>MU223713.1:3573460-3606065 GCA_018584345.1 Thuja plicata | reverse complement strand
ATGAAGAAGAAATAAAAGGACTATCCAAAGACAAAACCCTCAAAAAAAAGAAAGCTATAACCTAGCCGATAGAATGGACTTGGGTGACTATGACAACCTCTACCAAGCCTATGAACACCCAACTAGCAGTAGAGCAAGGTTATACTTGGGATTTGGGGAAAACTTTGTCAGGGCTATGAATTCCTAACTGGAAGCAAAGCTCTTTCTGAAAAACCCTAGTCTACTTGGCAAAGGTTGGGAGCAACTGGCAAATGTTCTGGTTACTGCAATCAAGGGTGAAGAAATGAATACACATGAACACACACTAGGAAACCAACAGAAAACCTTAGATTGAAGGTTATTGAAATATTTTCAACACCAACACCTCTTGGTTTCATTCTACTGCAAAGCCACATTCCAGAAGAGTATTGATGATGAAGAAATGCCTTGGTCATTCCTCCTTTTTTGGGGGCTATTTATTGTGGGTCCATATCACACACCCCATTTTTTGGTCCTCTGACCATGGGGACCCCCCCCCTTTTTTGTGTCTTTTGTTTCTTTGTCTAGTCTACCCCTCTAAATTCCTCACCCGATCAGTCTCAAAAGAATGGATGTTAGCATGATAAAACATAGAAAACACCTTTTTTTATCCTTTCAGCCCTTTCGGCCTTTTAAAGGACCATGGTAGTTCAAAATGCCGAAATGGTAGAAAGGCTCAAAGTTGGCCCTTTCAATGTTTCGGCCTTTGAGAACACCAAAAGGATGAAGGTGTCTACCCCGTGACTTTTGGTGTTTTAGACCTTGAAACATAAAAAGTGCTGACATAAGCCCCTCAGGTTATAAATGGCCAAAAGGGCCCTAATCTATCTCAATTCATCGTTTGCAATTCCAACTTCCTGAGAGCTCATGACTTTTCCATTTTCACCCTCAATCCTAAGACTCATCCCTCCACACCTCCAAGATCCATTGTTTCATCCTTCCCCACTCCTAGCTCCTTTAAGGTAGGTTCCCTCTTCGCTGTCTCATTTTTTTTCTTTCCCTCTTCATGGTTTAGGTTTTAGGGTTTTCATTCCTGGTGCTTGTCTGACCTAGGGCGTGCAAACTTCCCTACCCTAGTTTCTTAGGGCCTTTGGTGCCTTCATCATTTAGCAGGGAAGTCCCTTCTTGTCAGGTCAGGTCTGATCCTTTCTAGTTTTGTGTTAGGGTTTTTTTTCCTTTCGGCGGTGACCTTTGTCACAAGTTTTTGGCCTCTGAAAGGCTAAAAAATAGGTCGGGTTAACTCTCTAAGTGCCATTTTGGAGATTCATACTTTTTGGCCTTTCAAACCTCTGAAAGGTCTTAAATTTTGACAGGTTTGAATCCCCAAAATTGGTGTCCACCTTAGAAAAATATCAGACTTTTAGAGATTCAGCCTTTTGGACCTCTAAAAGGTCTGAAATGTCGACAGGTCTAAATCCCCGAAAGTGGTGTCAACCTCAGTAACATGTTTAAATATTTAGCATTCACAAAAATTTTTTAATTTCAGATACAAACAAGTCCAACAAAGCTTTCTCTTTAATGGTGGTATTTCACAATTTTGGCCTTTTCGGCCCCTGAAACCCTGAAAGTGTGAAAACCTACATTCTTGGTTACTTGGAGAGTTTCTTCCTCTATTTTCTTAGTTTAGTCAGCTTTCTTTTAGTTTTCCCTCAAATAAAATGCTGATACTTGCATGTTTCATTATAGGAATGCCTTAGAAAAAGACTGCGTCTCCCATGAAGTACCTATACAAGGGGAACACTCCCCCTTCCAAAATTGGCAACAAGCACATTGAAATCAGTGATATTGATATTGGGAATATAGATTGGGATGACTTCCTGACAAGGTGTTCCCAACTAGGCGAGAGATCAGAGGATTGCATTCCACTGGTATTGGTAGGACTAGTCAACACGACAACCCATCTAGTGGCCATGACTTCACCAGAACTAATCATGACCTTGGTGCACCATTATGACTCTTACAAAGGGGTGGTTCGTAATACAAAGGGCCAAGTAGTACTGGATATTATGCCAGACATCATAGAGGATGTCTTCCACCTCCTTAAAGGCATAGAAAAGTTCCATGACTTTTTTATTAAGAAGAGAAACTTGTGGTTCAGAAACAGAGGGGAAGAGGCCTATGAAATAGTCAATGACAATTACCTCGAGCAGTCTCTCCCCAAAACTAAGCTTGACAAGATAGACCTAAGGAGGGGATACATGAAGGATGATATTAAGGCATCCATAACAATGCTAAGCCAAGTCATATGGATTACCACAATCCTCCCAACTGGAGAATTAGATGATTCTCCTGATAGAAAGAATTAGAGGCCATAGGCCTAGGCTCAATTGGGGAACCATCATTAGCGATAAGTTAGATGAATAGCTGGTGGCAGTGAAACAAAACCCAAAGTTTTACATGACTACCTATGTGGTGTACCTATTGGAAACACAGGTAGATTACCCAGGACTCATCAAGAGGGGAAACCTGAATGGTCCCAATGCATAGCCTCACATCGTGTACCCCCAACTACAAAAAAGGAAAAAATGTCTGAAGATAGCCCAGACTAAAGGATAGTCAATGATGCCTTCATTTTTGTAATCATCCAATCCATTGAGGGTGATTTAGCAAAAAGGATGTTAGAAGAAGTAGCCACCAAAGGGAGGGCCATAGGGGCTTACTACATACAATTTAGAACCATCACTTACATTCAAATAGTGGGATCAACTTTGACACCAAAGAAGTTACCCAGGCATCCATCCAACTAGATACTCATTTTGGAGATGGCTAGGCAACTCACAACTGCATATGAACACATAAAGCACAAGAAGAAACACTGTTGGGATTTTCCCATCTCACTGGAGCCATATACCCTATAGGATATGAAGGTCTGGAAATATTTTGCCTTTGAATGGGATGAATGACCCCTACAACTTTATATAATAGTGCAGCCTCATTTCAACCCTATAGGCACTTACAACCACATTATTTTCAAGTTCTACGTTCATGAGCCAAACCTGGAAGGTCACTGGATGAACTCTGTAGATGACCATGAGGTTAGAATCTAAGATTATTATAGAATTACTCTTACCTTGGAAAAAGAAGTCATAAAGACTCCTATTCCCCCAAAAGTGTGGAAGTATGATTAAGAGGAGGTCATGGAGGCCATCTATACAGATGACAAGATATATGATTGGCCTATCATGAATACAGAGGTTGATAAGGATGAAATGTTGATATAAATTTCCAAACAAGGCATGTGGTGAGGAAAAAGGAGGAATGGATTAAGAGGCCCTACAAGATGAGACCAATACATGTGAAAACATTGATGGATCCACCGAGAAAGGAGGATAAACAATGCGGGGAGATACAAATAGTGCCGCAATACAAGAAGGAACCACCACAAAATCCAAGCATGACATACGGACATGAACATGTAGTGGAGTATGGGTCAAACCCAAGGCCCAAGGCTCCTAAAACAAGAATGGCTAGGAAAATAGATCCTCCCACGAGGCCAACACAAGTTTCTCCAGATGAAGGACCCTCCACTTCTAGACAATCTTCTCCTACCACTGGAAAGGGAAAAAAGACATATAAGAGGAAAAAGGCTTCTGCATCTCCACAATTAGAAACCATATAGGAGGACCCACAATAAGAGGAAGAGGGAGAGGTCCCTCTAGTAAAAAGGACAAGGTCTTAGAAAAGGAGAGAAAAGGAGACCAATAGGAAACACCAAGAGGATCCTAAAGAGAAAGATAATCCCTTGGATTCTCTAGGATCAGATGAGTTCCAAATGTTAGACTTTGAGGGTCTTGAAGGTTTCTCAAACCTAGGCTAGGACACATCAGGTTATGCAACTAGGTATGAGTTAAGTGGTCCTTCTCTTTTTCAACCATAGGTAACCCTAACTCCACTTCCCACTCAATTTACTAATCCAAAGCTAAATATACCCATTGTGGGAGAGAGCTCTAAAGTAGATCAAGGGCTCAGGAATCAAGAGTCTCCAATCACCCAAGGGGTGAATAATACTAAGCCTACAAATAAAACCATATATTGTTACAACACCCCTTCACATTCCTACTCCACCCACTACTCTTCCAACTCCTATTCCTACTTCACCACCATTTTTCCAAAATCCACCAAGTACTCTTCCACTTATAATCCCAAATATCCCAACACCTACTCCACCATCATCAAACCCTCTACCTTGCCACATCCCAAACCCTGGAGGGTAACTAACCATAGAGACTGTGTCACCTTTCAATACCACATTAAAGGTCATGACTAGTCTCAATACTGAAAGGGGTGGTTAGCTCCTCAGGAGGTTAAAAAAAAGGCCAGGAAAAACAAGATTAGACAATGGAAGAAGAAGACAAGGCAGAAAAGGAAAGGGAAAAGGAAGAAGAACATCAACAAGAAATGAATGAAGAGGAACAGAGACAAGAACAAGAAGAAGGGCCAGATAAAGAGGTGACTCCAGGGTCCCAAAATTTGGATTCATTTCTTCAAGTTACCCCATATGAGCCAGTCACCGCATCTAGTAAGCCCACATGGTTTAATAAAGAGATCTAGTTAAGGAAAAGAACTTACAAAGATAATGATGAAGGGGAAAATATAGATATAGCATCCCTAGGGAAAGCCTTTCATCAGACCAAAATCATATTACCAGCACAAACAATGTCCTATGTAACTCAAGACACTAGGGGGTGCTGGAAGGCAAAGGTTGCAATCCTATCCACGAACACCTCTCAAGCGCAAGCTACTCCAGAAGACTATACATTTGAGGAGGTAGATTTGGGGGAACCAACCAGGGAAGGGAGAAAGACACTAGAAGCCTTAAGGCTCAAACATTCTCTGGGTTTCATGAGTAAGGATGAAGAGACCATAAAAACCTTGACAAAAGAGAATGAAGCCTTGAAGAGGTTCGTTCACAAAATGGTTGGTCCCATTGACCCCAACTACCCTGAAGCCTCATTACAGGCAGTGTTGGATAAGAGAAACAACCCAGACCTTCCTGTGGGATTAACACCATCCTTCATCAAAGAAAGTGTAGAATTGAAGCAAGATTTTGAGAAGTATGGGGAAAGTGCCATTAAATGGGTATTCAAAACTTATAGGGTTATTCTCATAGAAGATACAAATTTGATTGACTTGATGAAAGATGAGGGTGGACTGGATTTTGAGATAAGAAAATGGCAAGCCGCCCTCCAAGATTTATAGATCATTAAGAAACAATGCTTCCAAATTCTGGTAAAGATATATGGGGGTGAGGAGCTAGACAATTTTGAGACTTGGATCAAGTGCATAATCAAGATAATTAGTGTTTAAAAAAAATGTCAAGCCTCCATATTGGAGAATCAAAAAGAAGTCCTGGAATGGGTGGAAGAAATAGATATATTCTTCAAAGGGATCAGCCTTGATTTGTACCAGGATGAAGCTAAGCATATCTTACAGCCATCTAAAGAAGTGGTCCAGCAATTTAGGGACATTATGGCAGGTGTAGGGACCAAGGAATCATTGCAACAATTATTCCATTCAAAAGAAGAAATGATGAGGATGAGAAACTATGTAGAGGAGATTGAGTTCTTTGCTTCTGAGATAACTACATTTAAAGCAAGGCAAAAATGAATGTCAATAAGGTGAAAATAAAGAAGATAAACCGTGAGGATGTTCAGGAGGTCATACAGAGGCTCCAGGCTACACACCCAGAATTATTCCCAGACTGACCCCTTGGACCACTAAACATTTTGAAGAGGAAATATCAAGCACTTAAGATATTTCCCTAAGGTAAGTTTTGGTGTTTCATCCTTTCATCCTTTTGGCCCCTTCAGGACATGCAGGTTCCAAGTTTTTTGCCCCTCCATCATTTTATCCTTTTGGCCCTCCATTTTTTTAGCCTTTCGACCCTCTAGTTTTTTTGCCTTTCGGCCCTCTAGTTTTCTGTCCTTTCGGCCCTCCAGTTTTCAACCTTTTGGCCCTCCATTTTTTTGGACTTTTTCACCTCTGACAAGTCTAAAATTTAGACCAAAATTTTTATTTTTTAACACTTAATTAATTTTGAGGCCTTGAAAGTTTCACAGGTGAGGTCGGGGTTTGAAAAATATAGGTGTTTCCAGCGAGATCACATTTTTGCACACCAATTAAACTCCAAATCAGATTGATGGTTAACTTGAGTTTTTTTTGAAGGGACTAAGGGTCTCTTACCAGTCTCCACTACCATAAGAGCCTCCAGACAAAGAATCCAAGGAAATCTCTAAATAACAAGAAGAAGACTCCAAGTTTTCAGAAGAAACCCTCCTTATTTTCTCTTTTGTTCTTGGAAAGTTTGAACCTCTTTGGATGGGAAAACTAATTGTAAATGGATTCAAGAATCTATGCAAGTTATCTAGTATCAATTAAGAGTTGTTTCCCTTTCAGTAAAGTTTTAGTTTAATTTATTTTTTCTCTGATGCCCTAAATTCAAAATTCAAAGTTGTGGATCAAACTCTATATATTGTAATCACAAATCAATATAAAAGGTTGGATTCCTAATGCAATAAAGATATACATTTGGTGATTCATTCATGGTGTGTGAATTTTTTCTACCTATGCAAAATTATTGAATGTATGCTTGCATTATTCATTATTTTTAGAGAGCCTCTTGTTTATTGTGTTTTGGATTCACGTTTGTTTAGTTGGAGTTTGTTGTTGTTTGGTTTACCTTATTGTGGTGAATGTGTGGAAGAGATCATCTTTGGGTTTAACGATAAATCTATCTCGTCACATCTTGGTGGCTCCACGATTTGATCAATTTTGAATATCTTGCACGAGTGAATGTACCTTCTCTCCAAACACTTACATCAATGGAGTATTAAATTGTAACTTGGTCTGATTTATTCTTCATGGGTTTTTTGCAAATCTCCCCATCATTCAATTCACAAGGAAGAGTTTGCAGGAGTTTATGTCTGTAGGATTTCATTTTTCAGTAAATCATTTTATTCCTTGTTACTCTACTCTCTCTTTAAATTCTGAAAATCTACATCTTGAAAAATATAAATTGCATTTTATTCACCACACCCATATATGTTAAAATGGAAAATACCAAAAGAGAACTAAAGTGTTTTGAATTTTGATGTCTTAAATGAAATAGCAAAGCCCTCCTCATGAACATTTACATTTATCTTCAAACTGAGTAAGCAAGCAGGGTGTGACCCGACCCTAGAGAACCTTAGGAATAACTTCTTTATTCTTTCAAGAGAGGAAATCAAATCTTGAGATCCTAGCAAGTTGGCTTGGGTCAAAACAATGCTCAACACCCACACTATCAAACCATATGTTTCCTTAAATATAGAATTTGAATCAACAATGTAGGCTAGAAAATGAGGGTTCTTCAGCAAACGGTTGAACAAATTTAACATATCATGTAAGGGTTAAGACATCTTAGAAGCATGCGGCATTAGTTTTACATCCTTTGACTACATGAGGAAAGAAATATATTTAATACTTTTGCAGTCTTAGTCACATGGAAACCTTTATTTAAGAAGGTGAATATTTTTTTCCTTGTAACATTTAGTGCTCTGAGGCCATTTTGCATTACCGTCATGTTTGATATGTTAGCATTTAGTGAATATGATAGGAGTGTTAATCAAGGGATTGTATTATTCTTTTTTCATTACTGGAAACATGATCTATTGGAGGCATGAGAACAGATTTACTGATGGTGTTAAAGTAACTAGAGAAATGACTAAGTGTTCAGTCAACTAGGAAGAAGATAATATGTGAGATTTAGACAACCTGATTTAGAGTTAGAGATTGAGTTAAGATGTGCAATCTCCATATATCATATACACAGCTATATCCATCTATAGATATGATCACATCAATTATATTGGAGAATTGATAAATTTATTTAGGATTCAAGTGACACTAACAGGAAGAATAGGAGCCGAGCAGAGGAAGTTTAATTAGATAAGATAACCACTAAATTTAATGTTTATAAATAATTTTTTATGAGTTGGATAATGTTGGGTTGAGTTTATTGAGTTGACCAATGCATTTTGGCACAATAGGATAATATTTTTATGTCGGTGGGTAAAATTTTTTAGGGTAGAAGGATGAATAGGGTAATTTTTTATAAAATAAGGATGAAATCAAGTTTTAGGATAACTTATTGGAGAGATGAGGCATTGCGATAGGTGATTGTGATTTTATGGCCTTTAGCAAAAAAGTAGGTCTTTCTTTTTTTGACAAGATTCTTAATTTCACTTTCCTCCTTGGGAAGCCTCTTCACGGCTAAATTAGTTATCTTCCTATCTCCATAGAAATTAATCTCTTCTAGGGGTAGGCCTTTTACATCTTCTATTACACTCTTTTCCATGCTAAAAGACCTCCCTGCAATGGTAATCACACCATCCTTCCACTCATTCTTGAAAAAAATAGTAATGGAAGGGTTTTTCCCATGCATGCATTGGATATACTCCATGAGATTTCTCATGCAAAGGCGATACCAAACCATGTGGTTGATCTTCTAGACATCAAACCATAGTGGCTCAAATATCTTCCTATCCGCACCCATACTATTATTATCTCTAACTTATAGGTTATACCAACAACTATCTCTATTAAAATGAAAGAAACCCCTAAGAATAGTGACCAAAATAAGAATGAAGGAACTTATAACACATAATACAGGCAATCCCTTGTGATTTTTTAGGGCCAACTTATCAATCAGACAATTTCATTTAATAACCATAATTACTCGATTAATTTGTACAATCATTGGAACCTGTGGTAAAGTTACCCACTTTTCTATGGGTTCAATCATAATTTATAATAGATTTTGCATCTACATTAAAAGCCCCTTCACTCCTCCACGTCAATATAAAGTCAAATCTTACAACAACATTGGCAATCTAGTCAACCATCCCGTTTTCTTCTCAATAGATATGGGATATGTGACAATTATCGAAGGAATTTATAATATGTTGGGAGGATATAATTAAATTGTTGATTTTCCAAGATGCCTTGCTAAGGCCCTTGAGACACTTAGGAATATTTTTTGAATCACCTTCATACCACACTTTGCAACACTTAATCTTCTTAGCTACACTTTGTACATCCTGAAAATCATGTGTTGGTTCTTGTGCTAGACATAAATTGCATCAAAATATTAATAAAATGAATTTATTTTTTTAAGTGTATAGAATCAAGTGTAGAACAATAATATGTAATTAGTTAAATAAATTTGGTCAATTAGATTAAAAGTTATTAATAAAATGGTAAACGTATGTCTCTGAGAAGTATGGAGACACTAGTAAAAAAATGAAACTTTAACATGTTAATGTTGTCCTATAATAAAAAACATTATATGGTTAGAAATCTCATAAGATGTGTGAAATTATGGTGGCAATTTTACAAATACACAATTGATGATGTGTAAACCTGATGATGAGGAAGTTGAGAAACCTATTTTAAAGAATAAAACACATGAAAAGAGAGGGAAATGGAGGTAAAATCAAGCTCTGGAGCCCCAACCTTGTTATCCAAGTCTATTGACTAGCCTTTTTCTTAGAGAGGATATTTACAAAACTTATGCCTAATAGAGTTATTTGAATTTAAAGTAACCGAATCATGCTAGGGGTTTTTTGCTATTTTTTTTTGGGTGAGTGGCCACTGTTTTGCACACCATCTTGGTGTACTTACCCAAAATCACCATACATTGTTAGGAGTATTAAAAATGGGAATGTAAATGTATTCAAGCATGATTCCTAGAGCTCACTGATCAATTAAAAAAAGGACCTCAATCCCAAGGAAGGATCACAACCTTACAAGAATCTCTGATCTCAAATCATAAAGGACATACTGTCCAAACTCAAGAACTGAAAAAATAACATCTCTCATATTCCAATATAGTTCCAATGAAGCACATCAAATCTCTACCTCAATTTTATATTCCACTCATACCTCTTCTATTAATAATGTGACACTCTCATACATTCATAATTACAAATAATTACATATTTATTTACATTAAATCACTTCATCTTAACTAGGTCAAGGAGGGATGCAATTACAAAATATTAATTCAATAAATCTCAATACATAATGCAATCCATTAACTATCGACAAAGACATAAAATGACTGATAATTTTTACCATCCTCGAACACTCTCTAGATCCATAAATCGAGTCGTAATCCATTGCAACATGCTACACCACCAAAGAATAATAAGAACATCAACATGCCACATCAAAACTCTTCAATTCTGATAACAACACAACACATACTATGATACAATTTTATGTTCTTTTATTATGATTAGTGAATTGGATATTTGATAGCTCTTCACTATTTAGAGGAATCACTCTCTGAATTTGGGAGAAAATTGGTCATCCCTCAACAAATAAAACATAGAATCAACATCAAGATCAAATATTGAAAGTACAAGGGGCAACCTTTCCTAATAGACTTGGTTAAGGAAAAGGTTTTAGATCTAAGTCCATTCAATTTCACCATAGCATGTGCATCCTCCATAAGAGTTCTAACAATCTGATAGAAATGTACTGGGAAGCCCAAACCTTCTAGCATTATAAATATGAAGTTCAATTCCACCTGGTCATATTCCTTCTCATAATCTATGAGTAGCATGAATATGTTCTGGTTAGATTTCATTTCCTAGTTTATTGCTTCCCAAAATGTTAGCAGGTTTTAGAGTATGTATCTAACCTTTAAAAAATCTATATGTATAGGTTTGATAACTTTTGGTAAGATAGATTCTAGTCTTTTGGCCATAATATTAGAAAGCATCTTATAGGAAACATTAAGGAAGGTGATAGATTTCAAATATTTTAGGAGTGACTTATCACCATCCTTTGGGATAAGCATGATTAGCCCAGTGTTAATCTTATCTCTCAAAGTTTCCACATCAAATGCTTCTTTATAGACCTCTAGCAAGTCTACACAAATCCATTCTAAGTTTTCCTTTTATAATCCCACTGGGAGCCCATCTGGTCTTGGGGATTTTCATTGCTTACAAATAGGATGGATTTTTTCACTTCTTCTAAGATTATCTCTTTACTTAGAGCATTTTTTTTCTACCCTTGCAAGTTTTTTTGGTATAATACTTTTAAATTTATCTATTTTCTATTCTTTCTCAATATCATTGTCTTTTAAAGTAAAATATTACCAGAGTAGTTCCCAAAGGCATTTATGATTTAAATTTTATCCATAATGTTTCTATCATTATCCCATATATTTTCAATATTTTGTTTAGCTTCTTTACTCTTGAGGATAAAGAATATGTATTTATATCCTTTATCCCGATGATCTAGGCTCTAGTTAATCCTAGCTCTAGTTTTCATCCTCATTATTTAAGAATTCTATATTCTTGTCAATGTATTTTTGACTTGATAGAGAGTAGCATTAGCTTTAAAATTGGAAGGGTTTTCTTGTAAAGACTCCTCTGCTTTATATAATACATTGTGTCAGTATGTTTCTATTTTTATCATATCATTGGCTTTCTTCTTCTCCAATATCTGAAATAAGCCTTTCTAAGATAACACATTCTAGTTCCATATATCCTTGAATTTATGAATATTAGGGTTAGTTTTATTTATAAATCTGACGATGCCCACTGCTTGCATCACATCTTCATCTAAGAGAAATCTAATATTTAGGGAAAATGCCTCTTTATTCACTTTCCCATATTCTTGGGGAGTACCAATTACATAGGTGGTAATAATAGGATGGTGGTTTGAGAGACTCTAAGGGGTCACTTGAACATTTTCTCCCAAACCATCATTTTTGAACTAGAACAAATTTTTATTAACATAGAATTCATCAAGTCTAGAGTATATCCATATATTATCTTGCTGGGAATTGCACCATCTGAACCATGACCCCTTCTACTTACCTTTCTTACTAGCCATATGTTCGAACAACCTTAGTTTATTAGTCATTCTACAACAAAAGAGAATTTCCTCCCCTTTCCATTCAAATTTAGATCCTCTTGAATGATTATAGGAGCTCTCAATCATATTGAAATCACCTTCAAACATATAAGGAACATCATCTACCTAAGTCATCCACTTCCATAGTTAAAGCCTCTCCTTGTAGCCATTGGAAGAATATACTAAGGTTATCCCTACTTATTTCTCCTTAACTTTCAAAATCACTCAAACCATCTGACTATAATGAGATCATCCCCACTTCACAATCTTATTACTCCATTTGTGGTTGATAATATCGGTTGCATATCCCTTACCCCTCCAATGACTTGTGTTGAAGGATAGGACCTCCCACCAGATACATTTCAGACTAATGTCAAGGATGAAATAAATAGATTTAAGTTCTTGCAAAAGGAGCGAATTAGTATTCAAATAGGATAATATAAACCTTTTCATCACATATTGCCTTTCATGTGGTTCCAACCCCATAATATTGTAAGAAATGCACTTAAAATTCATAGAAAATGCTTAAGATTAAATATACATGGGGAATTAGAATGCTTGATAACATTTGGGAACTGACCTGTAGATCCTCTAGATGTTGTCTTAGAGGAGATGGATCATAAAGGTATACCCCCTTCCTTTTAATCACAAAAGCATGCCATATACCTGTTGAGGAGGAGTTGTCCCTTCTAAGTATTTTCCTCTTCTTGGGGCTTTTTTTTTTTACTATTTTTATCATCTATATTATTGGAGATGGCCTCCTCCATCATGATCTAAACATATGACAGTATGGCCAATGATTCCTCTTGTTTAGACTCTTCTAAGTGTACCACCTTGGACCCTCCAATGCTAAGGTTAGGCCCATCAGATTGGTTAAGACAAGATTCAACCTTAGCTTCTCCCTAATCTAAGCTATTAATTGAGGATGCGCAAGAATATTCACCACCACCATTAGTGTTGGTGAGAAAGTCACCTTTCTTAGGAATAGATTGTCTCATAACATAAAGATTTCTCTCATGACAAAGGATGTCTGCCTCAACATCAATATTAAGGGCCCGATTGGAGTTACAATTGGACGTGTCTTTATCTAGGTTGGTTGTCTTAACCCTCCCATGGAGATTTTCCTAAAATAAAAAATTTTCATTCATTTTTTTATCATTAAAATAATTCTTTTTGGAGATCTTTAGGTAATTATGTGCTTCAATTCTATTTGTAACCTTAAATATTTTCTTGATTTTATCCATAATTAATTATTGTGCATTTTGGGTTTTGTGTATCCCATTGGAACCAAAATTATGGGAAACTTTGGCTTATTTAATTGCATTGGCTATGGATGAAATTGGGGCAGGATAATTAGTATGAAAAGTATCTTTGATGGAAACATGGAGATTATCGATTTCTTCAGCAATGGAGGGGGGTCCTACCTCCATGGCAGGGGAGACAAAAGTAGGAGTAATACAAACAAGGGGAGGTACCCATTTGGGATATTCTAGTGGTGTTTGAATAGTGTTAAAGGGGGGGATGTGAGAGGAAGCTATCTAAGACTCACCATCTTGATGTGAAGCCTTAGTGTTAGAAAAATCAGCCCTAGTTTCATAGCGCCTAGCACCATTCTATTTTTTTCTTAATAGAGGACAATATTTCCTTACATGCCCTTCTCATCTCCATAAGAAACATGTATTAATACCTCTCAAGTATTCATTTGGGTATTCAATATGTTTCTCCTTTAGTTCAATAATAAGCTAATTCGGGAGATCAGCTGAAGGTTTTATAACAATAAGGAGACAAGCGTCTAAGTGGGGAAGAACAAATGAAAATTCATCCATTTGCAACACATTGCCAACACATTCTAGGTTTTTGGAATCCATCTCCATAATAGAGGAGAGACATTCTTGATATTTTCTCACCTAGGGCACGATAATGTTGCTACCTCCTAGTTATTGAATTCATGTGTCAACCATATTTCCCTAAAGGAGACACCACCAATGGACCAAAATTATTTCTTTAAGACCTCTATTTGGCATCGGGAATCATTGAAGAAAATAATGAAAAGACCCTTTTGTATCATTGTGCAATATAAAAATAAAAAGACTAGTTTCTTTATGTAGATATTTTGAAGCCAATAGTTGAGAAAATTCCTAGAGGGCATCCTAGTAGGATCCAACAGCACAAGAAAAATTGTTATATTCTTAAGTCTATTCTTTTTACTGCTTAACTCTTTATCCATTTCAGAATTGGGAATAACTAATAGGGTTGTAATTTTAGAATTTTTAGGAAAGGGTCATCCATCATCATCCATGGCCTATGGAGAACTCTTAGCTGCAAGGAAATTAGCCCTAGGACCCACCTTTCTATAAAACTCAACCACTTCTTTGAAAGTCTGATCACCTTTGAAAATAAGAATAAAGCCAACTAATGAGCCTGGAAGAGGGGCATCACCCATGCCAAGTAAAATAAAATATATAATTAAAATGTTGAAGAACCATAAAAGGTGGGACAAACCACCTTCACAGTGGGAGAGTGACTGCTCCCTTGTACGAAGTTGGCTTCTCTAAGGATAGATCACAAGTTGCAAAGCATCAAGTTGCATAGAACAACATCTAGAGACTAGAACTTTTCATCATACATAAACATTATCCATGCATTTAATTCAAAATATTTTCACCCTTACGAAATATATAGAACCCCATATTCAATAGGCATACACCAATACTCACATTAAGGTTACATTATTTTCACTAAGTTTTTTTATTCTTGTTGGATTAAAACTTATGAATATACAAGTAAATAGGCAAAGACTCCAATATACAACAAGAGTGTTACAAGGTAATTCAAGGCATAACTATTTCACTCAAAGATCCACATTTCTTTTCTAAAAGCCAAATCTACTAGTGGATGAATTTATGTCCAGTTCAAATAGTATCATGCAATAATTCATCTCCTTCTTAAATCAATAGGGAGAGTTAAAATATATAAATAGCTCCTTTTTATATATAGGCAATATCTCTAAAATCTACAAAGTCACTATTAGAAAAAGAGGTTAGTTTGTTGGGGGGAGGGTTTTTCCTTAGTCAAACCCCGGTTTGGGAATTAACCTCAAAGTATAATTGAAATTGCATAAATATAAACAAAGTAAATGCAAAAATTCACCTTGCTTGTAAAAGTCCTTATAGTGGATCTGAATCCATGGATCCACAAGTATGTATGCACCAAAATTTATAAAGTATAATGTAGGATGTCTTTAATCAATTTCTTGTAGATCTCCAACACCAACCTTGAATGGGTTTTTGAATTAGAAGAGGCTTGGATGAAGGTGGATGAAGAGATCACCAAAAGGGCACTATGTAGCTTGAATTCTTCAATGGCCTCCAATGAATCTCCTTGATGCAAATGGATGCTTGAATACTTGAGGATGAATTCTTGGTTAAAATATTTCTCCTTAGCTTTCTTATGGTTCAAATCTTAGTTGAGAGTTATGGTTAGTTCATAAGATCGCTTAGTAGAAAATGAGAGGAGAAGACTTCCTTTTATATGAAATTAGGGCACAATATTCTAAGGAGACCGACATAGGAGAATTAAATCATAATTGGACCCATGCCCCTAGAAGAGGACCTATATTAAATATAATTTAGGATTTTTTGTCATGAAGTCTGAAACAGCCGACCCAGAAGTGGGAATGAACTTTTTCCAAAGACCAACATCTGAAAACCTTGAGATTATGGAATTTGAAAGCTAGACCTAGGAAAGGTCGATTTTGACCTAGGTCAAGGTTGAGGTCAACCCTAACATAGGTCAAGGTCAAGGTCAACCTTGACCTTGAGGCCAAGATTTTAGTTCCTTAGTTTTAGGTGCCAGAAATAGGTTAAAAAAAGTGGAAATGGGGAAGAACAGGGGGGAAAGCCATATCAAAGTCAAGAACCCATTCAAGGTGCTTGACACGACCCAAAACCACTTACTTAGAAGGATAAACCAGTCTATAATGGAATTACTTCCATTTTACAACTATACATTTAGCCCCCACTATACTATGCAAACTCTTGGTAAAGGAGATCATAAAGAACAGACAATCTTATTAGAATAAAAAAGGGACAAAGAAATCCTCAAGCCCCTAAGGGACTTAAGTCTTTATCAACCTTAAGATCATGAAAATAGAGACATCACTAAATAAGGAGAGAAGGAGAGAGGGTGTGATTACCTTGCCCAATGAGAACTTATGTCCCATTGTGAACCACACCAGAAAACAACATAATTGGAAAGATGGAGTTGAACTGCCTAGTGAATGTGTCTACTCACTAGTCAACCCATCAAGGAGATCAGTTCTTAAAGGAATCAAAAACATCTATAAATTGAAATTGGAGGGATCAAGAGATCCATGTAAATTTAAACTAGAGGGATCAAGAGATCCTGTAAAGTAAAAATGGGGTCCATGCTTTAAGGATTAGCTTTTTTAAATCTATAAAGGGAGAAATTTTTTAGTCTTTGAAAATATTTTGAATGTACGTGTGTGAAAAAAGTGAGTACAGCATATGCCCACACATTAAAGTCATTGCTAACACTTTCACAGGAGCAATCTCTTTAATATAAATATAAACAACTACACATATTATGTTTCCACTATGAGATGCCCCCAAATGAAGACAAATCAAGGGCAATAAAAAATAAACATACAAAAGAATACAGAAGGGATCTACCTACTGTGGGATCAATATGATCATAAGATAACATGTACATATAAATATGATATTATTGCAAATGAATTGACACCATTCCTTAAAGAAAGTAGAACCACAAAGGATAAGCCAATAAGGTGCATCACCTACTCTCCCCATCTTGATTTATATCATTTAGGGAAGGTGGGCAACTCACAAGAGGGATTGTATCCAATGCAGTAGGAATAATAGCCAGTTCCAAACAAGGATCCTCTTGAAAATTGCATTGCTCAATACTAGGTGTGATTGTTAATTGAGTTGAAAGGATATGAGGTAAATCAGTGTCAAGGTCAATGGTCTCATATTCATCTCTAAGATCAATAGGATCATCGAGAGTGTCTTCCTCATCAAGGTTGATTGAAATAGGATCTAAGATGCGAATAGGATCACTCATTCATCTTAACATCATTATGAATATTAACCTCTCCCAACACATCAGGCATAGGTCGATCGAAAGAAGGTAAAGAATTTTGAAGAATAGAAGCACAGGCCCTAGCATTAGCTCTACGCTTCTTACAACGTTTGTTAGCAGATTTGTTACATTTTTCTTTGCTTACCATATTTTGAGAACTAGGAGGAATAACTACTGATTCCTTCACAAGTTCTATAGGAGGATTTTCAATAGGTTGTAATGAAACAATAGAAGTTTGATTATTAGAACTGGAAGCAATAGATATAGGAGGTATGGGAGGAGTAGGCAAAAGACCACCGTTGAGATTTATCTAATGTATGTTTAACTCGACAATTTTGTGATATTTGTAAGCTTGGTATGAGTGAAAGAGATGATCAGGGTGAGGAGGACATGAGTTAGGTAATGAATGCCAACAAAAATCAAGAGTAGCACAATCTCTAGGCCTAGAAGGTAGATATAAACTATGATTAATCATTTTTATTTCTCCATTAGGAATGAACTTAAGACATTGATGAATAGGAGAAGCAATAGCAGTTATCCAAGGTAAACCAAATTTGATTTGAAATTGATTAGAGGTGGGAATGAAAATGAAGGTAGTATCTACAAATTTACCACAAAGTTCAACTGGTAAGTTGATAGAACCAAGTGTAGGATAAAGAAAACCGTTACAAGTTTGGACCCATGAATTTGATGGATCATAACAATCACATTGTAGGCCTTTCATAAAATGATTTTCTTTAGTAATAACACTGATTAAAGATGTGGGATCAACAAGACAACCATGAGTAGGTATCTTAGCAATCCTAGCATAAATATAAAGGGGACCATCAGGATCCTTAATCGTCTCAGAATCATCAAAGGTAATTAAAAGTTCCCTAGGTCACTTATCCTTAGTTTGTTTTTGAGATTTAGATAGAACTTGAAGTTGAAGTGGAGGTGAAGGATCTTGAACAATAGGTGGAGATACAACAACACTTTCCACATGATTAACAATGTGATTAAGATCATCCATATTTGAATCGTAAACAATATCCACAAAAGATGGTTGAGCTATGGTATTAGTATCATGCGTAGGTAAAGGATTCTTATAGACTTGAAGGTTTTTATTAGGAGGAGAGACATATTTTTTCCCACTACCATAAAAATTATCAACAGTCAAGGCTTTGGAATCAATTAAATATTGAATTTTATGCTTTAGAGAGTAACATTTTTCAGTATCATGGCCATTCTAGCGATGGTATTGGCAAAAAGCTTTAGAATCAAAGGATTTTGATGCTATCATGGTAGGGAGAAGAGGTCGAATAGGAGGCAAGGTAATAATATTAGCACTTAACAACCTACTCATTATAGAATGTAAAGTTTCAAAGAGAGGAGTAACATACGATCATACGAAAAGCAGTGGATGCAGAAGTGGCAGTAACAACAACTTGATCACCAACCACATTCATCTATTTATCAATCTTGACATAATTGTTAGGTTTCTGAAACTTATTAGGATTGGGAGAAGCGTCACTCTTATCAACTAGAACTGGAGCCATTAGAGTGGTGCTCTCAAACTGACTCACATGTAATTGATAATGGTGAAGTGATGCACAAAGCTATTGAAAGGAGGTAAATTCAGTAAGAAAATTCTTATCTCTAATATCCTTTTGTAAATTTGAAATAAACATGTGTTGAATATCAATATCAGGAACAAGGTAAGGAATCTGAGCATGCAAATGCTTAAATCCACCAATAAAATCAGTCAATTTTTCCTTAATGTTTTGTTTACAATGCATTAAATTAGATAAGGATACTTGTGGACCAATGTTATTTTGAAATTGTTGGATAAATTCATTGGCAAGTTTAGGAAAAAAATCAATAGAATAAGGAGGTAAAGAACAATACCATTGCAAAACCTTATCACAAAAAGTTCTAGCAAACAATTTTGCTTAAATCCTATGGTCATGAGCATAATCACTACAAAGGATTTGAAATGTTTTAACAAGAGTAACGGGGTCGCTTTTACCATTGTAATTCTAAAGATGAGGCATATCAGCTTGTTGAGGGATAGAAACACGAATGATGTCTAACAATAAAGGACTACCCATGTCACATGTAGGAATGATAAACTTGGATTGAGTTAAGGATGCAAGTTGTTGTTGTAAAGATGACATAGTTTGAGCCAAACTAATAATTGTGGAATCATTAGAGGAAATAAGTGGCATAGAAATATTAGGAACACTACGAAAAGTGTAGGAAGTAGTAGGAATGGAAGACACAACCGGTGGAACATTGGGGACCACAGTTGGAAGAGGATTAGAATAAGTAAAAGGCACACTGTGATATGCAGGTTGTGAGGTAGGTAGAGATACCGGTGGAGCACTCACATGGATGTAGTTGCTAAAGATGTGGTCATCAAAGCAGGAGTATAAGTAGGAATGCTATGTAGAGGAACAAATGAAGGTCCTACACTAGTGACAATAGGAGTGAATCCTAACTTTTGAGCTTCTTGAGCTAAAGGTTTAACATTCAAATGCACAAGATGAGTAATACCACACAATAAATTAACACCTTGGTCATTATCACGGAGAACTTTCTTAAGAGCCTCTATAGCTTGGATAGAATCTTGATTATGGTTTTCTTGGATAAGCCAATTTCCCATTTTATCAAGTTTGGTTGAAAGTTTTTGCACTTATTCAGGAGGAACTCTTAAAGCATCATCTTCATCATGAGATGAATGAGAAGAGTTATGCTTCATATTGGAATCATGAGTATTCAAATTGTCATCCAGGCTCCTAAGGAAAGGAGAGGAAGACTCAGGATCAAAGGAACCCATAAGTCTACGGCTTCTTCTAACTGGGATACTATAAGTAGGACTACAGGTGGTAAAGATCATACACCAATGCAATGCAAATGAACTTAAAACTAAATTTTGATTTTAATTGTAAATGAAAGAACATGCAAGATCTACCATAACAATGTAAATCTAACACCAAAGAGAAAGAGTTGTCTATCGTGGGTTCACCAAAATGTAAAGGGTGAATGAGGGAAGGGAAAAAGGGGAATGTGATTATTTAATTTTATTGTTTATTGTGTTGATTTCCCTCTCTTTACATTTATTTATAATTGTATTGTAATGTAGGGGAGATAAGATGTTCCCTCTTTTGTCCTTAAATACACAAATGAGAGATCCAAATTGATTAATCCCCAAGAAAGGATCAATGCATAAAAGAATCATTCATTTGGAAATAAGGGTAAAAAGGATCTTAAATACCTATTTTAGAAAGGAATGTATGTGATAGATCTAGGAATAGAAAGAACTTTAATTGAAATGGAAGGGAGAAATATACCAACCTTAAAGTATTACAGATCTGAAGAATGCTATTTTCTAAAGTCTGTAGCCTATTTCTAGAAAGTCTGAAGCATGATCCAGAATAGAAATGTAGAGACGGACAAAACCCAGAAATCTTTTCTTAATCCGACACTGTCCTAAGAAATTTTTTGACATTGACCCAATAATCTCATCGCTGACCCAATAATCTTGACCTTGACCTGCACAGGTCTGACAGAAAATATGTTTGTGGATCCCGAAAGTTGGTCGAAAAGGGTATCCAGGTTTGCCCTCAAATCCACAGTCTTGAAGCTATACCTGCAAGAAAAAGGGGTTTGTTTGTTGGGGGGGAGGGGTTTGCCTTAGTCAAACCTCGGTTTTGGAATTAACCTCAAATTAGAATTGAAATTACATAAATATAAACAAAGTAAATGCACAAATTCACCTTGCTTGTAAAAGTCCTTGTGGTGGATTCAAATCCCTGGATCCACAAGTATGTATGCACCAAAAAATAAAAAGTAGAATGTAGGATATATTCAATAAATTTCTTGTAGATCTCCAACACCAATCTTGAATGGGTTTTTGAATTGGAAGAGGCTTGGATGAAGGTGGATGGAGAGATCACCAAAATGACACTATGTAGCTTGAATTCTTCAATGGCCTCCAATGGATATCCTTGGTGAAAATGGATGCTTGAATGCTTGAGGATGAATGCTTGCTTCAAGTCTTGCTCCTTAGCTTGCTTATGGTTCAAATCTTAGTTGATAGTTATGGTTAGTTCATAAGATTACTTAGTAGAAAATTAGAGAAGAAGACTTCCTTTTATATGAAATTAGGGCACAATCTTCTAAGGAGGCTGACATAGGATAATTAAATCCTAATTGGACCCATGGCCCTAGAAGAGGACCTATATTAAATATAATTTAGGATTTTTTGTCCTGATGTCCGAAACAACCGACCCAGAAGCGGGAATGAACTTTTTCCAAAGACCGACATCCAGAAACCTTGAGATTCTGGAATTTGAAAGTTAGACCTAGGAAAGGTTGATTGTGACCTAGGTCAAGGTCGAGGTTGACCTTGACCTAGGTCAATTTCAAGGTCGACCTTGACCTAGGTCAAGGTCAAGGTCGGCCTTGACCCAGAAAGGTCGACCTTGACCTTGAGGCCAAGATTTCAGTTCCTCAGTCTTAGGTGCCAGAAATAGGTTAGGAAAAGTGGAAATGGGGTAGAACATGGGGGAAAACTAGATCAAAGTCAAGAACCCATTCAAGGCACTTGACATGACCCCAAACCACTTACTCAGAAGGCTAAACCAGTATACAATGGAAGTGCTTCCATTTTTCGACTATACAATTAGGAATAATAATATGATATATGCATATAAAATACATTAGTTTAATATGTATAATATTTGATGTTAAAAATAGTATATTTTATATACTTTTAAAATACATAAGCAATTATTTGTATAAATCTATTGACCATATTTAAAGAGAAGAATATTTTTGAAAATGTTATAAAAATTATTAAGAAATCTATTTTTAACTGTTACAAAAATTATGTTATTCCAACTATTGCATGCCATAAATATTTAAAGTCATTCCACCATGCACAACCTTGGGGTCTACCATTTTTGACATGAGGATTCCTTCTCTTTTGTTTGCAGATGAGCTTTAATTTGTCTATATCAGGGTGTGTAGTCTGATTGTAATTGATTGTAATTGTTTTGAGATCGATTTAGCTTAAGTAGACATCCATTGGCTCACTTTCTTTCTTTGAAAAGTGGAAAGCACTAAAAAAAAATTAATCAAAATTCTTACAATGAAGACTTAGTTCAAAACAATTGAGCATGATTAATCTTTGAATAAGGGTAGCTTTGACCAAATTCAAATTCAACCTGTGATGTGGATAAAATTAATTTTAAAAGAAGAGGTTTGAGGTTCAAATCTCTATCCATACTTTTTTTTTGGCTCCATTTTTAAAACAAACAATGTGATAGAAAGAAAAAAAATGGTCTGTGTGTCTGACTATTTACTTAGATCTTACATTTGTTATTAATCTTCACTGTCTAAAGAAAAAATCTTTGCATAGATGGTGACTTGGTTGTGTTGGCCATTTTCAATGTCGTTTAGCAAAATGAGTTTAAGGGATAAAGGGAACACATTTTTAGCCTGATAATATATATACCCATGAATTCCATATACATGAACGCCATTAACAAGTTTTCAGTAATTTTGTATGACTACAAATTTCAAGTTTGCTCAACAACCTCAACTCAGTGCAAGTTGAGATGGAAATGAATTTGGCACTGAGCATTCCTAGTAATAGAAATTGCAGCAACTATGGACAACCTAATAAGAATTCAATCTCAAGATTCAATTTAAAGAGACTCGATCCTCTTACTTTGTTGATGTTAAACTTCCAGTGACCTAAATTTTTTATGTTAACTTAAAATTGAAGACCTGAAATATACTATGGTGTTAATGGGGTGAAATTTCAAGGTTGAGGAAAGAGGATATATGGCTCCAAATGGACAAAATGTGTTCTCTACTCATACCCAGTCAGAGATATGTCCAAGACATGAGTATGATTGGGTGGACTTGGCTCCTCATTTAGCGAGGGATACAATGGAAAGAACAAAAAATGTCTTGGTGTAGGCATTCAGAAAAATATAGATATTAGGAAAGAGTAATTCCTATTTCTCCAATTCTTTTCGGATACAATGGCAGGCACAAAAGCAATCTTGGCATAGCCAGGACAGACGCTGAAAGAGGTTGTCAAATTTGGCATCACAACTGTCAATTGCATTTTCTTGAAAGTTTCATTAAATCTTTAGCAAGTCACTTTTGTGTATCCTGCAAGCATTGCATTTCATCATTAGATAACATCTATTTGAGGCATTTTGTCAAACAGATGACGTTCCTTGTGCATGTTTCTGCATTTTCAATAAATGTCTACCAAAGAATTTCCAACTACACCATCCTAATAGACATCCCCTCCATCATAGAATGGATATCCATAGCCTATTCCTAAGCTCCCGTTTTGGTATAAATGGGAAGGATGCTGCCAAAAGTTGGCCAATTTGTTTTACACATGGCGATTACAGCAAGTCAATTTTATGAATATCCTACAATCATAACATTCCTTGAAAGCACACTTCTTTGAGGAATTTTGTCAAACAATTCACTGGCCTTCTCTTTTCTCTAACATTTTGGATAAATGTCTAGTAAGGCGAGTAAATTTTCTAAATATCTTGTGATCATAGAATTCCTTGAAATCACAACTCTTTGAGGCATTTTGTCAAATAGTTTATTGGCCTTTTCTGTGCTTCCACATTTCAGATAAATGTCGAATAAGGTAGTTGCAATTTATGACATAATTGAAACTTTGCACTCACAAAGTACAAAATCATCCAAATCACATCCACACAATTTTTCCATCCACTATTATTTTTGGACTTGATTTTGCTAACCTGGTGAAGTATAAAATTGCTTTAGTTTATGAGTTTCAAACAATTCATGTGCTTGGTGTATGCTTCCAAATTTTGAATGCATTTTAACCATGGCACTTGAAACTTCCACTATGATAAAATTATACTTTTAATTATGCCTCCATGGGTGTCCATACCTATTCTAAAGGTACCATTTTGGCATAGGCTGGCAGGATGCTGACATAAGTTATGGATTTTGCCTTTGAACCCACCATTTGCATTTTCTTAATAGTCTTAAGTCCATTTTAGAGAATCCACTATGTCTATAGCCTGCAATCATCGAATTCAATGTAAATATTTGGGTTATCTTCTCGAACGTATTACATTCCTTCTATATGCTTCAACATGTTGTATTTATGTCTATCAGGGCATTGAGAGTCTATGAGAAGAATTCTGAGCCCTCAGATGTAAACAGAAATCTCAGAAGAAGAAAAAACACTTAAAACTTTGGGTGTACTCAGAATACACAAAACAATATCAGTAACACCCTTGCACACCTTTTTAGAAGTATCTATCTGAATATCTAATTTTTTCCACCTACTACTATTGGACTGGTTTGTCCTCAACATCAAACTATTGGGCTGGCGTGTCCTCAACATAAAACTATGATCAATGGTGGCGACTTCCTTCATTGCAACACTTCAATTTACTTCGCATTCAAATTATAATCCAAAATTTTTCATCTTCAACAAGCATAAAAATACCTGTTCCACATTGCCCTATGGTAGAGCAAGGGTTTTGAATGTTTAGAAATGGCTGCATTTGGAAATAAATTTGAGGATTATTAGGACAAAGGCTGGTGAAGAAGTGCGACCATTAAAGGAAATAACAATGGTTAGTGTGGATTTGGGAGACTGGAGTTATCTAATTTATATCGGATCTGCTTTGCTTGATCGCCTGGAGCTTCGACAAAGGTATTATTTTTTCCATTTTCAGACCATTTCAAGATTGTCGGCAAAAACATCCTGTGAGAGTATGAGACAATTCACCATTTTTCTATACTCCCCTCCACATTTTTAGGGCAATGGAAAAATATCCCAGCTCCCAGAATATCGGCTAATTATAAAATAGCAACCACGGGCCTTCAAATAGGAAGATGGAATAAGATAAAATGATTCATTTGTTGATTTGTTTCTTCTGAATTTTTCTTCATGTATTTTAATTTGTCCTCAACAACCGTTTTAAGCCAATATTTCTGATTCATATTTTCAACTTTTGAAACATACGTACTGCACTACAAAAGGAATTTAGTTACAATCTGGAACCTACGAAGGTACTTGAGTTGTTTGACAAAGAGAGGTAGTCGCATGATATGCCACGATTGCAGAATTTGCACAGATCGCTTTGTCAGATAGATTTTAGAAACTCTTTAGGAAAAGCGGTTAGCAGTTATATAGCCAAATTCAGAAACTCAGATGGCATCTCATGGAATACAATGATGGTGACATAAGCACAAATGGATTTATTAAAAACATTTAGAAGTTTAGGCAAGGCATTCAATAGGTGAAATTAAGCGTTCCGCAACCTTGGACGACATTCTCTCTCTTACTTGAAACAGGTTGCTATGGCATGCATGATTGCAAAAATGTTGAAATGTTCCCACGTACCCAAAATTATTTCACACATTGTGCCAAAGAGATGTCGTCCAAACAAAAAAAAAGATTGATTTCAATACATGCATATGAATAAATTTATGTGGTGTCAACCCTATCACTATTAGTTTGCTTGCCCAAAAATGAATATTTATTAAAACGTAACTAGCAGCCACCTCTCCACCATTCAACACCAAAAATTGCCAAAGAAGTGGAACTAACAAAGGGTTTGCGGAAATCTAAAGATCATAGCCCCTTCCATTCTAATTTGGGAGATTTGGAAAGAGAGAAATAGAAGAATCTTCCAAGATAGATCTCTTGATAAACCTTCGATTTTGAACAGAATTGAGGCTTCTATAGTGGAGGTTATGAATGCCTATATACAAATTCAGAGTACACAACACAAGCATTACACTTGTTGGGATGATCAAATGATAAAAAATGGTTTGGTATAAAAACACCCATGATTATAGGCAATGGTGTGAAAGAAAATGTCATCCTTAGGGCTAACTATACTTGGTCACCTCCCTCTTAGGGATGGTTCAAATTAAATTTTGATGGAGCCTCAAAAGGCAATCCTAGTCCTTCAGGGGCGGGTTGTATTATCCATTCCAGTGATGGATCACTCATTGCCAAACTTGATAAACCCCTAGAAATTGACACTAGCAATATGGCCGAATTCAAAGCATTGTTGTTCGGTCTATTACTGGCATTTGAGTTGGGTCTGAAGAAGTTGGAAATTGAAGGGGATTCCTTAATATCTATCAATTGTACCAGAATAGGACACACTCCAAATTGGAAATTGCAAGCAACCCTAGAAGTCATTTTAAATTTGATGGAGAAGTTTGAATCTATAATGATTAACAACATTTACCAGGAAGAGAATTACCTAGTAGATGAATTGGCCAACAAAGAAGCATTAGGTGTTTATCGCAAGGACACGGGGTAGGCTTGACACACCATCTTTGTACTTTTCCAATGGGTACTAGAGTTTGATAGGAAAGAGCTAGCAATCCATGTCTTTTCGACATAAATGTTGTTCATCTCATCTTCAAAATATGGTTGTTGGCGGGTTGATGGAGGTCTGGATGTGACTTCTAGTTTTTTTGATGTGACTATTGGTTTTCTTAAGTTGTGGCTTGCTTGAATGTTTGGTTATTCCATTGGCATTTTGTTCTCTCCCTTTGTCACATCACATTCAATATGCTTATTCTGGACAAAAAGTACTTAGCAATTCCTTAAATTCTCTATTAGAAGGATGATGGTCACTTGCCTCTGGTATAAGGCAATTGTCCATCTCCATTTTTAGGGACTTAGATAAAGCTTTTCATGGCTCAAATGTGACAATGCCAAAAGTGGAAATTACCAAAATAGAGGGACTTTTCAAGATATCCCTTAGGAGCAGGGTGGTATGTAAACAACTGGCAAATGACAATGATGTGATAGCTCTTTCCATGTGGATGGTTCATGCATGTGGGGTGGCACTCAATCTCAAGATATATTGTAGATTTCTCAATTGACTTTGTGTGGTTTTAGAAAATAAATTCTTCTCCAGAGCAGAGTTACTCTTGGCCTATGCAATCATAGATGGACACTTCAATCAAGCTAAGCTCAAAGATAGAACATATAGCATTTGATACTCCCATTTCCACGAACCAGCTTATGGAAGTTTGTAACTTTCACCATTGTTTAGTTATCCATGCGGTGAGTAAAGTTCTTGGCTTCAATTTTCTATGCATGAATCATAGGTTCAGAGTTTACTCAGACATATATGTGAGTTTTTTAGCCAACATTTTGGTAGCGAGCTCCTCCAAAATTTTGGCTGAGGAGATGTGCAGCCACTTGTTCTCAGAGAATTACTTGTTGTGTTTAGATAATGTCATCATCAATATCAACTCCAATCTCACCATCCTGTTACCATGGGACTTAGCCACGGTCATGACTGCTAGAAAACCATTCTCTAGCTTTGGGGCTGGCCTAAGAATAAATATTTATCGAGGGCCTCCAAGACACCTCTTCATTCTATGGGACTAGGAATGGGAGGATCACCATTTGCACAGAAGCATGATGAGGTGATGATTGCAATTCCTCAATAAATTTCTTGGAATTGAAGATGGTTTGAATGAGCCCTATGGGGATAATTTAGATGAGAGCATCACTTGGGTCTACAGATATAAATATGAGGGAAAAATAGATGCTCTGGACAGTCGAGACTCCTTGGATAATGATGATGAAGAGGATGATATGGATTTGGAGGATGAGGCAGGGGACGAGGAAGAGGATAAAGATGGAACGAACATGGTGTAAGATGCTGATGAGGAGGAGGAGGAGGAAAAGGCTCCAATGGAGGACTCTATTGATGAAAGGAGAAAGGAAGAGAGTGCTTCACCTATGTTGGCTGGGAGCCCTAAATCAGATTCTTCTCAAAGCACTGAGAATGATTCAACTTTGATATTAGATTGATACCATTAGATAAGAGGTGTTTGGGCCTCTATTATGTTTACTATGCTACTATCTCTTTTGTTTTCTTTGCATTATGCTCTGCACATAACTTGTTTTATCATTTGAGCCTCTGGTGCTCTTCGTAGTTCACAATCCTTTTGGGTGGATTGGGCTATGAACCTATTTTTTGCTACTCTGTTATTTTTTCTGAACTTTCATATTTAATACTATCTTGGCTTCGGCCCCTTAATGATAAAAAAAAAAAGAATTTTAAAAAGGGGATGTTTGTGGATAGACGTCTCTTTTAATCAGGATAGTCATGCCTAGACGTACTTTCACCTTTGCCAAGAATGCTGATTTCCCCCCTTTGCCAAGGAGTTTGGCACAGGCAAAATTTCAACGCTTCATCGTGCTCAAAATAGTCAATTTGATTAAATAAAATAACATGTTTTCTTTATTTCTTTTATGAATTCTCTAGAATTGCAATTATAAAATAAAACATTATTTTGGTACCAATTATTAGAATTACTATTACACTTGGGAATTTTAAATTAAACTTACATTAGACTTGGGAATAAAATTTTTGTATACTTAGAATTAAATTTATTTGAATTTGCTTATAAGATACTCCTTTGTTTCTGTTTCTCCCTTTCTGTTTCTATTTCTCACTTTTTGATAGATAAAGATACAATTAGATAGTTTCTATCTAAACAGTAGACACAATTGTACAATCATTCAATTTATCTGAGTTCTTTATTATCAAAATAGTATGTTTGTCATATTTGAATTAGTCTTGTCTTGCCCTAGAATATAGATTGATTTATTCAATATCATTAAAAACATAATATTCATATTTCATGAGAAAACTATAAATTGCAAGCTATAATTGCTTTATTATCTCCCACTTTTATTTCCACTTAATGAGAATTTTAATATAAATTCTATCATTTATTTTTTGAACTCTAATGAAAAATTATGGAAATGAATGAAAAATGATTTGAACAATTGACATTTAAAGAGAATATGCATAATTTAATAGTAATACATTTTTTACGATACCAATAAAAATTTTAAAAATCGAATATATCTTATTAAGAAACAATGAGTTAACCTGGTAAATCATCCCAAGTCCGATAAACAAAATCCATGTTTTGTAAGATAGGGTCTTTAATGAAAGCATCTAAACCAAAAGTTATGCGCAAAGAAATAAATTAACCCTACTAAAAGATTCAGTTAATAGTGATAAAATCTGATAAATCTAGTAACAAAACCCATTTCAAAATGCCAAAACAAACAAGAACTTCAAATTTCCATTATATTATAGATTTTCCATGGCTATCACAGAGATTTCGATAGCCAACGAAAAACTATTATTTCTTATAATGAGGGTGATAATAGTAAGATGGGAAGCCGAATAGTATAGCAGATGTGCAGATGGAGATTACATTAATGGTTGTTTGGGTTGGCTTTGCCAGATGGCTCCTCGTTCATAGGAGATGATACTGGATGCCCATTTGCAATCACTACTTCAGACGATGGATTTACAGGGGGGTCCTCTGCAATCACTACTTTTGGTGATGGCGGTGGATTTTTTATGCCTAGACCCCTCACCATATCAACATCTAGCAGTGCAGTGAGAGCGAGAGCCATGAACCCAATTGCCTTTGACATCTTTCTTACACAATTGCAGAAGGAAGGATGTGTGTATGTTTGTTTAAGCTTCCTGTGGTTTGTATTTATACACGGTGGACTGAAAATGGATGAGTTAAAATGGAGTGCTGGTGGCAGGTGATATGGAAAATGAAGAGTAAAGAAGCGATCGCCTTGTCAACTGCTTTCTTCTAATGGTATGATTTTTTTCATCTCATTTTCTATCAGATCAGGGCTCTTTCTTGGGAGGTTATAAGGAAATGATCAATATTTTAGCTTTCCAAAAACAAATCTTATAAGTACATGGTTAGCATGTTCGGTTTCATTGGCTTTCATAGAAGTTGGTGCAATGGAATGACATTATCAAACAACTATGTTAAGAGTCTATGAACAGAAAAAAAAAATGTATTGAATTGAAATTATATCAATAGGATGAGGAAGGTCATAATCAAGGGATTGTCCTAATCATATAAGAGATTCTAGATATAATGAAGGGGCTTCCTGTAATAACCAGACTTGATAGACTCTTTTTTATTTCCTTAGGATTGTTGGGACTCTTTCGTGCAGGGGAACCTCAAGATTTGATCATTATCAGAATATTGATATATCTAAGTCATTGAGAATTTCAGGGAATCATTTATTAAACTGTATTGTAATGTATTCAATGTTTTTGAATTTGGTTTAAATGACATTTGTAACCAAAAAGGGCCAAAAAGGGAATTCCAAGGGTCATAGGAATGTTTGTAACTCTCCAAAGAATCTCTTTATATAGACATAAAATGTAACCGAATAGCAGAGAGAAGGGAGAGTCGATATAGAAGTTATGGGTAGAGAGTGAATAGTGTAAAGAATATAGAATCACTCTATATTCTGGAAATTACTCACACACAGAATGCTCTGTATTCAGTAAACAACTAAAATCCCCAAAATAGGGAAGAGCATAAACATGAACAGAATTGGAGATATGCAAGCTTTATTCTTGCTTCTATTAATCTTAAAATTAACTTCTCCAATTCAAGTAAACTTACAGCTACTGGGGCTGCATACAAAATACTTTGAGCTTCTCAAAGCTCTTAAAAAATGTTTGAAGAAATCACTACTCAACAAAACAATAAAATTACAACTACTATTGTAAAACCAAGTCTCTGATAAAATAGAGCACTTACAATATAAACTAATTTGCTGCTGCTGCAAATAAGTTTCTTACATCTGTGTTGAAAGAATAAGGATATTCTTTTCTTTATAAAGTAATTTTTGTCCAAAGAGAATATCAGAAGTCTAAAGAAGAAATTAGATTTCCCCAAAATCTGATTTGAACTCATCTCAAAAAAATTCCACACAAAATCTGATATTCTTTGAGCAATTAAAATAGAGGAGATTTTCAACTTCTGGAAAGTCAAAGAGAGAGGCTCAAGCAATCAGATTTAATTATAAAAATCCAACACTCCCCCATTGTCTTGAGCTGACAAAACATGATCATGCTTGATCCAAATAAACTACACCCAGATTTCTCCTTAGGTGCTCAAAACTTGCAATGTCCAATGGCTTGGTGAAAATGTTTGCTAGCTGCTGCTCTGACCTGCAAAACTCTATTTTTATTTCACCATTCTCAACTAATTCTCTAATTAAATGATACCTGATTTCACTGTGCTTGCTTCTTCCATGAAACACTAATTTTTTGACAAAGCTATTGAGGAAATATTGTCACAAAATAGTGTGGTTCCATCCTCTTGTTCTTCCTTCAATTCTGCCAAGATCCTTCTCAGCCAAATAGCTCTGCCGCATTTGCTGCTATATATTTAGCCTCTGCTATAGATTGAGAAATTATGGTTTTCTTCTTTGAAGCCCATGAGATTACACCTAAACCCATGTGAAAGACATATCTGAAAGTGCTCTTCCGATCATCCAAACTCCCTACCCAATCACTGTCTGTGTAACCAATCAATCAAGAATCATTTGTTGCAGTATACAAAATACCATATCCCTTGGTACCATTCACATACCTTAGGATTCTCTTTCCCGCTTGCCAATGGGAGTCCTTTGGAGTTTCCATAAATCTGAAAATCAAACTTACTGCATGCATAATGTCTGGTCTAGTCGCTATCAAATACATCAAACTTCCAACCAAGCTTTTAAACAAAGTCAGATTCACATTGTTGCTGCAATCATTCTTTCTTAGCTTTAGACCTACCGTAGTTGGTGTGGGGGAAGCCTTGCTATTCTACATTTTAAATCTCTCCAAGATTTGATTTGCATATATTTCTTGAGAAATAAAAATTCCTTCATGCATTTGTTTTACTTATATGCCTAGAAAAAATCTCAAGAGACCTAAGTCTGACATTTCAAACACTCTTTTCATGGCCTTTTTAAAATCAGCAATCAGGAAAACATTATCCCTAGTAAAGATTAAATCATCAACATAAAATACAACAATTAAAATATTACCATTTTCTGCCTTGATGTAAAGAGTGGGCTCACCATCATTTTTGCAAAAGCCATTGCTCATCAATTATGAGTCAATTCTGATATACCATGCCCGTGGAGCTTGCTTAAGCCCATGAAGAGCCTTTTTCAGCCTATACACTTTACCTTCATGACCCAGAACTTCATAACTAGGTGGCTGCTCCACATAAACCTCTTCTTTCAATACTCCATTCAAGAAGGTGGATTTCACATCCATTTGATATACCTTCCATTTGTGTTGGGCTGCAATTGCTATGACAGCACGCACGGTTTCCATTCAAGAAACACTGGCATAGGTTTCATCATAGTCTCTACCAAACTGCTGTTTATACCCCTTGACCACCAATCGAGCCTTATGCCTATCTATTTTTCCTTCAGCATTGCTCTTGGTCTTGTAGACCCACTTAAATCTAATAACTTTCTTGTTAGGAGGTAAATTGGTGAGCTCCCAAGTTTCATTTCTTTTAATTGCATCTATTTTATCATCCATGGCCTTACACCATTTTTCTTCTTTTTCAGCATCCTCAAAATAAATTGGATCACTATGAGAAAATAATGCAAAATTGATATTTTCATTAAATTCATTTTCATACCTTTCATCTTGGTAAA
>MU223713.1:3517203-3573410 GCA_018584345.1 Thuja plicata | reverse complement strand
CACTATGAGAAAATAATGCAAAATTGATATTTTCATTAAATTCATTTTCATACCTTTCATCTTGGTAAATCTCCCTTAGACTCTTGGTCTTTCGTGGCACTAGGGAGGCAAGAGTGGGATCACTACTCTCTATATTATTGTTGTTGGTCTCTGTTGGGCCAATTTGCTACCTTTTGGAGCCTTCTATATATGTTTTTATATCATCCTGCTATTCATCAACATCATCATCTTCAGCAATAATAGGCACTTTACTTGAAGTGCTTGATGATGTGTCCATCAAGCCATCCCATGAATCATTCTCAATGAACTCCACGTCTCTTGAAATGATGATCTTTTTGGTAACTAGGTTATACAATCTGTATGCCTTTGAATCAAGACTGTATCCTACAAAGATACACATCACACCCTTGTCATCCAACTTTTCCCTTTGCTCCTTTGGCATGTGTGCATATGCTACACACCCAAACACTCTCAAGTGTTCAACCATCCATCTACGCTTTCTCCATGCTTCCAATGGAATCTTGTCACAGACTGCCATCATAGGACTTCTATTTATTAAATAAATAGTTGTTTCTATAGCCTCTCCCCAATATTCAATTTGGAGTCCTTTTACTTTCATCATACTTCTTGCCATCTCAACGATGGTCCTATTCTTTCTTTCAGCCACTCCATTTTGCTGCGGAGTATAACTGGCTGTTAGCTCTTTCTTTATGCCATTCTGCTTGCAAAATTTTACAAAAATATTGGAGGTATATTCCCCCCCTCTATTTGACCTTAGGACTTTCAAATTGTGTCAGCTTTCTTTTTCAACTTGGGCTTTAAATTCTAAAACTTATCAAAAGCTTCAGATTTATTTTGTATAAAATCAACCCATGTTCTACGGCTGAAATCATCTATGAAGATCATAAAATAAGTATTCCCTCCAATGGAAGTGATTTGCATAGGGCCAACTAAATCAGTATGCACCAACTCTACTGGTGCTCTTGCCCTTCTAGAGTTTTCAGAATTAAAGGGAAGCCTATGTTGCTTACCCAAAATGCAAGCCTCACACTTGCTACTAAACTCTTTAATACATGGCAAACCATCTACCATTCTTTTCTTGGATAATAAACTTAAACCAGCAAATCCAAGATGTCCATACCTTAAATTTCATAGCTTGGAGGGGTCTTCAATCATGCTTTTGAAGGCTAACTGTTGTACTGCTGTACATGCTTTTTTGGGAGATGCAGCTGCTGAAATTGAAGAGAAACACATTTCTATCTTCAATGGAAACATTCAATTCTTTGTCATTTGGACTGCTGCAATTATTTTCTTACCCCCATCCTTATCATAAATGACACATTGGTCATTCTCCAACTGCACTTTATATCCATTTTGAATGAGCTGTCCAACACTCATCAAATTATGCTTTATCCCTGGGGAAAAGTAAACATTCTAAATTTCTTGTTTCTCACCTTGTTTGGTGTGGATCATAATAGATCATTTGCCCACAAATGAAACAATTCCATTGTTCCCCATTCTAATTTCTGATTTTATTGATTTATCAATGAAAGAAAAAAGACTTTCATTGCCACTCATGTGGTTGCTGCAACCGCTGTCCAAATACCAAACTTCAGGGCTGCCTTCTTCACCAATATTGCACATGATGAAGGCTGTGGGATTAATTTCATTACCCACTTTCACATCAGCGACATTAGCACTCTACTTTGACTGATCAACTTGTTTTTTTCAGCAATCACTTGTGTAATGCCCAAATTTATGATAGTAATAGCACTCAACATTGCTCTTGTTCGAGTTACTATTCTTCTTGCCTCCTCTAGAATTATTCTGAGAGCTGCTAGCTCCCTCATTTGTGGCTGCTTGTTCTGAGCTTTCTCCTCTAGCATTTTGTTTTCCGGAGTTGCCACGACCTCTACCTCTTGAGCCTCTTCCAGAGTTGTTTCTTCCTCTCCCCCTACCTCTTGCATTGGATTGAGGTCTGAAATCTTGCTCTTGAGAAGAATTTGCTGATCAATTAATTTGATGCTCATGGGTTTGGAAAGAACCCATCAACTCATCAACAGTCAATGTTGAGAGATCCTTTGCCTCTTCAATGACAATAACTAGAGTATCAAATTTTGAGGGAAGACTTCTCAAAAATTTCTCTACTATTCTTTGTTCCTCCATGGTTTCTCCATTGGTTCTCAACTGGTTTATCAAACGAGAGAGTCTTGAGCTGAAATCTGAAATAGACTCATTGTCCTTCATGAGAAAAGTCTCAAATTCCCTTCAAGCATTTGGAGCAACACCACACAAACTTTTTCAGTCCTTTTAAAACTTGTGTGAAGGATATCTGAAGCTTCTTTGGAATAATCAGTTGTTGCTATTCTAGAAAAGATTGCCTCTATCAAGGAAGTTTCAATCAAGCTTAAAGTTTTTGCATCTTTCCTCCTTGACTCCTTCAACTGAGTCTTCTGATTATTTGTGAGGGCAGCAAATAGAGCTGGGTCTGTTATATCCACAAAGCCATTGACCATAAGCTCCCATAAATTATTTGCAACCATATTTGGTTGGGTTGCAAAAAATGAAAACCAGGGTTTGCATAACCAGGCTATGGATAACCATGATTTGTTTCATTTTCCAATTCCCCAACCAAACGAGCCCTAAATGATTGTATATAGTGTGTTGGTTTATGAATCGGGTTGTAGGACAGTCCCGATGTGGGGCATTGGAGGTTGTTGTCAATTTTATGTTTGGAAGTCATTTTTAATATCCGTTTTGGAACAGATTGGCTCAATGCCAATTATCTTGTGTCTTAGAACGAACAGATTAAGTTTGAAAGGATTTCCAAAGACTATTATAAGAATCTCATATAGGGTTTGAATCATGTTATCGGCAGGTTCATGAGCCTATTTATGCCACAGGTAGCCAAAGGGTGATGTTTCGACTGCCATGGTGGAGAAGAGACCCAATATAGATAAAGTTGCATAGTTATTTTGTTTTAAGCAGTCGTACGATAATAAAGATCGGTCTAGAACGGTAAACAAAGTTTCTTATGTTTAGTATTCGGCCTTGAGAAGAAAAGGTGGTGGATGACTATTACATGCATTTTCGAATTAGAACCAGACCCGCAAGGTGTGGAAAGGATCAGTGAATATGAAAGGACTAAATGGTGAGTTTGAAGCAAGGAGAGTATTATTATTAAGTCTATATTATAATGTGGAGTTGATATTATGATTATTGGACTATCCAAAAGGATTGTGAATATGGTTATGATTATGGAGTCTAATGTTAAGTTGATGTTATTATCGAAATATCAAAGATTGTGAGCCTCAAATAAAGAGAAAGAATGCAGATTTGAAAGAATACCATCGATGCACTCTCCATCACTCTTGGTTAATATCGATTTGGTTGTGCACTTTTTGACTTAAGTCAATATGTATTGATGATATTTTTAGACATGTTAGTCATTGTTTAGACATGTTAGTCATTTTTATTAGATGTTTTTGATTTTTGAATAATGGAAGTTGACATGGTGTTATGATACACAGTGATTGTATGATGAGGATAATGATGATTTAATTTTAATCAATTATATGACTAACTATGTAATTGCTATGAAATATGATGTTATTCATTTCAATTATTATTTTATTGGAACTAACCTATTAATGAGAAAATTTAGTGAATTGAATGGAAGAAGGTTAGAGTGTATTTCAGGTAGAGGAGGCTAGCTACTGAAAAATTTGGTTACCACACATCACATATGAATTATTAGTTAATATTATCTAGTACAATTTTATGTTAGATGAAACACTATATTTCTTATCTTATCACAATAATGTGTGTGAGTGAACAATATTTTAGAGTTAAAATAAAGTTTCTTTGCATGGTCTAAATAGCTGACCGAAATTTTGAATGGATTAAGTGTTTAATATTATTATTATCTTTTATTTCTCTATTTGTTGTAAGTACGAACTTGGAGTAAATTAGAAGAATAGTACTTTGTATGGGCTCAGATAAATTATAGTTCAAATGATTCTTGTGTTAATCGGATTATTAAATAACAACCCATTCTAAGGTGTCTCCACTAAAAATGGAGTTTTTGATAAGTTTCAAAATTATCTTGACTGGGAGTAAAATGTCGTTGAAGACGAGGGGAGGAATTAAGAGGGAAGTTAATAACTGGGAGTTAACGCTAGCCTTGCCGCTAAAAGGAAGGCATGGGTGACTTCTGGCGGCAACAAAGGACCAACGAAAAGGGGGTTAAATGAATAAAGATGAGAATTTATTGGAGGCGACATAGGTAGCGGATAGGGAAGATCATCGACAGGGAATTAGAAGAATAAAACTATCTCCAGAACACACCACCATCTGCCAGGTTCCAATTTATTTTTATAGTTGAAATGGTTAATTATTTGCATTTTGGATTCTGTGTGTATGTTCATGTATGGGAAGTTGATACCTGTTGCATTATTGTTCTGATTTTGTGGTTGAGATTTCTATTTCCTTACCTGCAATGGTAATGAATCCTCATATTATGCCTATAGATGCTGTAGATATTCCGTCTGATTTTAGTTTTGTTTTGGGAACGTTTTTGGTTGTATTGTATATGCATTGTGAGATTAGATACGCCGCTCCTTAGGAAAACAGCCCTGACCAAATGCTCATTTTCCTCATAGTTTATAAGTGAAGCCTAAATGGTCATTTTATACAATGGAATGGTGCTGAGATTTGAAGTAAAGAATGGCGTTTTATTTTCTTTCATACCCAGCAGTTGCGTTTCCTCCAGTTTGAGCCGCACTTTCCTGTAGGAAATGTAGTGTTAAAATGTTTTATCTTGTTACTTAATTAACCATGTAGCTTGATGTTGGGAAGGGAAATTGTAATTTCTTTAAATGCGAATTGTCCCAACACTGATAGTTACCTCCTCAGATTTTGAATGCCTTACCGCAGGAACCATGGATATACCAAATTAGTTATGGTTATAGATTTGAATTTTGTGTTGCTGTTTTCTTTTCTTCTTTTTTTTTAAATATTTTTCACCACAGTTGCCAGTAGTTTAAAAGAGATAGATCATATTTTTTTTGGAGGTGAATACTGTTTTAGCCGCGCCCAATCATATTAGGAAGTAAATTAGGAATAACAGTCTCTGCCTTTTCAAACGGTTTTAGCGAAATGTAAACATGTTGTCGCAGACTGAAAACTGCCCCAAAGCTGAGGCTCATGTGGCCCAATAAATTGTATAAAAACTGACTTTTATTACATTGATTTTTAAAGCACACCAGGATTATACCGTGGTTTTAAACAACAATAGACTTGACTTTTGTTGTGATTTGTGTAGATTCAAGTTAAAAAGATGTATCTTGAACAAAAAATGGACTGGAAGGCTTTTCATTTCCAAAGATTATGATGCGCCTTAATATGAATTATTTTCTCATAGAAATAATTTAATCCATTTATTTTGGCATTTAAGTTTTCTTCCAGATTCTCTGTTATCCGTTTTAAAATTCTTGAATAGAGTAAAGATTTACATCTAAGTCGATTCTTCATAGATCGGTTGTAGTTGAAATCGTACATTTCGTTCTGATAATAACTTGACACTGAATGACCTTCTAGCAACAAAAATGTTAAGTTTAAATGTTGTTATTTTTTTTTGTTTGTGAGGAAGTCTATAAAGGAGGGGGTGTTGAATGTGAAAATTAAAGGGAAGGGTAAAATGTGTTTTTTAACCTACAAATATAAGTTTGGTAACTTGATTGCTTTGCCCAAAGTTACATTTTGCATATGTTTTCTTAAATATGTTGGCTTCTTTTCACCTCTCTGCCATATCTCTGCTAGTTCTACTTAGACTTATGAGGAAAGTAGATAGTTCACAGCTTGCACCTGATTCCTTTCGATCTATCAGTGCCGAGCAGCTAGACTTCTCGGGCAGGGTCGGTGCGCTTTTTATTTCAGGATGAGCCACGGGGGAGCTAACCACTCTGTGGTTGGGCGGAAAAAGTGCCTTGACCACATTCCTGTCTCGAGATTTGTGAATGGATTGGTATCTGGAGGCTTTGGAGACCGGAGCATGTAGATGGATAGTTGTCCGATGATATATTTGATACTTGATTCTTATGACCTTATGGTCTTGTACTTGATGTATATTTCTTATTTATGATTTAAGATGCACGACAAGTTTATCAGCATCTTGATGTATTGAATATTTTTATTTCTTATGTATTATGGCTAGTCTTGTGTGTTCTACAGTATGGTAAACTTTCTTATGTTGTATTTCATTGTGATAATTGATATTATATGGCAAATCGAGAGATATTGTGTAATTCATTTATGAGTATTTTTTTTTCTTGATGTATAGTATTAGCAATTGACCAACTATGACTATTTAAATGACTTAAGAGTTATTATTAGTTTTTTCTTATGTGGCATTTTGTCGTTATTATTTTGTCTTTACACTTCCAAAGCATTTTATTTATTTTTCTTATTTTTATTTTTCTAGCTAACTAAACTTTTCATTGTCAATTAGTCTTGACACTTGCCATGTGATAGAGGAGATCAATCATTACATTAGAGGTAATGGGGTCCATGTGATCTATAGGAGCTATGCATGAAATAAACACTATGACTATCACTACAATGAAATGTGTATAGAGAGAAGTCATCCATGTTACCAAGAAAAGGCAACATGATTAATAGTACCAAAGGCAATTATTTGAGGCTTAACAGTATTTATAGGTGGGAAACCTATACAATAAATTTGTTGGCCTACCTTTGATCTTGCACATAATATTTGAACAAGTAGCTTTAATAGATGAAGAAAAATGAGTATCCATAAGAACTCTTATACATATTTTGAATGGTTTCTAATTCTAAAAGGAATGTTTACATGCTATATCAAGGTCTTACATTAATGCTCTATACACCAAGTGTCAAAATTATGAAGTGCTTTACGAGGAACATACTCCAATATTTGAAAGGATTCAAAACCTTGATTGCCAAGATTCAATTTAGCTTTAAATTAGAACAAAAAAGATAATTCTTCATGCCTCTATAAAAGAGGGCTAAAATATAGCAAATCAATCTTTAGAAAGTCAAGGCATGAACCAATGAAAATTTCATAAGAGGTTTATACTATAAAGTATTTAGTCATTGTAGACCACTAAAGATGTTCTTGGTTGGTGGCTTATTTCAGCTAAGTCATAGATTGATGACTTACTAGCCTTCCATATACTTCTCACAGCAAAAGTTCCTTGACATTACACAATTTCCTTCATTATTTGATTCGAATGGAAACTAAGATCTTCTTAGGATTCTTTGTCGTATGGATTTCCAAAAGTACAGAGCCAAAGATTAATTTCTACAAGTCATTATTCCTAAATGACTCAAATTACATGGTTGGTGCAAATAATTCCATGCCTTGTCTATGGAGTACCAATTTTGTGTGGAGCTATAAAAAATTAGTAAGAAATTCATTGGAACCTATTTTGTTGGTTCAAATAGGACCACAAAACTTCTTTAAGTAGATACTCTAATTTGAGATGAATGTTGTATCCCAGCAAGAAGAAATTTATAAATGAATAGTGAGTAGTAGTTTAGAAAAAATCTGAAACTTCACAAGAAAGTAAATAGGTTGTGTAATTTACTGAGATTTTTTAGTTTTTCATTTCTCATTCTATCATATTATTCATTTATTCCTTCTAGGCATTTTGTTTATTTTGAAATACACGTTGTAGAGTAGGGATTCACCACCCTTGAGTTGATGAGATCTCAAGGGGCAAAAAGCCCAAAGCCACCTCAAATTACTAGCGCTCTAGTGAGGTAGAAAGATCAAAATCAAAATAAATAACATTTACTATATTTATAAACTGAAAATGCTAAATAAATAAGAAACATAGAAAGAAAAAAACTATTCTAACTAGTAAAACCAAAAACATAGGTCATCTTGATTACCTAGTAAGCTATGTGCATTCTCTATCTAGGATGCACATGCAAGCATGGGATACTAGTTTGGATTAACGAAATGAGCACAATTCACAAAAGTTATGTAGAAATGACACACAAAGGATATACTAGAAAAGCTCAAGGACAACCATATACAAATAGAGGGCTCTAAGCATGACAAAACTAACAATAGGAAAGATAAAACTAACTAGAATATTTTTATGAGTATAGAAGGGAGAGATGTCTTTACAAATAGGACCCAAATATTGAAGCTTCTATTAAACTCTATTCAAATATTATTGTTAATACATAAGAAATGGAGATGAAAAGGTTGGGGTTGTGATTTAGAGGTTTTCCTAGTTAAGCCCTTATTTAAAATTTTCCACGACTATTGACAACCAAGATAAATATATTGATAAAATGAAAATAGATGAACAATAAAAGAAATAACACAAATGGTTTGTTGTATTAAAGATAGATAAAATGATTGTAGATAAAATGGAAGGCGCTTTAATTCACCACCAATAATTCAAGGCTAACTGGAGTGATGACATGCATGAATATTTTAGATGAATGGAGCTTTGATAGTAGCGATAGTGGAACAAGTGAGATATGGAGAAGCTAGTAACAAGAATGAAAAATCATAGGAATGGAGATGGAGAAAATTGGAGAGACAATCTAATTGTAAAAATATCTAAGATGAAAAAATAATAAAACAAGGAAGATAGAGCAAGCCCAAAAGTATGCCGATGTCGATGGGTTGTAGAAGGAGGTGTTACATTACTAGAACTAGCATATGTAATTATGAAACTACAACCTTTAGGCTGAATATTCATAGGATGAATCTGTTGCACATGAATGTCTATGTGATGATCTGGTGATTAAAAAAAAAAGATGCCATTATCACGAACTTGGACAAAAATAGATGACAAGGTAGTTGGATAAGGTGGAAGATTTGTTTATTACTTTAATTTAGCTAAATTGAGGGTGCCATGCAATGTGGAATTGTAAAAGATGCAATTTATGACATTAAATATGATAATATTTAAATATTCTTATGCCCTCCTCATTGAAGTACTAGGTTAAACCCTATTTTTATATACACAACAAGATTTTAAGAGAAATATTGGAAAACAAGTAGAAGATCTTGATGAGATAACATGAAGAAGCACAAGAAAGTGGAAGGACAAATAACCAATAAAAATAATCAATGACCAAATAAGAGAGAAGAAAAAGCCAAGACAAAAGCAACAAACTGACACAAGAGGGGGATAGATGAATAGTCAGAGAGACAAAGGGAATTACTAGAGGTGAGTGCAAAAGGGGAAGGTGGATCATAGAGGTGGGTAGAGGTTTGTTTTATTGAGACAGTTTTAAAGGGGTTGCTACAAACAACTAAAATTCTAACCAATATCATGACTAATATTAGGGGAGTGATTGATGATTTGAATGGCCTCTTTAAGTCTTCTCTTGAATTAGTTTTTTAGGATATGGTGTTTGGTCTTGGTAGAGTGTTTAGCAAGGGTTGACTTTATTATGTATATTCTTGTCTTATGTAATCAAAATGGTCTTTGATTCTAGTGAAAATAGAGAAACAAGCATACCAATGTAGGGGAGGCCATAGGAACAAACAACTTTGTAGAGGGTCTTTAGAAGAAGGGATGCTTTTTCATACAGTAGAAATGATCTAAAACAAATATTGGAAATCTTGTCTGAGAGTACTTTGACATAAGTTGTAGGAAAAATAAAGGGGAGAGGGAAAAACAATATCATACTTGTGTTAGATATATTTAGATGTTGTTGGCATCATCAGTATTGGTGTCAAAGCCTTCGTACCAACTACCTAGCAATATCGATTGGTTATTGGCGGTATCAGCTTTAGTATCAGTTGGACAGTTGTGGTTATCGATATTACTGTTTTAAGTTATATGCAAAATATGTTCAATACATACAATTTTTTTTCTCTGTGACAAGAGTACTTTTTTCTACTTATGAATTATATCTTTTGGTATACTTGTATACTTTTGGTGCTTGGAGTTGCATGGTGTTGTATGTCGGTATCTATTGATTGTTGTGCTTGTAGTGTTATTCTAGGTATTTTTGATATGTCAACTTTCTTGTTGTTCATCTTGAATTTCGGTAATGTGATCATATCTTATTGTGAATAGGCTTTATAAATTCTTAGGGGAGAGGGGCCAATAGTTGATAACCCACTTGTGAATATATTATCCATTCTTACCACACATTGTTACTATACAATGTAATTAAATAATCCACATGTAAATAAAAAAATTCAAATGTTGATAAAAATAGACCAATACTTGAGCACATAAGAACCTATAAATGTTATATTAAAAATATGTAAATACATTTATTAAAAAGTGAAATAAATTACTTTTTGTCTCCAATAAAATATCATAGCTATCTATTATATGTGTGTCACTTAAAAAATAATATGCTCAATAAAATAAGATGCTCACTTAAACAAGTATTGTTATCTTAGTGTACAAATACTATTCTTGTGTACAACTATTGGGGTAGCAATGTATATGCGGTTAGAGAAGATCATATATGGAAGTAGCTACTTGACAATTATCCTATTGCTTCAAGCCAACACATCAACTATCATATAAGAAGAATGTTTTTCTTTAACACTGATAATGGTGTTTAGCACAAAATTTTGAGGATTTTGGGATGCAAGGATGGTACACTTCCGCCACCTATCTTGGCCTCCCACTGACTGTCAAAGATGTGAAGAATGAATTCTAGAACACCATTCTTGAGCGGACCCAAAGAAAGTTAGCGGGCTGGAAAGGTATGCTCCTCAACAGTCCTTGTAAGCTCCAACTTCCTACTACTTCCATTCAAGGTATTCATGTGTATTTCCTTTCTATTTTTAAAATCTTGGGTTTCATGGCTACGAAGCCAGAAAAATCCAACGTACCTTCCTCTAGCTTGGGTCGTAGGATAAGGAGCACATCCACTTGGTTAGCTTGGGTAAGGTTTGTCTTCCCAAATCCGTTGGTGGCTTGGGTCTTAGAAAAATTCTCAACCTCAATAGGGCACTTCTTTCCAAGGTTGCCTGGACTATGATTCTTGGATCTGTTGATTGGTGCAAAATTATGGAGGCAAACTATCTATATGGGGGTCATTTTTGCAAACTCTACATGGTTCAGAGCTACCCTGGGGGATCCAAATTTTTGAACAACATTCAAGTAAATGTGGAGGTATTATGGAAAAGGGGGCCACATCGCTATTGGGCAATGGTAGGGAGATCTATTTCTAGGATGACCATTGGCTACCTGACATCACTCTTGGGACCTCAAGATTTTCTCAATTAAGAAACATCCTGACTCTTGGAGCTGGTTCCATGGTCTCCAACTACATCACCAATGTCAATTAGATCGACCTCCTTCCACACCTATAGGGCAGACCTGACCTCACCAATCTGGAAACCAAGCTCAGTGAACTATTGCTCACAGTGCGTATTCACCTTATGGATGGACCTGACATGATACTATGGAGACACACCCAATATGGGAGTTTTTTTGTTAAATTGTCTTATGGGTTGCTGATCAATGAAACTATTAATACTTCATGCTAGAATAAAGTTTGGGAACCTCAGTTAATCCCTATGGTTAATTTATTCTAGTGGATAGTTATACATGGTAAAATCCTCACCCAAGATAATCTGGTAAAATGGGGCTATAGTCTTGCTGATATATGTTTCCTTTGTAAGACAAAGGAGGAAAGTATAAACCACCTCTTGTTGCACTATGATTTTTCCACTGAAATATGGTAGGAGATCCTCTCTCGATTTAGCATCCTCTGGGTTCCCAATAGGAATATCCAGGATAAGATTCATGACTGGCACTCCCCCTCTCAACACCCACTAATAAAAATTTTGTGGAACCAATTCCCTCCCATCTTTTGTTGGATCATTTGAAAGAAGTGCACCAATAGGATATTCAGGGATACTAAACTCTCTAAAATGGTGGTCTTCCATCAAGGACTAAAATTGGTACAAGAGAATGTGATGATGGCCTACTGGAAGAGCCTAGGTCTTCCCCCCTCTGATTATGATCAGAGAACTTCTTGAAATTAGGGAATTGACAAGGGGTTTTCAAGATATGACAATACCAAACTTGTAGCTAGACTGGCTATTGTTTGGTCCCCACCTTAGTCTTTATGGCACAAAATTTACTTTGACGGGCCTGTCCGGGGAGTGCTTCAGGTGGGTGGAGGTATCATTTGTGACCATTGGAGGTAAATGGTGGCTGCTTTTTCTGGGTCCTTGCATGATCAGACTATTAACTAAGCTCATGGTATGGCTCTCCTTTGGGGCATGAAAATTGCTATTAGCATGGGATATAATAACATTAAAATTGATGGAGATTCCAAAATTATTATTGAGGTTGTTTGTGGAAATTCCCTAGCTGGGTGGAACGTTAACACCATATTGTTAGACATTAAAGGTTTGATGGGAAGATTTTGTGGGGCCAACATCAGGCACACCTGCAGGGAAGGTAACTTGGCCACAGACTTGATGGCGGTTGTTGGTCTGCAACTGGATAGGCTATGGTGTTGGATGGATTCCAATCTTCTTCCTAAGGATACTCAAAACCTCCTTAGATAGGAAATGAGAGATATTAACATGAATCTCCATGATGATTAAAAATTGGTTTTTGGTTTGGGCACCAAAGGATGGACCCAGGGGCTCATTTTTTCTCCCAACTTGCGCTAGTCTCCACCTAAATTGTCACGTGGCTTTCACCGGTGGGCTCTTCTCTTCCGAATTGAGGTTGACATGGTTGTGATGCGTCATGGTACCTTTTAAGTGTCATCATTATATTAAATATAATTTAAGCCAAGTGTCAAATATGAAGGATTGCAAAAGATTTTGGGTGGATGTGAATGATGACATTTATGTTTTACAGCACCATTCCCATGTGTTAACCCTTGTGGCGTCGCTGGAGAGGATTTATTAAGAAAAAGACAATTATTGCCATAATTATGACTCTTAAAATTAATAAGATTTATTAGCTAAGTTGTGATTTTCATTCCGCCATTTCACACAACATCTCTGGTTTTAATCAATGCTCTAGTTTGTGTGCTTTTGAGGGTGATTGCAACCGCTAGACTAAGAACAACTCTCACTCCACCAATTTTTGTGTGTAGGTTGTTTTTCTGATTTTTGCAAAAATGGGTGGGGAAAAAAAGGATTAAATAAGACAAGATTGAGGAATAATTTTCATCATACCCTATGGTAATGTACTTCTGCAAAGAGGGAGGGATTCTTCCCTTCATGAAGAACCTGATGGGCCATGATGGATGATCTCTAGGGAGTTTGTGAAGACTTGGAATGAAAGAAAAGATACCATTAATGGGATAACATTTGAAATTAATGAAGAAGTCATAGGAAAAGCTATGGGGATGCCTATTGTAGGCTGCAAATGGCAGAAAACCACAAAAATGCAGGCCAAAATTGAATTCTTTTAGTTTTTTGCTAATGAAGACAAGTCGGTGTCCAAAAATGGTGGATACAACACTACAGACTTGCCCAGGTTTCGGCCTACAGTGTGCAAGTTGTTAAAGAAGTACTTCACTTTGGAGGGTCATTTTGGTACATTTTATAACTACAACCTTCTTCTCTTAAACCAGATAAGGCATATGCTTTTGATTTCTTTACCATTTTACATGTTACTTGCTTTAGAGTCCAATGTTGCTGATGTGAATGATTCTATTTCTCTGGGGAAAAAACTTGTTTATCTCCACCATGGGCTTATTTTTCAAATTTATAACTTTCATCAAGCCCTATTCCCTCCCCTGTTTTTGAAATCACCCAAGCTATCTAGCAGCCTCTGTTGCCTTCAGTCTCCCTCAACCAGGGTTTTCTCATGCCCTCAGGATCTATAGGTTGTTCCACCCCAGCTGCTAGCCACAAGTCCACTAAAACCCACCCTACCCCTTCCTCTTGGTCTGGGTCCAAACATGACAAAACCCTGGAAGGTACTTCTCAGAAACCCACTAAAAGATGTAAAAATATTTTCATTAAGCTAGAATGTCCTCAGGTTACCAACCCACAACCCAACACTACTCACCGCTCCTCCCACCTAGGTAAAGAAAAGGACAAATATGTGAGATTGTCAAAAAAATTTAATGTTCAACTATTGGTCCCTTTGTGTTGGATATAAGTTGTATATTATATAATAATGTGTTATTTTTCTATAAAATAATTTCTGTTTTTTTATTTTTTTTTTAATTTTTTTTTTTTGTGTTGAAGTATTGGTCATTTTGTGTTGGATACAAAAGTTAGATATAACAAATATCTATGATTTCCAATAGGTATATGGTCCATTTTAGTTTCATATATATGTTATATTTTGTATAGAAATACAATAGCCTACTAATAACAAATTATATTTTAAGTCAACTACTAGGGATTTTTAGATTAAGTTTTTGTTGAATCTTTAAAAATTCAAAATTTTGATATATTTTACTAGGCATTCTATTTTAATGAGTTGCATGATGAGTCACACTTTCAACCTTAGTTGTAGGTAGTTTAAAATGTCCATTTTACATTTCTAAAAAAAATGAAGGTCTTATGATATTCTATGTAACAACTACATGTTGACAAAGTTATCCCTCACGACTATTGGTTCCTCTCCCCTATCTCTCTGTTGGTTCAAAATTTTTGTTGATCCAGACATTGTCTTGGTTGTTGTGTTTTGACAGTTAGATAAAATTTACTTATCATTTTGTGAATGTAATATGAAGAGTGTACATCTTAAGTGTGACCTATATTTAAGTTACGTTGTAATGTGTTCTTATGTATGACCTAGATTTAGGGTTAGTGATAGTGTGTTGAACATAAATGTGATATCCTTTTGTGTTATGGACACAATTTTTGTGTGGTCAACATGTGTATGATCATATACATGTATAAATAAATAAAACCATTTTGTATCTGGTATATGAGTATGTGTAATGTAGAGATAGTGAGTACATGTGCAAGTTAAAGACCTAGAACTAAAGATGATATAGTGTGAATCTATTTTGGTACATCAAGCAATAGTGTGAATGAATTTGAGAAAAATAAATAAAGGTCTTCTACACTATGTGCTATCAATTAGAATTATTTAATGCATAGTCATATGCAAGTCTATCAATTCAAATTTTATCAGTAAATATCTCTTGTATTCATAGTTAGCCTAAGTAACAGCCATAGTGAGAAAATTGACAATGAGCCCTTGTAAAAATCACCTTAACCAGTATTATTTTCTTGAGAATTGGTTCCTCTCCAGTTTTTTCCCACTATGTATTTCCATGTAAATTCATCAAGATGAGGTCAGAAGAAATTTATAAGTTGGATTAGGAATTAAAGATGTTGAGATCTTAAGGAAAGGTTTGTGAGAGTGTTACTATTTTGGTTCAGTTATTAGCCCTACAAAAGATTCACAATGATAAAGATAGATTAGGTTTTACTGATGAATGTTCAGATTGGAAGGACAAAGGCAAAAAAAAGGTAGTTGAAGCTAAAGCTATTTTTAAGGTAATTAGCAAGATCAAGAATCAAAATACTTCTACAAGAAGGCCTCTAGTAAGGAAACTAAATTATGAAAGGTACATATCTTTAAATGGATGTTGTCACATTTACAAGAATTTGTGTCATAAGGCTATTGATTACAAGACAAGGAAAGATCAAAATCTTCAATATTTTAGTTGTCATAAGGTTTTTCATAGGGCAAGTCAATGTAGAAGTCACTTTGCTAAATCAGATACAAAGAATTGAATGGATAATATCTTTCATAGGAATTTTTTTGTTTGTCACAATAATGGTCACAAGGATAATCAATGTAGATTTGGAATTTAGTCAATGAGAGAAGCATAGAGGAATGTTAATTATTTCAAATATGGTCAGATAAGTCATTATGCTAACACATGCAGATATGGAAGTGCTTTGGTGAATATTGAAGAAAGAAATAATGTATCGCATAAGACTACTATAACATGAAGCAAGAAAGAAGTATTTATAAAGTGAGCCCTATGATGTCATATCCCCATGCTTTCTCTTCTAGTAACTGATTTGAATGATTTAGCTTAGGAGGGGTAAAAAAAAATTTGATATTAGTCACTTCCCCTACTCCGAGGATGCTCTGAGGTGGTAAGGGTTGCACCTAGCTTCTTTATGGTATGATAGATGGAAAAATAATAACTATACTTAATGATTGATTGATTAATATGAACAGTATAGCTAGGTTGAGTTAGCGATATTTATTTTTGAATGGGAAAATCAAATTTGAAGGCTTGTAGTTATAAATGTGAATTTTCAAAATCATTTGGTACAATTGCAAGGAGAAAAATCAAATTTTTTTAGTAGAGCATAATAAAAAGTTTGAAGAAGAAAATTCGTAAAGTGTAACTATGGAATCTCAATTGGTTGTTCATGGTACCTATGCACTTTTATCAAAATGTTGAAGAATGGTAAAATTGAGGAATTAGGTCATAGTAGGATCATGCAGATGGAGATTAGTTTATCTGCAAAACAATTCTAAAGAATACAAAATCATGGTTTGTATCTATGGGGAGAATTCCCCGGTGCGACAATAAGGAGTTTCATTATGTTTTTGCTACATTGGTTTTAGGATGGAAACCTAATGTTGGACATGAACCCCTATCAGATGACAAATAAATTAATTGAAGGCATTATAGGATTGTGTAGCATTGGAGATTTTCTAGGAAATAAATTAGTTAGTTATGAGGAGGTGAAGAAGTTGACAACTATTGGTCATGATCAACGTGCATTTTAGATAAATACTCTTTTTTATCAAGCTATGAGGTATGTTGCCTCTGACATTTCTTATAAAATTCAATTTTAGAACCGTGATGGTGTCACATCGGTTGTGGTTGTTTATATTGGTCATTATATAGTTAGAGAAAATGTTTAATTTAATGATGTTCCTAGATAATTCTCTTGAGAATGTTAATATGGTAATTGAGGAAGGTTATGTATTTAGATTTGGTTCATTGATAATGTGCTTATTATTCTATTTCATGATATCATTACCTGGTGAAGAGAATTTGGAGTGGAGGAACGAAATCCCTATCGGTAAGCATATTTTCAAGCATCTTGGCCTGTTAGAGAATTGTGCAAATGTATGTAAGACATATTTCACTTTATTATAGATGAGTTTTTTTTCCTGTTTAGTTATTTTATGGTGTGCAGGTGGTGAATGAGGGTTCATCCTGTAGTCAGAACATGTTAGATGTTGCTATCGGTGGTTCCCCTATGGTACTAAAAAGGATAAATATTAGTAAGAAAGGAAATTAGTTTGCTACTATTTTAGAGAGAAAACAAGAGAAGGATAAGGATGAAGAGAAAAGTCTAAGAAAAAGAAAAAAAATAGAGAAGAAGGAAAAACAAGAGGTAGATGTGAGTTCTTTGTTAGAATATGACTCCATGGATTTTGATGTGGTTCGGTCGCTACTAGAAGATGATGCATTTGATAGAATTTGTAGAATATAAATTGGTTGTTCATCGGTGAGCATGAAATAGATTGAAGAGTTGTTGAATGATCACATGATCAATAAAGAGATCATTTTTTTCAAGTGTGTCTAGTATACTACCAGTTGATTTGGTCACAAATATTGAGGAGAGATTATTGTAGAAAGTTCAAGAAATCAATTGAGAATAAATATATAGATGCATAGTAGAAGTTACTTAAGTCAATCGATGAGACTAAGGATTAAATAAAGGAGATTACCAATATATATATATATATATATATAGGTATTATCTTGGGTGGCTTGTGACTGTAGACAATTGTAGAGGAAGAATGGAATCTATTGAGATAGAATTTAATGAGCTAGAGAAGACATATGACTATTTCAAGGACAAGGAAGGAAAACAAAGGTTAAAAGTTGGGTATTTGGAAGGAGAAATATTACAATTACAGAGGCAAAAAGAAGATCTAGTGAAGATATTTTGGCTGGTGAAGGACATTATTAAGGTGTGTTTAGAGCATGTTTTTGGTATTTTTTTGAAGGAAAGGATTATGGATGGTAGATTTAGTATATAGAGTGGATTTCATCTTTTGATTTGTTGATGGAACATGATAGTCTATATGCTCGAATGGGTTCTACTATTGTTGAGTTAAATAAGGAGCTTTCGATCTTGAAGGAAATGTATAAGACACATTCTTCAGTTAAGTCTGTTATATTTCTTTGATGTTTCTATGATGAATTTTTTAGCCCTTTTCCATTGTGGACAAAAGGGGTAGAGAAAGAGGAAGTCATAAAACATCAATGGAGTATCTACTTAGGGGGAGTTACTTGGTTTTTAAGCTCTTAAAGTTTTCTACATTTCTATGGTTTTGTTGTTTTGCCATCAATGCAAAGGGAGAGATTGTTAGAAACCTTCAGACTATCTCATGGTATTGGTTGGTTGTTAATGGTATTAGTTTCGGTATCAATTAGAATACTGTGGTTATTGGTATCAGTGGTTTCTGCTATATACAGAAAAATTTCAACACATATAGTTTGGTGCTCAGTGACAAGTGTACTTGGTTCTACTTATGAATTACATCTTTCAGTATACTTGTATACTTTTAGTGTTTCAAGTTGCATGGTGTTGTTTTTTAGTATTTGTTGGATGCTATGCTTACAATGTTGTTCCAGGTGTTTATGATATATAGAATTTCTTGTAGTTCATCAAGAGTTTTTGGAATGTGATCATAACTTATTCTGAATAGGTTTTATCAATTCTTATATCTCGGTTGGTTGAAAACTTTTGTTGATCTAGACATGGTTCTAGTTGTTGCATTTTGATGGTTCCAAAGATTACTAATACTTTTGGCGAATGTAACATGAAGCTTGTACACATTAAGGGTGACCTGTATTTAGGTCATGTCATGATGTGTTCTTATGTATGATCCAGATTTAGGGTCATTCGTAGTGTGTTGAATATAATAATAATATCCTTTTGTATTATGGTCAGCACAGTCTTTTGGTGTGGCCAACATATGTATGATCAGATACATGTATAAATAAAGAAAACCTTTTTGTAACTGGTATATGAGTGTGTGATGCAAAGATAGATGCAAGTAGAAGTGCAAGTTGGAGATAGAGGACTAAAGATGATACAGCATGAGTCTATTTTGATATATCAGGAAATGGTGTGAAACAAGTCGAGAGAAATAGAAGAAGGCCTTATAAACCATGTTGGAGAAGTTTGATGTACACTGGTAGAAGGTCTGTATCAAATCTTTGTTGTTAGGGATTTGTGTACTATAAATTGGAACTCTTTCATACATAGTCAAGTACAATTGTATCCGTTCACATTTTATTAGTAAACATCTCTTGTATTGGAAATTATCCATATTTCATATTTTAGGATTGTTATCCCAATAGGCACTGAGTCAATCCATAGTGAGCCCTTGTAAAAATCACCTTAACCAGTGTCACATTAACTAGTTTTTCATTCCATGAGAATTAGCTTTTTCATGGTTTTTCCTACTTTGGATTTCCACATAAGTCTTGGCTCTTTTTGTGTCAGTATTTTTGTTCTTTCATGTTCATGTTTGTTATGAATGTTTAATGTGCTTAACTAATAAATCATAAATTAATGTTGATATTGTTCACAAGTTTACCGACAAAGTGAAAGTTTTATAAAGTGTGTGAGAATTATTGATTCGCCCCTTATTCATCATGTTCAACATTATGGTTGTAGAATTTTAAATCTTTGTTAATAAAATTCAATAATCTCTTACACAACAAAAACAAGTTAAAGATGTCTATGTCATCAAATTTACAAATTAGATAGTGCATTCATGAAGGTGAAGGACATCACCAAAAATATACAACATGACACTCATGGCTTTGAATATGTTTCTTATATATATTATCATAACTAATTCTAATTTGATAATAATTAAAATGAAGATTGGGTGCAAGCTAAAGAATAATGATCAACCTCCGTGACTACAACTATATATCTATCATGCAAATTCTACAAGGTGATAGAATCTGTATGAAATCAACATTTTTTTTAATCTCTGTACCATGTGTCAAGTAATAGATAGTAAGAATATTAACTGATAATAAGGATGCACAAATAAAATATTTACATGATTAATCATCCATGTCAATAGATCCTTTTTAATTTTAATATCATATATGTTCTGTCCATCAAGATGTATATTGATGAAAAAGACTTAATTGAAGTGAACATACTTTATGATGAATCTATTATGATGTGGATCTCTTGAAAAATGTCTCCACATTGAAGTTAGTAGGTTAAATTACAAGGAAGGGGTCCAAAAAAACACTCGACCCTAAAACAAACTGCAATAAATGGGACATGAACCTCTAGGCCGACTAGGACCCTCAAAGAAGGATATTCTATAATGTATTTAAAATTTAACCACACTTTAAAAAGGTCCCATATGAGCCCTAGAAATTGTGAAATGCTTATATCATCCTTTATTATTCAATAGATGTTCCTACAAAATAATAAAATGACTAAGAAACCCAATGTTTTTAGATTCTTACAAAAAATTCTACTTCTCCTAATCTAAGGCTACAAGAGAAGAAGATAGTATATTGCCAAAAATATTTATTTTGGATTAAGAAAGAAATGGGTTTTACACAGACCTAAAACCACAAAGTTTACAATCTATAAAAATAGACGTTCAGCTAAAACCACAAAGTTTACAAGCTATAAAAATAGACGTTCAGAGATCACTAAGAAAGGTTGTCAAAAATATTTTTTTATCTTTGATGGAAATGAAGAAGAAAGAAATATGAAACCACTCTAGTAACATGAAAAAATTATTAATCAAGATAACCTACTAAAATTTATTGACAAGATCAAGGCATAAAAGAAAGATTGTACATGATAATTGAACATAGAAAGAAAGATTGTACATGATAATTGAACATAGAAGGCCAAGGAAAATTCTAAGTATGAAAGTAACAAAAGTCAAATAGTTTTAGAATTTTTTATTTTTATTTTTATTTTTTGTTTTTTATTTTACTTTAATTTTGATTTGTTGATGGATATTTTTGTTATTATTTTAATTATAATTTTACTTCAAAATTTGTAACCACTATTTCCTACCTATTCAAAAATTAGAACAATAAATTTTGAACTATGTTAGAATAAAATTTGATTGATTAGAACTCACATTCATGAAATTAAATATTTTGTGAAAAATTGAACTTTGTGTGTAAATTAATTTCATAGAGCCTAAACGTAATAAAAAGACTCTTTTCCATTAACTAATTCCTTGTACCTATGTTTGTCAAAGCGGTGACTAGATACATGATTGAGGAGAGTGTCAACTAAGATAATTGAATATTTTCTCCTTTGTAAAGCGTCATATAGAGCCAAATTAATGACAATGAGTAATATTAAAAACATGAGGGAGACCTTAATGATGATGATGGCTCACAATGACTAATACTAAATGAATTTAAAAGTTTAAATTTTGTATTCATTCATACATACTTAAGATGATTGATTTAGATTAATCTTACACAATAAAAAAAAAATCTTCAAACATAAAACAATAATATATAAATATGAAGCAACATGTTTGTCAAAATAAATAATAAAAAATATAAATATAAAGATAAGTGTAAATAAATAGTAAAAAAATATATCATAACATAAACTAAAATTAATCTTTCCAGATTGTACTATTACAGATGTTCACCCAGATATTAATCATTTTAAGTTGGGCATGATGCAGTAGGCAAACTTGTTTATAATTATAATTATTTATTGCACAACAGAGTGCATGAAAATATATAACACTGAAGTCACCTTATATTTACTTATTTAGACAGGAATTCATATCTGATGCAGGTGCTCAGATATAATACTGCATAGTGGGTGGTCCGAGCTGATGTATGGGTTGCATTGGCCTCTAATGATTTATATTTTATCGAATTTAACATCATTTTGGCCACTGTAAGCTTCAACAGAAGTTTTAGGGTAACTATATTTCTAGGGACCCGCCTCTTTTATGCTCTTTTATGTCGTCTGAGTCAACCCTCTGTTTTACGGATGAGCGCGAGAAATCCTTCGACTTCTCTTTTAATTAATAGAATGGGCACTAGATGCAGATTCATAACAGTGACTTGAGGAAAGTTAAACAGTACTGACTTGAGGAGAGTTAAAAGGGACCGCAATGGAAAACAAAACAGTAGACGGCCAAGACACGGCCAAGACAGGAGTTGAAGAGTTGGTATGATTGACAACGCCCCTAATTCTTCAAATTAAACTCACCTAGTTTTTGATCTTTAAATTATCGTACAACCCCACCTTAAACTTTGTTTGCATCCTTGACTTGATACAGATAATAATAAATACAAAGCTTGAAACTTTAGGCAATCAAACAAAAAATTGCTTTGAAGGATGAATCAGGTTATATCGTATTTCCGTAGTTTTATTTTCAATTCCCAATTGTTCAAATGCTGTCATTTCATGGCAACTCATAATTCGTATGAGCTAATACAGCAACTGATAATTCATATGAACAAATATCGTATGAGAAAAATATCATGACCATGCACTATTTAGAGTTCGTTAACTTGGGAATCCTATCGGTTATATGCGAAGTCAAATTCATGGAATCAAAAAAATACTTATGACATAACGTTTGCCTTTGAAACCAGCGGACCATTGAAATGATGAAAGACATCATCCATAGAAACCAGATAATATATCTTCATCTACCCATATAAATTCTATAATCCTAGTAAATCTTCTTCATCCAAATTTTTATAAACATGATCCCTGTTTTGAAATAAACATTCTTTAATAATAGCATCTTAATCCAAAGTTATATGCAGATGAACAAATGCACCCTATTAAAAAATTCTATTAACAGTGAGAAAATCAGATAAATGTAGAAACATCAGACACTTGAAAATGCTAAAACAAACCAAAGAGAAGTTCAAATTTCCATTTTATTATAGAATTTCAATGGTTGTCAAAGAGATCTCAACAGCCAACAAGAAATTATTATATCTTATCATGAGGGTGATAATATAAGTAAGATGGGAAAGGGAATAGTATAGTAGATGTGCAGATGCAGATTACATTAATGGCTGTTTGGTATGGCTTTGCCAAATGGGTTGGCTTTGCCTGATGGGGTAGGCTTCTCACTTGCATCATGCAGCGATGATGATGATGGTTCTGGTTCAAGTTCGCGGTCTGCAATCACTACTTTGGGTGATGGTTCAGCTGGTTCGCGGTCTGCAATCACTACTTTGGATGATGGTTCAGGATCAGGTTCGCGGTCTGCAACCATTATTGGACCCCCTCCGCTCACCATATTGACCAGCAGCATTGCAGTGAGAGCGAGAGCCATGACCCCAATTGCCTTTGCCATCTTCCTCACTCAATTGCACAATGAAGGATGTGCGTATGTTTATTTATGCTCCTTTTCCCATGTATTTATACACAGTCAGATAATATGGACTGCAAACAGATTTGATTAATTGGTGTGTAAATTGAAGGAAGAGCAAACAAAAAGAGTGATTGCGTTGTGATCTGCTTTCCTTAAATAGAGCAAGCTTCGTTTCATCTCATTTTCACACGGAGGGCAGTTTCCCTAGCAGAAGCAACTTCCTTCTCAGGGTTATTATCAGTCATTATATGATACCAACAAACATTGACTTCAATATATTTGTAAAACCTCCTTGAGTAGGACTAACTTTAATTTGTTTTTATAAAAAAACATCGAACATTTATAATAATTCTTTCGAAGTTGTAAGGTTATGTGGATGTAAAACAACAACCAATTAATAAATAATTTTCATAAAATTGTAAAGGTTGTGGGAATGTTAAAAAGTAACAATTCTTCTAAATAGATAGTCAAAATTTGAATTAATTATACATTTATACAATTATATTTTTATTTTTATAATATTATTTTATAATTATTTAAACAATAATAAATTTATAATTTGTAATTATTAATTCTTTTTAGTTTTCTAAGTGTTTCTGATTTAAATAAATTTTGTATAATTATCAAATATATTTTAATTAATTATTGAATTTAATCTGTATAATTTTAATTATAGTAATAAGTAATTTTTATAATTATTTAAACAATAATAAATTTATAATTTGTAATTATTAATTCTTTTTAGTTTTCTAAGTGTTTTTGATTTAATTCTTTTTAGTTTTCTAAGTGTTTCTGATTTAAATAAATTTTGTATAACAATTATAAATTAGTAATTGTAATATACACACATAAATATTTAGAAAATGTTGGTGCATAGTTTTTAGGATTGAAAAATTTAAAATATATAAGAGGAAATGCATATTTAAATGTTTTTAGGATTGAAATGTTGTTAATGTTTCACAAGTTTAGTTTAGTTTTGTACATGTGATATAAGGGTTTGTAATCAGATAGATGCTAGAAGAATCTTATATAAAAAATTTGTTATGAATTTTCAATTTTTAAAATGATAGATAAATGTTCTAGGGGTTTGCTCTTTGAGTATTCTATTTGAAATTTTAGTTTTCATCTTCTCTCCATTTTAGAAGTTAGTTTCTGACTTTTTCTATTTTCTTTTCGCTTTTTAAGTGTGCTTATGGATTTTTGGGATTTGTTATTTCGTTAAATAACCCCAAAGGAAACAAATTTAGTTTAGTAATAGATTATTTTCAGTTAAAAAAACTTAATGATAAGAAGCTCATATCTCATTTTAGAATAAGTGATATTTGAAATGTGAAAGCTTTTTTCAATGTAATCAAAGATATAATTTTTTATATGTACCACCAAAAGATTTACTTGAAACTGAAATTGATGGAACCATCTATTCAATGACATCATAAAACTGGTTGAACTAAAAATGTCTATTGTCCTTAGACAACTTATACAAATTCAACCTTGACGATCATACATACTATTTTTTGTTGTTCTTAAATAACACAATTGAAACAACTTGGGAGATAACTTAGTGGATATTGTTGTTTGACGTCAAGATTCAAATGCTCCAATCTCATTCAATAGGAATTGCACGATGAACTTGGCTGTAATCAAAATAATTTGGCTCCAAATTTTGAGGGACAATACACCTAAGGTAAATATAGATGTGTGGTATGCAGGTAGATGCAATATGGATCCTGGCTATATTTTAATAGAGGCAGAAAAAGGGTCTTCAATAGGCTGATTATAAAAACATATCCTGTTTTGGAAAAATAAAGAGCAATATAGACCAGCAAAAAATGAATACAGGGTGGCAAAAAAAGATGGATTCATAAAGCGCTTTAAGAAGTATCAATTAATGCTAGAAGGAAATCCCTTATTACGCATGCATGTAGTTAACCAAACTAAAGCTAGAGTGACAATTATTGGTTGAGTCATTAATTATATCTAACACCCCCTCCCCATTTTGACTCCATTTTTTTCAGCAATAACAATTCCTAATTGTTGTTTTTCAAATTCAAAATTTTATTTTGCTAATGGCGTAGTAAATATGTCTGCTAATTAGTGTTTTGAACTACAAAACCATAAACTAAACTTCTCCAAATCGCTGACCTACTCTTTGATGAAGTGGTAATAGGTGTTGATGAGCTTTCTCTTTTGATGGAAAACATGATTTTTGAAAAGTTTTGTTGCTGAGTTCTTATTGCAAACGACGGTAAATGGCTCCTTCTTTCTTTTTGGTTCAATAACTCTTGTTGACTTCTTCATTCATACTACTTGATAATCTTATGATGTAGATGCTACATACTCTGGCTTTGCAGACAAAATAGTGATTATGGGCTTCTTCTTGTACTCCCATGAAATTATACTCATACCTAAACAAAATACATAATTTAATGGGCTCTTTCTATTTTCAAAACTTCCAACAAAGTCACTATCCGTAAATACAAAAAGCTAGTTATCTTCATAACCTATATACAAAATACCATGATGTATTGTTCCTACAATATATCTAAATATTCTCTTCCCTACCTTTGAATGAGATATCTTTGGTGATTCAATGAAACTAGAAACAAGGATGACCAAAAGCATAATGTTTATCCTTGTTGTTGTCAAATACATTAGGCTCCCTTCTAACTTCTTGTATAATGTAGGCTCCCTTCTAACTTCTTGTATAATGTAGGCTCCGTTCTAACTTCTTGTATAATGTAAAGTTTACTGATGTGTTTTATCATTTTTACTCAATTTGGTTCTTGGAACAATAGGAGTATTAAGTGTCTTGCAATTACTCATTTTTAATTTGGTAAACACATTGTATGCATACTTCCTTTGGCTGATGAAGATACCTTGTTCTAATTGTTTAATTTCTAGAGAAAGAAAATACTTCATGTGACCAACATTGATCATTTCAAATTCTCTTTCCATATCAAGCCTAAATTCATCATTGTGCAAATTGCTAGTGTATAAAAACTCATCGACATAGATACATGCGATTAGAATTTTGTCTTGTAATTATGTCTTTCTGTACAATGTAGGTTCATTATTGCTACACTTGAATCCTCTGTTTAATAGAGAAGACATACCATGCCCTTGGTGAATGTTTCAATCCATATAATACCTTTTTCATTTTAAAGACATTTTCTTCATGTATTTTAATCTTAAATCTAGGTGGTTGATCAACATATACCTCTTCATTCAGAATTTCATTTAGAAATGCAGACTTGACATCTAACTAATAAATTAACCAATGTTTTTTTTTTCTACTACTACTAACACTATTCTAACCATGTCGAATCTTTCCACTAGTGCCAATTTCTCTTAATATTCCATACAAAGTTGTTGTACAAAACCTCTGACTATTAGCCTTACCTTATGATTCTCAATTTGGGCTTTTACATTAAGTTAAATGTCTTGTAGACCCACTTAACTCTTATGCTTGTTTTCTCTTATGGTGAGTCTACTACCTCCCTTGTATCATATTTCTCTATGGCTTCTAATTCATTATTCATGAATTCTATCCACTCTTTCTTCTTAACCACTTCTTTACAATATATAGGCTTACTAGACATAAATGCAAATAATACTTGTTTGGTATTGTCTTTTTGTTCATATATTTCTCTGATAGTCCTTGATTTTCTCCTACTTCTACTAGAACCTACAATATAGGTAGACTATGTCTTGGCTATTCAATATCTAATCTTCCAACTAGTTAAAATGTGTGTGGAGAAAGATGACTACAAACTATTCCATCACCTTTTTCATACCATGCCTTATCTTCAAAAATCTTCACATCTCTAGACACCCTTGTCTTCTTGGCAATTGGATTATACAGCTTTGTCTTTTAACAAATCATTATAACCTATGAGTATACAATTCCCGCTTCTATAGTTCAATTTTGTCCTTAACTTGTCTAGAAGATGAATATAAGCCACACTTCCAAAAATTCTCAAGTTTGTTACATATGGCTTCAGTCCACTCTAGGCATCTAGAGGTGTTTTATCCTTTACACTTTTTTTAGGTGATCTATTCAACATGTACATTGAACATGCAACTGTCTCCTCCCAATAACCATTTGATAGGTTTTTAGCTTTAACGTACTCCTTTCTATGTTCATGATTGTTTGAAACTTATAGGGTTTATGGGATACAATCTATTTCTAGTTATTTGGAGTATTTATATGACCATTTCACTTGGGGTTTTGTCTAAGATATAACTACATGTGGATCCTTTTAGTTTAACTTTAAATCCATTCTCACTTATTTAGCCTACAATCAATAAATTTGATTTTAAATTCTGAACATAATAAACATTATGGATATCCTTCTTTTCATTCCACTTGTTTACTACTGTAATAGTAACCCTACTTAGAGCATGAACTAAATGATCATCTCCTAACTTAATCTTGGACCTAACTGTTTGATGAAAACTAGTAAAAACATTTTTATTACCTATCATGTCATTACTGTAGGCATTTTCAAATATCCACATGTCTTCTTTGTTTTTGTCTTATGCTATTGAGCATGATAGAGACATTGATGGAGTTCCTTCTTCTATGTTGGACACATTATCTCTAATCCTATCCTAGTCTCCTTGTTTCTTTCTTCACTAACTCTCATAGTATCCATATCATTTACAATAATAGAATTATATATTCAATTTATGAAATCTAACTCTTCCTCTATTACTCCTACCTCTTCCTCTTTTGTTTAGAGAGTGTGACAAAGGTTGCTCTAAATAATTCTCAACACTGTACCTATTATCATAATGGGAAGAAATTTGACCTCTTCTTCCTCTTCCTCTACCACCTCTACCTCTTCCTCTATGAATTGTGGCTTTTTTTAGTAAAGAATTTTCTAGAGATTCATTATTGTTATGCATTATAGACTCATGGTTCAACATTGAATGAGTTAGCTCTTCTATGGAGCATTGAACAAGATCCTTACATTTCCCCTTTTCCACCAAACTATCATATGAATGTGGAAGTATTATAAGAATATTCTCCACATATTTCTTGTCTATGATATCTTCACTATAGGCTGTTAGTTTATTTACTATATCTATGGCTTGAGACATAAAATCTTCTATGGTTTCTTTGTCTTTCATTTGCAAGGTTTCAAACCTTTTTTATAAATAATTGAAGTTTAAATTTTTTTACCTTATCATTAATTCCTTGTTTGTGAAGTGAACCCTATGATATCAAATTGATGTATTGGCTCTTCTGTAAACTAAGTTCAATGCTTTGGTTCAAGTAGAGTACTAAAAATGGTATATTAGTCACTTCCCCTACTCTTAGGGTGCTTTGAGGTGATAACAACTACAACTAGCTTGTCTCTAGTATGATGGATGGACAAACAATAATTATAGTTAATGATTGATTAATTATTGGGTGTAGTATAGCTGGTTAATATCAGTGATATTTAATTTTTAGCGAGAGAATGAAATTTGAAGGTTTGTCGTTATAAATGTGAATTTTAAAATTATTTGGCACAATTGCAAGGAGAAAAATCAAAAGCTTTTAGTAGAGCGTAAGAGAAATCTTGAAGAAGAAAATTTGTAAAGTGTAATTAAGGAATCTCAGTTGGTTGTTTGTGGTAACTGTGTATTTGTATCAAATTTTTTGAAGAAAAGCTAAAATTGAGGAATTTGATCATAGTAGGATTAGGCATATGGAGAGTACTTAATCTCTCAAAGAATTGCAAAGAATAAGAAATCATGGTTTGGAAATATGGGGAGAATTCTCCTAGTGCGACGATAAGGAGTTCATTATGTTTTTTCTACATTGGTTTTAGGATGAAAACCTAATGTTGGACAAGACCTATCAGGTGACAATGAAAGTAATGGAAGAGATTACATGATTGTGTAGCATTGGAGATGTTCCAGGGAAGAAATCGATTAGTTATGAAGAGGTGAAGAAGTTGACAAATATTGGTCATTATCAGCGTACCTTTGAGATAAATACTCTTGTTGATCAAGTGGCGAGGTATGTTGCCTATCACATTTTTTTTTATAAAATTCAATTTCAGAATCATGATGGTGTCACTATGATTGTGTTTGTTTATATTTAGATTTGGTTGAGTGATAATGTTCTTATTATTCTATTTAATGAGATCATTACCTAGTGAAGATGATTTGGAGTGGTGGACCGACATCCCTATCTGTAAGTATATTCTAAGGTATCTTGGGTCATTAGAGAATGGTGATAATACATATAAGGAATATTTCACTTTATTATAGATGAGTGTTTATTCCAGTTTAGGTATTTCTGATGTAGTGATGGTGATTCATTGTAAGGAGGGTACATTCTCTGGTTAGAAGATGTTAGATGTTGTTTTCTATGGATCCCCTCTGTAACTAAAAAAGAGAAAGATTAGTAAGAAAGGAAAGTAGATTGCTACTAGTTCAAAGATCGAAGAAGAGAAGGATAAGGTTGAAGAAGAAAATTCTAAGAAAATTAAAGAAGAAGAGAAGAAGAAAAAAGAAGAGGTAGATGTGATTTCTTTGTTAGAATATGACTTTGTGGATTTTGATGTGGTTCAGTTGCTTTTGGAAGATGATACAGTTGATAGAATTGGAAATATCTAAATTGTTTTTTCATTGGTGAGAAGGAAAAATATTGAAGATTTGTTTACTAATAACTTGATGAGTAAGGAGATTTTTTTTAATAGTGTATCTAGTATACTACAAGTTGATTTGGTCAGGAATATTGAGGAGAGATAATTTTAGAAATTTCAAGAAATCTATTGAGAAAAAATGTATAGATGCAAAGTAGAAGTTCCTTAAGTCAATCGGTGAGACCAAGGATTAAATAAAGGAGATGAAATATATATAGAGGTATTGTCTTCGGTGGCTTGTAATTGTAGACAATTTTAGAGGAAGAATTGAAGCTATTGAGATAGAATTGAATGAGCTAGGACATACATATGACTATTTAAAGGAAAAGTAAGAAAATCAGACGATAAAAGTTGGGTAGTTGGAAGGAGAAATATTGTAGTTATAGAGGCAAAGATAATATCTAGTGAAGATAGTTTGTGTAATACCCACCCCTTAGTTTTCTTTTCTATTTTAGTTGCCAAACTCTTTTAGGCCTTTTCATGTATGTGTTGGTTATTTCAGTTGTTTTTGAGGATATTCATGTATTACATTTCATTATATTATGGATCCATTTCTTAGTTATGTTATATCTTATGTTAACATGTGATTTATAGTTATTTCATCATGGTTATATTGGATTAACTGAGAGGGGCAGGGGGGGATGAATCAGTAGCCTTTAAAATAATTCCAATAATTCATCCTAATACTTAGATCACAAATATAATATCCTCTAGTTATCTTTCAGTCTGTAAAGATGTGTGCCTTAAATAACCTTATCAAATATATACTGCTTGGTAAGGTATATTGTTTATCTTTTCCAGAGTTTACCCAGTAGCAGTATTTAAACTTAGTATTTAGCGACCAATCTTGTTTTAGTAATGCGTAAAGAAAAACATCAAAGCAATGAACCATATACACATTTGACACATATATTTTCATGTGGAAACCCTGTTAAGGGAAAAAAAAAAGTTGGGACGGTAACCCAAAATTTTCACTCTTCTAAAGTGAGCTCGGTGAAGAGCCAACCCTGTTAAAGTTTACAAACACACTTTTAAGTGCGACCTTGTTAGAGGATTCAAAAGTAAAATTTTGTCTTTTGACCTAGATTTCACTATGCTATCAATAAGAGAAACCTTTTGGTACTCTTGAGTATCTTGAAATACAATAAAGATAGTTAAATCCCACTCAGTTAAGAGATTTTCTAAATCAATGGTTATTTACTAAAATAATAAATGATCTGTTCAATAATAAAAATTTGAACTTTCAAATTTTTAGATCTATTGTTAGTCAAATAATACCTCTCTGATCAATATTCTTTTCAATTCCTTTCCTCCCCTCTTTGTTCTTCTCGGTGAATGCTATGTCCTCTATTGCTCGGTGTTTGCAAAATTCTTGGCTCTGTTCTTCAGCCTGTATGATCAAATATACATAAAGACTTCTATCTTCACCAAAATTATATTTAGAATTCCTCCTCCTCATAATTAATTACTTGTCTCTTTATATAGACATGATTTTACCATTCCATCTTCTTGTTTTCATCGTAGATCACTTTTGGATCTGTAAAACTCACCATGCTTGCTTTAATTTGTAAATCTCTCCTTCAGTTTTATTCTACAAACCTCTCCATGAAAGATATGAATAAATCATGCTTTAGATATCTTTCCTTATCCTTAGCGTATGGGTAAAAGCATAATAATTTGTCACCCTTTTACAAAGGAAAAGGTTAACAACACCAAAACTGTAAAACTTCAAGGGCATAAAAGTCACTTTTCTGTTGAGAATTTGAAGATGATGTAAAATGATGCAATGTGTGAAATAGGATGAATTATATTCATATAATTTTAAAAAAAAAATTAAACCAAAATTAATATGTTTTTTGAAAATTTTAGGTCTCTTTTTTCATTTTCTGAAAAATACTGTAAATCAGGGAGTTTACTTCCAGCCAAATCATTATAAGTAAAATATTGTTTTATCCTCCAATTTTAGAATATGTTTTAAAATGACATGTATAGCTAGTGCAGAAAAAAAAGAAGAAGTGTTTTCGATGTATATTTTTCCCATCATAAGTATTCAAATTTGAACTTACTTGAAATTAACAGTTTTTGTCTCTTGCCATTTTTTCCCTATCAAAACTATACCAAAAACCAAATAAATTACATTTTATTGAAGGGGACTCCCTTCTCTAGTTTTATCTATGATTTTAAAACTTTTTTGAATTGATTTAGAATTTTTTATATTATCTGAATCAATGACTTTTGAAAGCTTTACTAACCTATATGTAGTTTTTAACAAATATTTTCAATGTTTTGTAGTCGAAACAATATAAAATTTATATGTCAAGAATCGTAGTTCTGAGATCTAGAAAGGGTACTTTTAGTTTTTTGACATTGTCTAGTTTGAGCAGAGAAAAAAACATCAGAAGTGTAAACTTCTAGATTATTTGTGTTTTTGGAGGTTTGGTTGCCAACATGGCATGCCACCTAGGATGACTCGGCCCAGTCTGACTCGGTCGAGTCCTACTGGCCCTCAGATTGGATCGTGCATGAGCCTACTTGGCCATGTAGGTGCCATTCAGTGCCATGTAGACTGGGCTAAGTTAGACTGGACCGAGTCTGACTGGGCCAAGTCTAATCGGGCTGAGTTAATCAAGTTAGCTTAGAAGGTAACAAATTATTGTGCTTTTACCCTTATCTGATTGATGAAAATAAAAAAATCAATCAGTTAACTCTAAATATAGCTCTACTAGCTAAGTAGTTTTGTCATTTTGTAACTCCAGTTAGTTTCGGTCAAAGACTTCAGTTGTGCTCAGTCAATGACTTTAGTTATGATTGGGCATCAACTTCAGTTCTACTCGGTAATCACTTTCTCAATTTACACGGTGAACTGCTCTACTCGGTATACACTGTGAACTCTCACTCAGTGTATACATTACCGACGACATAAACTTTGTCTCTTCAGCTCTTCAATTTTATGACAATATGTATATGACCAATAAAATCATATCAAGTTGACATCAATGACAATAGAATACATTAACTGATTTAATGTCTTGCATTCACTTTCGCAGCTCAGTGATCATCAACTTATCATCTTCAAACATTCAATCCATTATATTTCATCAATATCTCCCTTTGGCATTGATGGCAACACAATATCAACATAATATAAAATATGCCATAACATACCAAACTTATTGTTCTATAACCAATTCAAATATCTAACTCTCGGTAAGCTCTTCTAGCTTATATTTGATTCTTGATGTGTTCTCTCCCTTTCTTCATTCCCTTCAATGGATAGGTGTAGCAATTCTATCTTTTCCTTCTGTCTCTCCCTTTCTTGTAGAATCTCTTCTCCCTTTTCTAGATAGATATGCAATGTTAAGTTTCTCCAAATCTTTCCCTTGGATGGATGAATATTTATTTTTAATCTTTCCCTTCTTTGGAGAGTCATCTCCTTTTTCTGATGGATATTTAATTTCTCCCTTTGACTGAATCTTTCTTTCCCTTTGGATGCTCATCTCCCTGATGGATATTTCTTTATCTCTTTGACAATTTCTTCTCTTTGATAGATATTTCATTATTGGATATCTCTCCCCCTTTGACAGAAATGCCAAACAAAAATATATTAATGAATCTCCTCTCCATTAGCAGTACAACTCTATGGTAGCCAATAATATCTCTATTTTGTGGTTCAGATAAGTACCTTCATTGTATTGATATGTCATTGCAGTCCATATCTTATCTTACATCAACATGATTAATTTTTTGATAATCTATAGGCTGATGCAACCTCTTAGTCAGTTTAGTGACTAGTAGACTGTTGGAGATTTGATTATGAGCAGTTTATTGATTGTATGTTTGTCATTGATGACAACATATCATACACAACAGTAATTTTGTATGTACTTATCAGAATGATGACATGAATACTTGCATGGTTAGATACATGTTGTAGACATGTTTATTATGTTATGTTCATACACGCAGATCCATATATGATGTTTTAGTCAAGTTGTGTAATTCTGTTATTGGCAGTTACAGTTTTGGAAGAGTATCTATTCAGAGCTGATGTATGTAACGTGTTTCTTGAGTTATAGCTATCTTTAGGATATGCGTGTGTATATTCATTTTTAGTTATGAGTTGATGATAGTTATCTAAAGGTGAGAAATGTGTTTTAAGAAGATTGCAAAGTTAGAGTTAATTTGGTGAGGCCAACTTAGTGAAGTGTCACGTCTATTCAGTTTATACTTGCACAGTTGTAATTATGTTTGCGTGCTTAGTAGATCCAACAAGGATGTTATGAAGAGTTGTCTTATAGGTCCCATGATATCATAGTTTGAGGAAGATAAGTTTACAGCAAGTCATTTTTGATACGCTAAGTGTGAATGATACAAAAAGAGATGAAAGATGTACAAAGCAAAATATGAGATGTGGTTCATTCATCAAGAGTCTATGTGAAGAAGAAGTGAAAGATTGTAATACACTAGAACTAATCAAGACAATAGGTCTACTCTGCAATTCATCATCAGATATATTGCATATCTATTATATAGAAGGTTGTAGCCTTCACCATTAAGCAGTGAGCTTTTGGACAGTGAGTCCACCACCCCTAACAGGGTTATTTGTAAAAGACTCCTAATAGGGTCTGACCCTTAACCAGGTCACTATACTTATTGCATTGTAAAGTAAAAACTCCTAATAGGGTTGAAATATCTTCTAACAGGGATTACTATAAACAAGTATAGTTCATTGTGGGTGCTAATTCCCACCGGGGTTTTTACCATTTGGTTTCCCGGTAATCAAATTGTGTGTTGTGTACTATGTTATCTGATTAAGCATTTAGTTTGTTGTATTATGAAGTTAAGGAAGTAAAAAAGAATTAAAGTTACTGATAACTGATTCACCCCTCCCCCCTCTCAGTTATCCTTTGGGACTATTCTAACAATTGGTATCAGAGCCAAGTGCCTTGGAGAAGAAGCCTAACAGCTTAAGGTAGATCAGATGTCTTACTTCAGAAAAGAGAGCACTAAGTTCGATGGAGAAAATTATTTGGATTGGAAAAACAAAATGATAACACATCTACAGTGTGTTGGCTTTGACATCTTTGAAATTTCTACACAAGAAGTTGTAATTCCATCTCTGAAAGACCTTGCAAAGGATGATGTTACTAATAGAAAAAAGGAAACATTTACAAATAATGCAATTTCTAAAGAAGCCCTAATCAGTGCCCTATTTGACAACAAATTTTCTGAGATCAAGAAAATTGACAGAGCATATACCATATGGAAGTATTTAGAAGATATGTGTGAAGGAGATATTCAAGCAAAGAATGAGCGCATGAAGACATGGAAAAAGAAATACAACAGTCTTGAGATGTTACCTGAAGAGAACATTAGAGCCTACAATCAAAGGATAAATGAAGCAGTCTCTAGAATCAGAAACAATGGTGTAGAAATATCAGAAGAAGACATAATGGACAAGACGCTAACTACTTTAACATCAGACTATGAAAACAAGATAAGAATTCTAGAGGAAACCATGCAATTCTCACAAGATTTCAAGAGAGAGACTTTGATCAGGAAAATCTCTGCATTTGAGATATCAAGATTAAATACTGAACCTAAAAGTGAAACAACCTTCAAAGCCTCAGTCTATGGTAAGAAATCCTTACACATCTCCAGCCATAATGAGAAACAAGAAGTTGATGAAGAAATAGAAGAAATCATTGCTATGATTGCTAAAAGAGAAAAGAAAGGAAAAGGAAAATATGAAGGACAACTTCCATTCAAATGCTTTTCATGCAACAAGATTGGTCACTTTGCATCTAAGTGTCCCACAAGAGTCAAGAAATGCAGATCTAATTACAAACCCAAAAATAAGAAGGAATGTTATCATGCTGAACAAGGTGTAACTGATGAAGATTCAGGAGAAGATGAGATTGGATTCATTGCCCTTAGAGACATGGAAAGGTTGCTCGAGGAAATGGGCATTGCAGATGAAAAGGAAGAACAAGAGTTAGCCCTAGTTTCCAAAGCAGACATCAGAACTGATTGGATCATTGACAGTGGTTTCTCTCACCATATGACAGGTGGAAAATACAAATTTGTTCATTTAGACAAATACAAAGGTGGTATGGTTAGATTTGGAGATAACACTCCTAAACCTATCATAGGCAGAGGTTCTTTCACTTTGGATGGAAAGAAAAAGACAAATGATGTTCTATATGTTGATGGATTACATCATAGCTTACTAAGTGTTGGACATCTACTTAACAAAGGTTATCATTTGGAGTTCAAAGAAAACAAGTGCATCATTAACAAAAAGGATGGAGACATGATTGCATCAAGCTCCAAAGAAAAAGGTAATGTTTTTCAGCTTAATTCATATGTAAGTTGTTTTGTTGCAAAAGTAGATGATAGTTGATTATGGCACAAGAGACTATGTCATATCAATTTTGATAACATAGTAAAGATAAGTAATATCAAGGCAGTCAGAGACCTTCCTAGTATTGCAAGACCAATTGACACAATATGCAGGGAATGTGTTATGGGAAAGCATGTAAGGATTTCCTTCAGAAGCAAGCAGAACTCAGCAAAAAACAAATTGGACCTAGTGCACACATACCTATGTGGCCCTACCCAAACAAGATCATACTACGGAGAAAGGTATTTTATTTTGTTTGTTGACGATTTTTATAGGATGATGTGGGTTGCGTTCTTAAATGAGAAATTTGAAGCCTTTGAGAAGTTCAAAATATTCAAAGCCAAGGTTGAGAATGAATCTGGATTGAAACTGAAATGTCTGAGATCAGATAGAGGAGGAGAGTTCACCTCTGACCAGTTCTATGATTACTATGAAGAATATGGAATTAAAAGACAATTGAGTGCACCTAGAACCCCTCAGTAGAATGGGATAGTAGAAAGGAGGAACAAGATTATACTTGATACAACTCGCACTATGATGATTGAAGGAAAAGTTGCGCACACATATTGGAGAGATGCAGTAAATACAATAGTCTATACTATCAAAAGAACTCAATTGAGGCCAGGCGTAGATAAGACGCCCTATGAAGTTTGGTTTGGTAATGTACATACAGTGAAGTATTTTAGAATCTTTGGCAGCAAGTACTACATCAAGAGAGATGATGGTGTTGGTAAGTTTGATGTTAGAAGTGATGAAGGTATTTTCCTTGGTTACTATACAAAAAGAAAATCATATAGATGATTCAATTTGAGATTGAAAAAGATAATTGAAAGTACTCATGTAAAAATTGATGAGAAATTTATGGTTCAAGAAAGATACTATGAATATGCACCTATGATTGAAGATGAACCTAGGCCTAGCATCAAAGATACTATTATTGAAGAAATGTTTGATTGCATTGATGTCTCATGCAATGACCCTAAATCAAGTAGAGAAGAATCATAGATTATAGAAGAAGAAGACACACCTAAGGTTCCAAAATTCACATCTAGATACCACTCTAAAGATGATATCATTGGAGATTAGAGCAACAACATTTTGACCAGATCAAAAGCAAAAAGTCTAGCAATGGATGAAGAGGTATGTTTACTCTCATAGATTGAACCTTTAAGTGTTGAAGATGCATGTAATGATTCTGATTGGAAGAATGCAATGAAAGAAGAATTTGATTAGATAATCAAAAATGATACATGGGAATTGGTCCCTAGACCCAGTGACAAAAATGTGATTGGAACAAAGTGGGTATTCAGAAACAAGATGAATGAAGATGGTACAATAGTAAGAAACAAAGCAAGATTGGTATGTAAAGGATACGCGCAGAGAGGAGGAATAGATTACATTGATACATTTGCTCCTGTGAAAAGACTGGAAGCCATTAAGTTGTTTTTGGCATACACAACATTCAAAGACTTTAAAGTTTATCAAATGGATGTAAAATCAACTTTTTTGAATGGTGACTTGAATGAAGAAGTTTACATAGAACAACCTGAAGGATTTAATTTTTTAGATAAACCAGGCATGGTATGCAGATTGAAGAAAGTACTCTATGGTCTTAAACAGACGCCAAGAGCTTGGTAAGAGAGACTTGATGGTTATCTTACCAAGATTGGATTCAAGAAAGGAGTAGCAGATTATAACCTATTCATAAGAGAAACACCTGATGGATTATTATTATTTTCCATATTAATTGATGACATTATATTTGGGGGTAATGACAAGCTCAGTAAAGCATTTGCAAAATAAATGCAGAATGAATTTGAAATGAGTATGATTGGTCCTATAAAATACTTTTTTTGGATTGAATGTAAAGCAAACAGAAAAAGGTATATTCATTAATTAGTCAAAATATGTGAAGGAAATACTGAAGACCTTTCAGATGGATGACTGTAAGCTAGTTTTCACTCCCATGATAACAGGAAGCAAGCTTTCAAAAGATGATGATTCCACAACAATTGATAAGAAATTGTACAAATCAATGATTGGTAAACTCATTTATCTAACTCAATCTAGATCTGATATATATAATGTAGTTGGTATTGTTGGAAGATTTCCAGCTGTACCCAATTAAAATCACCTAATGGAAATCAAGAGGATATTCATATATTTAAAGGGAACTATAGACTACAGTTTATGGTATCCTAAATTAGATAATGTACAACTTCATGTGTATACTGATGCAGATTGGGCAGGTTGTATTGATGATAGGAAGAACACTTTAGGAGGAGCAGTATTTCTTGGAAACGGGTTGGTTTCTTGGATAAGCAAGAAGTAGAACTGTATTTCTCAGTCAAAAATAGAAGTTGAATATGTTGCAGCAGCACTGAATTGTTCAACCATGGTTTGGATCAAGAAGATGGTTAAAGACTTTGGTATTCAGGTTGATTATCCTGTTGTTATTTACTATGATAATACTAGCACTATCAACATGTCTAAGAACCCTGTGATGCATGCAAAGACAAAACACATAGAGATCAAGTACCATTTCTTAAGAGAAAAGGTTGTAGACAAAGAAGTTAAATTTGACTATGTGAGCACCAAAGAATAGTTGGCAGATATTTTCACAAAGTGCTTATCAAAGGATACTTTTGAGTATCTCAAGGATAAGTTGGGAGTAATTCCCTCTCCTGAGTCTATTTAGAAGAAGCAACAAGAATATCAGTCATTAAGTGACTGATGAATGGTTGACTACTCTACCTCTGGAGTAGTACCTATGCTTACTGATTTATGGCACCCTTTTCCATTGATGTCAAAGGGGGAGTATATAGTAAGGGAGAGTATGTACTAAGGGGGAGCTTATACTCTGGGGGAGTATATACATGGAACAATAACACAGTCAGGAGGAACTGCAATAGTTTAGAGAAATCTTTGATGAGGATATTGAGAAGATTGTAAAAGAAAGAGGACACCATGAACAAAGGATGTTTTTGATATCATATGTTGCCATCAATGTCAAAGGGGGAGATTGTTGGAGATTTGATTCTGAGTAGTTGTTAGATTGTATGTTTGTCATTGATGACAACATATAATACACAACAGTAATTCTATATGTACTTATCAGAATGATGATGTGAAGACTTGCATGGATAGATACATATTGTTGACATGTTTATTATGCTATGTTCATACATGCAGACCTAGATATGATGTTTCAGTAAAGTTTCACCTATCTTTATGATATGCGTGTGTATATTCATGGTTAGTTATGAGTTAAATATCTTTGGTTAAACGTGCCTATAATATTACATCAAGATCATGTTGTTTGAGTTGATTTGGTGGAGCCGACTCAGTGAAGCATCGCGTCTATTCGGGTTGACTTGTGTGGACTTAATATTGTTTGTGTGCTTAGCTAAGCTGACTAAGATGTTGTTAAAGTGTTTCTAAGAGCTGACATGACCTTCTAAATTGGAGAAGATACCTATATTAGTTCATTTGTGAATGCTAAGTGTGAATGATATAGAAAGAGATAGAAGATGTATAGAGCAGAAGATAAGATGTGGTTCATTCATCAAGAATCTATGTGAAGAAGAAGTAAAGGATTGTAATACATTGGAACTGATCAAGACAATAGGTCTACTCTACAGTTCATCATCAGATATAGTGCATATCTGTTATACAAAAGGTTGTAGCCTTCACCATCAAGCAGTGAGCCTTCGGACAGTGAGTCCACTACCCCTAATAGGGTTATTTGTAAAAGACTCCTAACAGGGTCTGACCCTTAACTAGGTCTCTATACTTATTGCATTGTAAAGTAAAACTCCTAACAGGATTGAAATATCTTTTAACAGGGATTACTACAAACAAGTATAGTTCATTGTGGGTGCTAATTCCCCCTGGGATTTTTACCATTTGGTTTCCCCGTAATCAAATTGTGTGTTGTGTACTGTGTTATTTGATTAAGCATTTACTTTTTTGTATTCTGAAGTTAAGGAAGTAAAATAACTAAAGTTACTAATAAATGATTTACCCCCCCCTCTCAGTTATCCTCTGGGACTATTCTAACATAGACTACACTGATACATTTTCCCTTGTGAGAAGACTGGAAGCCATTAAATTGTTCTTGGCTTATGCAACATTCAAAGACTTTAAAGTTTATCAATTGGATGTAAAGTCAGCTTTTCTGAATGGAGACTTGAAGGAAGATGTCTACATAGAATAGCCTGAAGGATTTAATCTTTCAGATAAACTAGACATGATATGCAGATTAAAGAAAGCACTCTATGGTCTTAAACAGGCCCCAAGAGCTTGGTATGAGAGACTTGATGGTTATCTTACAAAGATTGGATTCAAGAAAGGAGCAACAGATTGTAACCTATTAACGAGAGAGACACCTAATGGACTACTACTAGTTGCCATATTTGTTGATGACATTATCTTCGGAGGTAATGACAAGCTCAGTACATCATTTCCAAAAGAAATTCAAAATGAATTTGAAATGAGCATGATTGGTCCTATAAAATACTTTTTGGGACTGAATGTAAAACAGACAGATAAAGGTATATTCATTAATCAGTTAAAATATGTGAAGGAAATATTGAAGACCTTCCAGATGGAAGACTGTAAGCTAATATGCACTCCCATGATAACAGGAAGCAAGCTTTCAAAAGATGATGATTCCACATGAGTTGATAAGACATTGTACAAATCTATGATTGGTAAACTCATTTATCTAACTCAATCTAGACATGACATATCTAATGCAGTCGGCATTGTTGGAAGATTTGTAGCTGAGCCCAAGAAAAATCACCTAATGGAAATCAAGAGGATATTTAGATATCGAAAGGGGACTATAGACTATGTTTTATGGCATCCTAAATCAGAGAATGTCCAACTTCATGTGTATACAGATGCAGATTGGGAAGGTTGTATTGATGATAGGAAGAGCACTTTAGGAGGAGCACTATTTCTTGGAGATAGGTTGGTTTCCTGGATAAGCAAGAATCATAATTATATTTCTCAATCAATAGTAGAAGCTGAATATGTTGCAGCAGCACTGAATTGTTCAACCATGGTTTGGATCAAGCAGATGGTTAAAGACTTTGGTATTCAAGTTTATTATCCTATTGTTATTCACTATGATAATACTAGCACTATTAACATGTCTAAGAACCCTATGATGCACGCAAAGACAAAACACATAGAGATCAAGTACCATTTTCTGAGAGAAAAGGTTACAGACAAAGAAGTGAAATTGGACTATGTAAGCACCAAAGAGCAGTTGGCAGATATTTTCACAAAGTGCTTATCAAAGGATACATTTGAGTATCTCAGGGAGAATTTGGGAGTAATTCCCTCTCCTGAGTTTGTTTAGAAGAAACAACAAGGACATCAGTCATTAAGTGATTGATGAATGGTTGACTACTCTACTTCTAGAGTAGTACCTGTGCCTAATGGTTTATGGCACCCTTTTCCATTGATGTCAAAGGAGGATTATATAGTAAGGAGGAGCATATACTCTAGGGGGTATAAAAATAGTCAGAAGAACTGAAGCAGTGTAGAGGAATCCTTGATGAGGATATTGAGAAGATTCTAAAAAAAAAGAGGACACCATGAATAGAGGATGTTTTTAGTATCATATGTTGCCATCAATGTCAAAGGGGGAGATTGTTGGAGATTTTATTTTGAGCAGTTGATTGATTGTATGTTTGTCATTGATGACAACATATAATACACAATAGTGATTTTGTATGTACTTATCAGAATGATGACATGAAGAATTGCATGGTTAGATACATGTTGTAGAAATTTTTATTATGTTATGTTCATACACGTAGATCCAGATATGATGTTTTAGTCAAGTTGTGTAATTTTGTTATTGGTAGTTATAGTTCTGGAAGAGTATCTGTTCAGAAATGACGTATGTAATGTGTTTCTTGAGTTGCGCCTATCTTCAGGATATGCTTGTGTATATTCATGATTAGTTATGAGTTGATGATAGTTATCTAAAGGTGCCAAACATGTTTTAAGAAGATTGCAAAGTTAGAGTTAATTTGGTGAGGCCGGCTTAGTTAAGCGTCACGTCTATTCATTTTATACTTGCTCTATTGTAATTATGTTTGTGTGCTTAGTAGAGCCAACAAGGATGTTATAAAGAGTTTTCTTATAGGTCCCATGATCTCATACTTTGAGGAAGATACTTATAGCAAGTCATTTGTGATACGCTAAGTGTGAATGATACGAAAAGAGACGAAATATGTACAGAGAAGAATATGAAATGTGATTCATTCATCAAGAGTCTATGTGAAGAAGAAGTGAAAGATTGTAATACAATGGAACTGATCAAGATACTAGGTATACTCTATAGTTCATCATCAGATATAGTACATATCTATTATATAGAAGGTTGTAGCCTTCACCATTAAGCAGTGAGCTTTTGGACAGTGAGTCCACCACCCCTAACAGGGTTATTTGTGAAAGACTCCTAACAGGGTCTAACCCTTAACTAGGTCACTATACTTATTGCATTGTAAAGTACAAACTCCTAACAGGGTTGAAATATCTTCTAACAGGGATTACTATAAACAAGTATAGTTCATTGTGGGTGCGAATTCCCACTAGGGTTTTTACCATTTGGTCTCCCCATAATCAAATTGTGTGTTGTGTATTGTGTTATTTGATTAAGAATTTACTTTGTTGTATTCTGAAGTTAAGGAACTAAAAAATAATTAAAGTTACTGATAACTGATTCACCCCCACCCCCTCTCAGTTATCCTTTGGGACTATTCTAACATAGACAAGGGACAAACTTCTAGTCTATTCCTCAGGTAGTCAAATGTATCATTTGGAAATGGTTTTGTGAATATGTCTTCTAGTTGTTCCTTGGCTTGTACATATTATATTATTACCTCTTTCTCTTGTACTTTTTCCCTCAATTAATGATACTTAATAGCTATTTTCTTTGTCTTAGCATGCATCACAGGGTTCTTGGAAATGTTGATAGTACTTGTATTATCACAATAGATAATCAGTACTGGGTCAAGAATTTCCATATTCATACCTTTTAACAATTGCTTGATCCATGCAACATTAGAGCAATTAGTAGCAACAACTACATATTCTTCTTCTGCATTTGATTGAGAGATGCATCCTTGCTTTTTACTTATCCATGTGATAAGTTTGTCACTCATAAAGAATGCTCCTCATGTAGTGATCTTTCTATCATCTATGTTTCCCGCCCAATCAACATTAGTATAAACTTGTAGCTCAAATTTTCCTTCTTTATTGTACCACAAAACATAGTCTTTAGTATTCTTCAGATATCTCAAAATTCTTTAAACAGTAGTCATGTGTGATTCCTTAGGATTAGCAGAAAATCTTGCAACTATACCAACTACATGTGCTATATCAGGTCTAGTGTGTACAACATACATTAGCTTACCAATTATAGATCTATATACAGTCTTGTTTACCTCAATTTTCTTGTCTTCCTTTTTCAATTTGCATTCGGTTGCCATCGGTGTTCCAACTAGTTTGGAGTCTTCCATCTTGAATATCTTCAAGATTTCTTTGATGTATTTGGAATGTGTGATGTAGATGCCTTTATCCTGTTGTAGAATCCATAGACCAAGAAAAAATTTGATCTCTCCAAACATTGACTTCTCAAATTCTCTCCTTATTTCATTAGCAAATGACTTGCATAGCATATCATTGCCTCCAAATACAATATCCTCAACAAATATATCAGCAATCAAAATCTTATCATTAGTTTCCCCTTTCAAATAAAGATTACTGTTATCACTTGTTCTAACATATCCAATACTTATGAGATAAGAGTGAAGTCTTTCATACCATGCTCACGGTACTTGTTTTAATCCATACAAGGCTTTGTGTATTCTACAAACCATGTTCCTCTTGTTAGGATCAACAAACCCTTTAGGTTGTTCAATGTATACCTCCTCTTCTTGCATTCCATTCAGAAATGTAGATTTTACATCCATTTGGTATACTTTAAATCCTTTAAAAGTAGCATAAGCAAGTAGAATTCTTACTCCTTCTAGTCTAGCAATGGGTGCAAAGGTTTCTCCATAGTCAATACCTTCTTCTTGTGCATACCCTTTGCATACCAGTCTTTCTTTGTTCCTTGTGACTTCTCTATTCTCATTCATATTATTTCTTGAAATCCATTTGGTTCCAATGACATTTTTGTCACTTTTTCTAGGTACTAATGTCCATTTTTTATTCTTCTCAATCTGTTCAATCTCTTCATTTATTGCACCAACCCATTCTTGATTCTCAAGTGTAGTATTAACAAATTTTGGCTCAAAATCACAAATCAGACATCTAATATTAAGTGATGTACTTATTGTTATCATTCCTTCTCTTTTGTCTCCAATGATCTGGTCTTTTGGATGGTGTCTTCTGACATATTTATCAAGTACAAGTTCAGATCTATTTTCCTCATTCTGATCTTCATCGCTCAGTTCACCATTGTGAGCATTATCCTAATTCTTGGTGTTTGTAGCCCGTTGCTTGGTTGCATTGTTCTGTCAGTTAGTAGCGTCACACTGTTTCTCAGGAAAAGTGTTAGGTTCTCCAATATAGACAAATATGTTGTAATATTGATGTTCCTTCTTGCTTTCCTCATTATTTTTCTCAGAAAATTCATCCACTTTAACATTTTCACTTTCAATGATTGTGTTAGAATATTTTCTCAGACATTTATAATCTTTGCTATTGGTAGAATATCCTAGAAATATTCGTTCATCACTTTTAGAGTCAAGTTTCCCATTTGTATCATCTTTCAGTATATAAAATTGACTTCCAAAAATTCTAAAGTAACTCACATTTGGTGTGTATCCATACCATAGCTCATAAGGTGTCTTTCTTATATTGAACTCAGTTTTGTGTATAGACAACAGTACTTACAGCTTCTCTAAAAAATTTTGTGTGATGCCTTTCTCGATCATCAATGTTATGGCACAATCAACAATTGATCTATTCCTTCTTTTAGCAATCCCATTTTGCTGTGGTGTCCTTGGTAAAAAAAAAAATCTTGTAATTCCATGCTCATTACAAAATCTAGTGAATTCATCATAAATATATTCTTCTCCTCTATCTAATCTTAAACATTTCAGTTCTTTTCCAATTTATTTTTCAACCTTAGCTTTATACCATTTGAAGATCTTAAATGCTTCTGATTTCTCTTTTAAGAAGATGAAAATCATCATCCTAGAATAATCATCAACAAATAGAATAAATTATCTATCACCATAATATCTCTTTGTTCTCATTGGTCCACATAATTCAGTATGGACTAAATCTAGAATAGCATTAGATGTGTAGGTTTTTCTCTTGAAACTAGACTTTGTCATTTTTCCTTTTTGATAATTTTTGCACATAACATGGTCAGGCTTTGATATACTTGGTAAGCCACTTAATTTTCTTTTCTTTCTTATCTTAACCATGTTGTCAAAATTCACATGACATAACCCTTTATGCCACAACCAAACATCTTCATTTATAGCGAGTAAACAAGTGGTCTCAATGCTATCAAGATAGAATAGATTACCTTTTGTTTGTTCACCAGTACCGATCAACTTTCATGTTCCATTACAGACCATTGACTTTTTGTTCTCAAATGCAACTTGGTCTGCTGTGTTGTTTAGCTATGAAACACTCAATAAATTATAGTTATGTCCTTTCACCCAATATTAATTTTCACATATGATCACTTTATTCAACATGATGGTACCTTTTCCTTCAAATGGACAAGGTGAGTCATTACCCATCCTAACTAATCCACCATTATAATATTCAAAAGTTTCAAAAAATTTCTTATCTCCAGTCATGTTGTGAGTACAACTACTATCAATAATCCAGACATATTTTTGCTAACTTTAGATATGAGTGCAATTTCACCATACCTTTCTTATTCATCTGAATCATCCTTCATAAAAAGAAATACTACCTCAATATCTTCATTAGAATTAATGTCAGTATTTTTAGCTTTGTTCTTACCCAGGTAACAAGCCTTCTTTCCTTTTTCCTTGTACTCTCAATTATCTCTTCTTTCAGTGTATCAGTTTCTTCTGTAATCTCGGTCATCACTTCTTTCAAACTTATTTTCGTAAGATCTGTCATTATTTATTTCATCTTTTCTCTTGTTAGGGCATCTAGTATCAAAATGTCCAATTTCTTTGCAATTAAAATAGACCAAAGATAATTTACCTTTATATCTTCCTTTACCTGTATTCAATCTTCTAGTCATTAGTGCTTCAAGTTCCTCAAGTTATTGTTCATCACTATCACTATCAGTGTCATTTCTCATAGTGTGTTTGTTACTAGATTTTCTTATTTTCAAATGAAATAAGTCTACCAATCAAACTATCAAGAGTAACCTTGTTATTTTCTACTGCTCACATTTCTTGAATTGCAGATACTCTAATAGCATAAATAGATAGTAAAGTTCTCATAATTTTACTTACCACTATTTCTTCCTCAAGTACTCATCCTACTCCACATATAGCTTTAAAAAATTATTTGATTCTGCCACTGTACTGAGTGATATTCTCTCCTTATTTCATTCTTAGGTCATCAAACTTTCCTCTTATGCTTTCAGCTTTAGCTCTCAGTACATTTGTGTCTGATCCATGTACTAGCCTGAGTTCATCCCATAATTTCTTTGTAGAGGTGCATGATTTCACATCTTCAAATTCAGCATCAGATAGTGAAGAAGCAAGTTCTATCAACATAGAGTTGTGTTCATGTTTCTCTCTTAATTGCTCAACAGTTGAAGGTCCAGTAGGTGCAACAAATTTAGTATCCATGTATTGTGTGACATCATTTCCAATACATGATAGATGGAGTCTTATCCTTATTTTCCATGATGTAAATTTGTCCTTGTTCAACTTAGGCACATCTCTTTTACTCATCTTGTGATCTTTAGCTCAAGTCTTTAAACTTCTCTTCTAAGCACCAAAGCTTTGATACCAATTGTTAGAATAAATGAGAGGGGGCGGGGGGGGGTTGAATCAGTAGCCTTAAAAATAATTCCAAAATTTAATGCAAATACTTATGTCACAAATATAATATCCTCTAGTTATCTATGAGTCCTTCAAGATGTATGCCTTAAATAAATTTATCAAATATATACTGCTTGGTAAGATATATTGTCTATCTTTTCTAGACTTTACCAAGTAGCAGTAATTAAACTTAATGTGTACCGACCAATCCTGTTTTAGTAATGTGTAAAGTAAAACATCAAAGCAATGAACCATATACACATTTGACACATATATTTTAACGTGGAAACCCTGTTAAGGGAAAAATGACTTGGAACGGTAACCCAAAATTTTCAATCTTCTGAAGTGAGCTTAGTGAAGAGCCAACCCTTGTAAAGGTTACAAACACACTGTTAAGTGTGACCTTGTTACAGGACTCAAAACTAACAGTTTGTCTTTTTACCTAGCATTCTGATGCAGGAGCATCTTAGGATCCTTGGAAATCCTCCTCAATCAAAAAGATGTTTTCTTTTGGGTATGTGAACCAAGTTGTCGACCAAAAACGTGGACACATATTTAAAAAAAATTCAAATTTAATATAACCCGATCGGTTTATTGAAATTTTGAAATTGTACTAGGCTTGGTAACTAAGCCTAGACAATATTATTAAAAAAATTTACCTTTCTCAGAACCCAATCGGGTTATTAGACATATTATATTTTCTAATAACATGATCAGTTTCTAAGATGTTTCTAATAACGTGATCGATTTATTAGAAACACATTATATTTTTCAAAGCCCGTGGCTTAGGCCATTTCTAACGCCTAAACTACAGAGTAACAGAGTGGAGGACAGAAAAAAAACGTAAGAACTCGATCAAGATTTGAAGAAAACAAGACATCTTCAAAAATTTGCACATTTTCAACCAATAGCGCCCCGTAAGAAAGGTATGTATTATTGTTTTTATTATTATTTTTTTTGCATATTTTATCAAATTAGGTTATGATATTAATTTTTTGTTTTCTTTTATTAATTTCATATCAAATTCATCAAACAAACCAAGAATAGGAAAAAGGAATGAAAGACCACCCCCCGTAAACCCTCCTCAAAATTCTCCTGTAGACCCTCCAGATGTAACATTAGATCATGTAAATGAAATAGAAGAGGACCTCGTGCAATGCCTTAACCAAATAGTGCACAAATTAATATATTAGTCCATAGGTTGAAGGCTTCCGGTCTTCAACATCACTCTACCCTCGCCACTACATTAGAAAAAATGTCCAATAGTGCAATGAGGTGTCTCAAGAGGTGACAAAATGAGGTTCATGGAGGGATAGGTGTCATACATATTATGATGATGGCTTATCATATGAGGATGTGAAAAGAAAAGGCATAGAAAACATGACATATGTGCCCTTTTTACTGATCCTAATACTAGCAATTCCCTAGAAGTTAATACAAAACAGTTTCCTATACATTGGTGTGCTCATAGGGGGATGAAATCAACTTTCTAGGATAGGTGGTACATGGTATTTGACCAAATACCTTGTAACAATAAGGAGGTGCATTTATATTTTTTGAGGAAGCTATACTGTGAGTTTATCCTTGGTGAGAAGCCGAATTACTTTGAATTTCATGAGTTCCAAGGTAGAGGGAGAGGCTCTGCGTAGGATAGACCTGGGGCACATAGGATTACCGAAACACAAGAGAGGAGGCATACTGCAAGAAAACACCTCATTTATTTTGTGGTCCCAGTAGTGGTGAAGGATTCTATGGATATACAGACTCTTCATGCAGCTACATCATCGACTAATGTCATTATCCAACATGGCACTCAGTTAGTTGGAGAGGATAGATCAGTGCATGTGCCACCTACATCTTCATCAGATGCACCATTAGGATCATCCCATATTGATCTTGCTCCATCATCATCAAATGCACCATTACGATCATCTCTTCCTGTGCAAGCTCCATTATCATCAGATACACTTACAGTGTCAGCCTATCCCATTGAGCATATCTGCATCAGTTGTAATGATATATGTGATGGGGTGGATAGTCAGGCGATTATGGATGGTTTGACATCCCATTCATGTGTACATTGCGGGAGGATATGTCAGGCATCCACTACTGAGGAGATGGACCTCATAGATGATTTTTTGTCAATAGTGTATGGTACAGAGCCAACACAGGTTTATTTAAATTTGTGTTTTGACATGTTAGTTTAATTAATTACCTAAATATGTTAAAATTAAATAATTGTTTATGTTTAGAAGAATATAAATTGATATATGAATAATATGTATTGTACGGTGTAGCTGGTGGTACAAGAACACCAAGGAGTGCTTGTTCTAGTATATGTAGATGAGTAGCTCAAACACATGAGGTAATGTTTTATAAATATTCATAAAATAGAATAGTATGTTGTTTTCAAGATATCATATCTTAATAATTTGTATGGTGGTAACTTAGTGTATGTTTGTTTGCTATTTCTTTATGGTCAAAGAATTTTTTCTAATGTAATTCAACTCAAGGAATTCACTTCCTTGTCTAGCCATCATGACTCAAATTGATTTGAACTCCCACCCTCCATGCTTGGACTCAATTAAACCAATTCTGAACTCATACATAGACTCGTACCCCAACCAATCACTTATTGGTTTCTAAATCAACCTTGAACATCATTCATAACATCCAACCATCATTCTTTTACTCTTATTTCTTGTTCAAAATCATGAATACAATCTGTGATTGTTCACTGATTTTGAATATCCTCAATCCTTCAATACACCTCCATGGCCTTCTAAATAATCCCAACATATAACTTCTAAGACACCCCAAGAACCCCTCAACTTATCACAAGGTCCTTATCCTATCGCTCAAAGCACATTCACTTGCTAGTTTAGTAAAGTTTACTCTCTGGCATTTCACTGTCATAGTAGGAAAATCCCCACATACTAGTCTATATCTTCACCATAGACAATAGCCCATCTACACCCTAGGTTCATAAGCACCCCCAAATATTTTCATCACTGCCCATACCACCTACTCTGATGCAAGTGTTAAGGGTATGATGATAAAATAATTGAATAGCTTGAATCTATATAAAGATTGGAAAACCCTGACTCTCACACCTTTAAAAATTGATGCAAAACACAACCTCAATACCCCCATGAGAATTATGAGTTGCAGACAAAAAAGATGGGTTCATCATGAAGAGGCTTACTAAGACCCAAGCCACTAGTCTTAGCACAAAAATGGTCACAAGGATTACAAGCCCACACAATGATCAAGGGGGACCTTAGACATCATGGAGGAATCAAAATGTACTTGGTCCATGTACACAATCAAACTGATTAAGACCTTTCAAGGCATTTGTAAAACTTTGCAGTCAAATGCTAGTAGCCATGTCCAGGCAGTACAGTCAAGATAAATTTGGAAAGCCCCAAAAGACTTAGGGATTGAATAATAGATTCAAATACCCTTTACTAAGATACATCTAAAGTAGGATCACTTGGGTTTGAGGGGTCAAAAAAGAGGCTAAGTCAAAGAATCTCATACTGGACCCTAGGGCTAATTAGGCCTCCACTAAAGAACCAAGTGCTAGAAAATGGAAGTGTTTCCTTCTGAAACCAATTGGAACACTTAGGTATTAAAAAAAAAACATTAAATCCACAATTAGGGCCCTTGGTGCTTGGTTCTCTAGAAGTTATACACTACTGTGTATATTCAAGTTTGGTGCATACATTGACATATACACCTAGGGCTCGATCATATGGTCATCTCCCTGCATCGACACAAAAAACAACTTGGAGAATGTTTGAAATCATATTAAATAGAATATTTCCACCAGATATTATCCAATTCCCATGGTGGAAACACTTCAAACTTGAAAAATAATGTGAAACTCTTAGAAATGAACAAAAACTAGAGTTGTAGAGACAAAAATCACGATAACTAGATATATAGGTAAGATCTCTTCACCAAACCAGTTGCATTTGAAGGCTAATACATAGGGGAATCTAGCCAAGTTTGTTTTATGTAGATTTTAAGCGGATGACCATAGTACATATCACATGACCATAGTGTACCAAGTGGCTTATAAGTGCCCAAACTTGGAACTAGGTCTCACAATTGGATCTCAATGATAGACTAATTCTAAAGCCTTGAACTACAATATGTCTTGGGTCCCTTTGGGCCAAGAGTGCACTGAGAACATCAAGGGTCTGAAATCTTCATGAGACTCCATGTACTAGGAGGTTCTCCTGCACCATGCTCTCAACCTAAAAGAACTCTAAATCCCTCCATGCTAAGGGTAAACATACTAAAACATACTCACTGCCAAGCTACAACAGTCCTATTACCTGCTGCAAAAGTGGTCCTAACCTATGAACCCCATGAATACAATCTAGACCATCCTTCTCTAACTGTGACTACAAATTTGTTAAAGAATAGTCTTGTGTGTGAAAGAAGAGAAAATATTTATATTGTAATAATGGTTCATAAAATTTGTTTATAAACTTGTGATAATATATTTGTGGAGCATAATCATTTGTGGAATTCAAGTGAACCATAATCTTCATTGTAAACTATTGCTTATATATTTATTTGGTGTTTTATAGGTCTTGTAAGGGGCTCAGATTTCTTAGATTGAGGATGGCACCCTTTCTGCCATTTACTTTGGCTTGCAGACCTATGTGGTATCATATTTTGCGGACCTCTTGTTTATAGTTTCAATTGAACCCATGTGGTATCATATTATTTCTCTTATGTTAATTTTATTTTTGTTACCCTACCCCACCAAGCTGGAGGTCATTAGGAAAGAGGAAGAAATCATCAAGGACATTGAAACAAAAATGGTAATTAAGTCCAATTTAAGTATATTTGTTGAAATGTATTATGAACATTTCAATGTAGTCTATATTGATGAATTTACTTGAATTGTTTATTGTATACATGTAGAATCAATTGGGTTTCACTGAACTAATGAATTCCCCAGACACTGGTGATGTCCAGGAGAGGGAGGAGGTAACATGTTTTCATATTTACTTTCAATTGCATTCTTGTTTGTTCAAAATATTTTAGAAATCATGCTCCTCTATTAGTATGTCATTTCCTATGACTTTTCATATAGAAATTGGTCATAGATGCCTCAGATGAGGCAAACCCTTCTCCATTTCCTAGGGATCCCTTGCCTAGCATAGGAAATCTAGCTACGGTATGCATTTTCTTTTAAATCCATGCACTTTTTATTTTTTATTAATTATTGTTTATAACATTTATTTTGTATTAGTTTTTATATTATAGGACCCTTCACCAATGCCCATCCTTCCTCTACCTTTCCATTTTTATAGGAGTCCCTCTCACCCACAAAGGAGCCCATTTCGTTTATCATTCAGCCCAAGCATAAGAGATCCAGTTGAGGCTTTAGTATGCAAATTTTTATTATCTAGTGTATACATTTTTTGCATTATCTAGTATTTCTCGGTCCTATAACATCTTTTCTATTTTACCATATAGGAAAAGGTCCAAACTGATTCATCAATGGTTTTGGCTTCCTCCAGCACAGGAGTTCCAACTCATGTTGTGGTATGCATTTTCTTTTTAGTCCATGCATTTTTTAGTTTTTAGTATTTCTTGTTTTTAACATGTATTTTTTATTATTTATTTTTCCTGTTATAGGACCCTTCACCACTTCATATCCTTCCTCTACCTCGCCATTTTCCTAGGACTCCCTCTTACCCATGACAGAGCTCATTTTGTTTATCATTCAGCCCAAGTGTAGGAGAAAGAGATGAGGTAATGAATAATTCAACTGTCAGAAAGTTATAACCCAATATTTATTTATTTTGATATTATTTTGAGATAATATATATGGCTTAGCATTTGAATTTTTCTTTTCCAGAGACTTAGTGACCCAAGTGCTACTGTTAAAAAACTCAATTTTGATGATCCACCACAGTCATAGATATATCGAGACATTTTATAGATCTAGTTGTTGTCACTGAATGACCAAATTTTGTATATATATAAATATCGACATGGACATAGTTGATGTCAGTTTTTGTAATTCTATTATCGATTTGGCATGTACACCATGTATTTATATGTACGCTATTATTGTTCATTTTTTTATATATAAAACTTCAAATTTGATCCTTGAATTTGTTGGCTAGATGTTTATGCCTTAAGTGTATTCTTGTTTCACATAACTTGTGTATATGCATATGTGTTTCGATAAATTAATGTACTTGTGTGTGTACTTCATGTATATGACTCATAACCTAAATTCATGTGTATGACTTACGTGAATGGCTTAAGTGAATTCATGTCTATGCTTCATAATGTATGTACTACATGTTTGCTCCAGGACATAAGCAATTTTAGGAATTAAGTCAATTAATGATTGATAAGATACATTGTATTTAGGTGTATCTTTCATGCTCTATATGTATGCACTCCGTGACTTAATTGAATTTATGTTTGTAGGTGTAGCTTCCGTGCTCTATATAATGTTCCTTGGGTACACCTGGGAAGTTATAGGGTTCTTTGGTGCAGGGCACCCAAGAAAAAACACACATGGATAGCAGTCTTCATTGGTTCATCTTCACATATTTTTAATCATGGTTAGATCCTAGAGATCAACCATTTATTTTGAGTAAATTAGTCTCATTGTAAAGTCAATCCGTCTAAGGTCTCTTAATAAACCTAAGGTTGATTAAACTCATGACCTATGATAGGATAAGTAGGTTTGATGTTTTTGGTCTAATAAAGCTCCTACTATAGGATCTAAGGGCGTTCTATGTCCTTTGAATAGGTCTAGAGGTCCTAATAGAAATATTTTGCAACATTTTCAAAAGTTGCACAAATGTTGTCGAGCAACTTTTAAAAGTTGCTATGCAACTTTTTCATTATTGTTGTTTCAAACTATTTATCATGAGATCAAACCATCAGATCCATTAGCTCTAGTTGGCCAGGTCAACTCTAGGGAAGACATATTTTCTCTTGCGAACCATTAAGAACATTCTGGCACAAGTCGGACTGAGGTGTTCCCAAGGTGAACTAGGCCAAATTGGGCAGGGATTTTTGGAGAGACATTTATTGGACCTCATGAGAGATATCAAAGATATTTGAAATGCAAAATGACTATATTGGGAAGGCATACAAGCGTGATGGCTAAGTTCTAGGAGATTCCACTTAGATTCTATTTTCTGACTCGATCTTGGTTGGTGCAAAAAGTTGCATTTTTGCTCAGTTGAAAGCTGCTCAATGGTGTATCTTTCAAACCGTTCATCATGGGACAAAACCATGATCTCCATCAGCTCTAGTTGGCTGGATAAATTCTAGGAGAGACCTTTTTTTTCTTGCGAACCATCAAAACATTTCAGCGCAAGTTGGACAAAAGTATTCCCAAGGTACACTATGCCAAATTGGGCAGCAATTTTTGGAGATCCATATATCAGACCTCGTAAGAGATATCATAGATCTATGAAGTAAAAAAGGACCATCTTGGGAAGGCCTACAACCATGTGTCTCAGTTTTGAGATATTCCACTCAGATTCCATTTGCAGACCTAATCTCGGTTGGTGCAAAAAGTTGCATTGTTGGTTAGTTGAAAGTTGCTCAATGGTGCATATTTCAAATCGTTCATTGTGGGACCAAAAAATCTACTCCATCAGCTCTAGTTGGCCAGGTAAACACTAGGGGAGACCCTTTCTCACTTACAAACTATTAAGAATTTTCTGGCGCAAGTCAGACCTAAGTGTTCCAAAGGTGCACTAAGCTAAATTGGGCAGCAATTTTTGGAGAGCCATATCTTAGACCTCGTGAGAGATATCAAAGATCTATGAAGTGCACAAGGACCATCTTGGGAAGGCCTACAAGAACATGGCTAAGTTCTTGGAGATTCTACTTGAATTCCATTTTCTGACCTGATCTTAGTTCGTGTAAAAATTTGCATTGTTTCTCAGTTCAAAGAGATACCACTCGGATTCCATTTTCTGAGCCAATGTTGGTTGTTGCAAAAAGGTGCATTATTGGCTAGTTGAAAGTTGATAAATGTTGCATCTTTAAAATTGTTCATTGTGGGACCAAACCATCAACTCCATCAGCTCTAGTTGGCCGGGTAAACACTAGGGGAGACCATTTTTCTCTTGTGAACCATCAAGAACATTTTGACGCAAGTCAGACCGAAGTGTTCCCAAGGTGGACTAAGCCAAATTGGGCAGCAATTTTTGGAGAGCCATATCCTTGACCTCGTGAGAGATATTAGAGATTGGCGAAATTCACAAGGACCATCTTGGGAAGGCATACAAGCATGTGGCTCAGTTTCAGGAGATTCCACTTGGATTCCACTTTCCAACCCGATATCGGTTGGTACAAAAATTTGCATTGTTGCTTAGTTGAAAGTTTCTCAATGGTGCATCTTTCAAACTGTTCATCATGGGACCAAATGGTCATCTACATCAGCTCCAGTTGGGTGGGTAAATGCTAGGGGAGACCTTTTTTCTCTTGCAAACCATCAAGAATGTTCGGGCGCAAGTCAAACTGAAGTGTTCCCAAGGTGCACTAACCCAAATTGGGTAGCAATAGAAGTAAAACAATTCAAACATCCACAAAGCATAACATATAACACCATAATTTTGATTGTAGATTATGCCTATTACTTTGGTTTGATAAAATATTTTTAAGGTAGTTTCTTTGGAAGAGAGAGAGAGAGAGAGAGAGAGAGAGAGAGAGAGAGAGAGAGAGAGAGAGAGAGAGAGAGAGAGAGAGAGAGAGAGAGAGAGAGAGAGAGAGAGAGAGAGAGAGAGAGAGAGAGAGAGAG
>MU223713.1:3465979-3492454 GCA_018584345.1 Thuja plicata | reverse complement strand
CTATGCACAACCTCAAAGGATAAGGAAACTTGTAAATGAACATACTTAGTTATCCCTTACAAACCATAAATAACCCACATATAACAAAGACCATAGAAAGAGATTTTTTAATGCATTATAACATAGAGACATTTTTAGCCTTGTATCGAGTAGCTTGAATAGGGGCCTTACACTTACCTCTAGTGGAAGTATCAGACATATTTCTCAAGGCTATAAGATTTATGACACCTAAAAGTTCCTCCCTACTAGACAATAGTGGCATATTGCCCGTGACAAAGCATCACTTACTTTATGCTAGGGTTTCTACAGATTATGGCGAATGTTCTCATTATGGTGTATGTTCTCATATTGACTAATATCAATCAGGCCATCTTAGGGTATACGCCTCTAGTCATGTAATATGTTCTTAACCAAAGGATAAAATACAATACATATATTGAAATTGAGAATAAGATCGTGAATGTCCAGGTTCCAAATAGTTTGTTCAATCCCTCAATGAGGAATTTAAAAAGACACCAACCATTGCAAAATTCATTGGCAGCTGACCTTCAATAGATAGCATCAAAGCTTCAGTGAGACAACAGTGGCATACTACCCGTGACAAAGCATCACTTTCTTAATGCTAGGGTTTCTGAAGATTACAGTGTATGTTCTCATTACAAAATATATTCATCATATTGACTAATATCTATAATATACTCTTAACCAAAGGCTAAAATACAAGACATACCTCAAATGGTGAGTACGCAGTGGCAGCTTGTTGATGAGTATGCAGTGGCCCAGAGGTGTGATGAATGAGCTGTTGGATTCTTCAGCTATGATTGCTAGCTAGATTCAATACAATAAGATCCCTCTTCACGTGCAGAATGGTATAGTTTCCTTCCGCTCGCATGCATAGCTCGCTCACAAATGAGCCTTTATTTTTCTTTTTTTTTTTGTTTATAATCAAGAGGGTGTTGCAATTATGATGGTATCCTTAATATTGTGACAACGTCTGGGGCACTTGAAAAAAAATACAAAAATCACACAAAAATGGTAGCACCATCTCAAATTGGCATCAAAATTTGACCCCAAATGTTGTAGTGAATTTCTCAACTTCTGTAGGTATGTCATCTTCTACATTCTTACTTGGCTTGTTAGGAATTAAAGCATAACAAATATCATCTCTTTTAAAATCCTTAACAAACTGTCTACCTTCCATCAGACAAATTTTCAGAGATGTACATAACTCATCAACAGATTATTCAATCAAAGGTAACAAAATTTGCATCTTCCTGTCAACCCAAATAGAATATCTATTCATCCTTCCATCATTTATAGAATGTCAATCATATTACCAAGGTCTACCCAAAAAAATATGACAATAATCCAATGATATAATATCACACAACACCTTATCATAGCATTTTCCAATTTTTAGATTCAAAAAACATTGTTCACTCACCATTAGTGTATGCTCATCTTTTCTCCACGAGATCTTGTAGGGTTTTGGATGTTTCATCCTTTCCAATTGCAAATTTGTATCCATTTCCTCAGATGCCAGATTCTTTGAGCTTCCACTATTAACAATCACTTTCCAAACTTTATCTGCAATTCTACATCTGGTCTTGAACAAACTTTTCCTTATTGGATCTTGCTTAGATTTCTCACTCCATAGTATCCTTCAGATCATGAGATTACATATAGGTTCATTTGATGCATCCTCTTGGATCAATTTATTTTTCCTACTATTGCCCACCTTTTTGCCTGCATGTGTACATTCAAAAGATTTATGCCCTTGTTCACCACAATTGTAACAAGTTACTTGGAAACCTCTTCTGCTATATCCACCTCTGGAGTAATTACCTCTTCCTCAGTATGAATTTCCACCTTTCCATTTAGTCTTTCCTTTGTCTTGGGATGTGTCTAAAACTAACTTTTCTAGTTCAGATCTACTATTTTCACAATGAGATCTCCTTCTTCCTCTAGGGAATCTACCACCTCTGCCTCTTTGTCTTTGTTCATATCTTTTATTCAACTATTCTTTAGCTTTTAGGGAAAATTGGTATGCCTCTTCAATACCTTCCATTTTGACCAAACTAATCTCATGTTTTATAGAACTCCTCAAACCATTTAGATATCTTGCAACCCTTTCCACTTCATCTTCAACATGTCTAGATCTGATGTCTAATCTATAGAATTCCTTAGTGTAGTCTTTGACTGATTTGTCCTTTGTCTTCAAACTTTGCATTCGTCGGATTAGGTTAATCTAATAATCACAAGGAAGAAACTTTCCTTTCAATTTGTTCACCATCTTATCCCATATCTTGATTTTATCTTTTCCTTTCTTCTTTCTATCCAACTGCAGATGTTCCCACCATAAGGATGCATGACCTTTCAATTTTGAGCTTGCAATATTTACCTTCTTATCCTCTGCAACATTCTCATATTCAAAATAATTTTCCATTTCAGTTATCTAATCTATAAATTCATCATAATCCAATTTTCCACTATACTCATAAGGATTGAACTGAGCTTTGGGTTTCAAACTTGTCAAGGCTCTCAAGAATCTTTCTTCTTCCTGGTCCATCATAGGTGCACGTGCAGCTTCACCTTGAACCTCTTCAAATTCATCATCACTAACAGCTTCAATATGTCTTCCTTTGCACTGGGCTATCTCAAAAGCTTCCAATCTTGCAGCCATTTGTCTAAGCATATCAGCCAGACCTTTATCAACATTTCCTCTCCCACGAACCATCTTGAAACTCTCTACAATTATAGGTTAGATCACAACTAGCCACCCCACAACAAATATCCTAGAGTTTACAAGAAGGAACCATGAATCTCAACTCACTCTGATACCACCTGATGCAAGGAAGGAAGGAGATGGGGCCTAGGGCACACGCAAAACCATCCAAATTGCATGAATAATGTGGAATTAACACAAAAACACAGTGAGAGAGAGAGAGAGAGACATAGAGATCTTCTATTATTAATTGATCAAACTCAATACATGCCTGGCTGTAAGGCCTTCCTGGTTATGGCCATATACATCACAATGTATTACAAATGATCTTCTTACAACAGAGATCTTAGATCTTCAATATCTTAACATTTTCCTTCTTTCTCTAAGCCTTGCCCCTAAACTAAGAACATACAAAAGAATATATACAAGAGTCCAACAAAGAAGTCAACACTCAAATCCAAAGGAGAGACCCAGATTTAGGTCCACAAAGATCCCAATGATAGATCCCAAATAAAACCAGCCACAAAAATTAAATGAAGAAGTCGGCCAACAACTCCAACTCCCAAATAAACTAACTCAGCAAAGCATGACCGAGCAACAGAGCACTCGGCCAAAGAAGGACCGAGCAACAAAAGAAAACCAACATGAGTGAGTAACTCAGAAAGCATGCCGAGCAACACAAGTTGAGTGACAAAGAACAAACTGGAAATGAAAGTAAACATATTTTTGGTTGACCAGGATTGCTAAGGACCCAAGATGCTCTTGCATCACATGCCAAAACATTTCAATTAATGTTCTTAATGCATCAACAACAACCTTGTCCTTGCATGGGAGTCTACCCAAGAATGACCAAAGAGTATTTTTGTTTGGATCCTCAATTTTGTATCGCCTGTGTAAGGATCTTCATAATGTTGATCTACCTATCCTTAATGAATTGCTTATTTGGCTTACTATATGAGATTTTTTCATTTCCTTTCCCATTATAGTTTATGTGAGGACACATCAAGTAACATTAACATCTTTACTACATGATTGTGAACCAATGGCTTGGTATGCATCGAATAGATTTCTCAATAGTTTTCTCTGTACTATTTTCAAATTTTCTCAACTCCACAATTGTCATTGTCTCTCTAAATTTCAGATTCTTAATCATTTCAACAACTAATTGACATCTTCCACTTTGATTAAATTTTTCAAAATAGTTATTCCAAATCTTAACAATTCTTCTACAATTTCTTTCTGACATTTTATCATGCATTGGCCTCAAAATATTTTCATCAATGTAAATTAGAAACTTTTGTTTTCTACGAATTATTGTAGGAGGTATTAACACAGCTGCATGCTCTACATTTCCATTAGATGAATTAGGTTCATTTATTGAATTCATTTCAATTGGTGTATGTTGATGATTTTCATTTTCATTATGTGCATTTTGTTCATTAATGACATCGAATTGAAATGGTGCATTTGTCACATTAACATTAACATTTTCCTTTTTATCACTTACATTGCTTGCATTTGATGATGTACCTTGTCATATTCTTCTCATGCACTCCCTTTGTCTTTCATTTTCTATCTCTTGTTGTTCAATTGTTCCTCTTTTGTTATTTCCCATTGTTCGTATTGAATGGGTCCTACAAATAATATCATGAACATAGAATAACATGTTAACATTAAATGAAAAAAATAAGAACAAATAAAACATTTTATTGAAATGATAACTTACAATGATAAAATAACATCAAAACACCAATAAAAACACAATTCAATCATTGCAAAGAAAAAACATGTAAAAAAAGTGCAAACCTGTCTGTTCCTGGTGTAAAACAATAAAAAATAGTTGTGGGACCTCAAAACAACTTGCAATGACTATTTTAAGACCATTGAAGCAAGAAACATTCCTATTCCACACAACTTGATTGGGTTCAAAACCCGATCAAGTTATGAGAACATAAAGGCTCAATGCTCCTAATTACTCAAAACTCGATCAGGTTATGAGAACATAACAGCTCAATGCTCTTGATTACTTAGAACCTGATCGGGTTCTGAAAAAATAAGAACAATGGAGGATTGTGTGTGTGTGTGTGTGAGAGAGAGAGAGAGAGAGAGAGAGAGTATTTTCAACTCCTCCATAACCCGGTCAGGTTTTAAAGAAGTGAAAATTTTGCATTTTATTCTCCAGAACCCGTTCGGGTTATGGAGGAGTTGAAAATATACTTTAAAATTTTTAAAACCCAATCAGGTTATTTGAAATTTAGAAACCCGATCAGGTTATGGCTTGGGAAGAGCTTTGAAAAATGACCCAAAGGCTTGGAGGCTCATTTTCCCTCCATTTTTTTTCTTTTAGACATTTTTTCATCTTGTAAGATGAATTCTCAACTTTATCTTCATCAGGTTTGCAATTTGTCAACAGGGTACCTCTATAATTTTCACCATAATCTCATATGTCTTCTTATATTTCTAACCATATAATTTTTTCTATTTTTGGACAACATTCGCATTGTAAACTTTAATTTTCTTTACCAGTGTCTTGATTGTCCTCACAGACATATGTCTACCATTTTTTTAATAATTTTTGATATACTTAATCAGATTACAAATAAATTACCTATTATTGTTCTACACATGATTATATACACTTTTTAAAAAGAAATTTCATTTTCAATTATTTTTATGCAAGTTATGCCCAGCGCACGAACAGGTACCAAATTTTCAGGATGCGATCACTTCAAAAAATCACAGAAAAAAATACTCATCAGAAAATTACAAAAAAATACAAAACTTCTAGATCTCACTCTTACCTATCATCCTACAAAAGGGATTTAAAAAATATTGAATGTAACTATATATTTTGTACCGCGCATGAAAACGACTATGTTATGTTTTTCCAAAAAAATCAGGAACATGTTTTCGTGCCCACAAGGTTTGACCCTCTTAATCTTATCGGTTTTTTTTTTTTTTAAATTTAGAAACTAGATTCAGAGTACAACATTTTTTAATTTTTTACATATCTTCTTATTTTGAGTGGATGACCCTCAAACGTCTATTCCAAGTTTAAGTTTACCCTATTTAAGAAAAAATGTGTCCACTTATACCCCCCTTCTTGGTCCACAACTTGGTGGACATACCCTTTTATTTATTTCACTTATTTGGAGGCTGCTCGAGAAATACTCTATTGTTCAAGTCTGTCGCTTGGTTATGCTTGTTCTGTGTTGGTCTCTGTTGCTCAAGTTTTGGTCTCTTGCGCATGCTTGGTTTTGAGTCATGTTTCTGTTGCTTGGGTTGTGTTGGAAATAATGGAAAGTGTGTACTAAGAGGGGAGGGGTGGATCAGTACCTCTAAATTTTTTAGTTAATTAACCTTTAACCTTATGAATCAAATCTTTTCTTTACCGCTCATATCTGTTGTTCTTTCTTTATGCATTTGATATCAATTCATAATCCTAATTGTATGTAGACAGTCATAGAATTATTTATGAAAGTAATTGACACATAACACAATATATGGTAACACAGAAAACCCCTGTTAGAAGGTAAAAACTGTGGTGGGGATGGCACCCACAAAAACTTCACTATCTATAGATTTGAAGGGGCTGATTAAGGCTTACAATTTGATCACTTATGATGATCTACCCTATTAGGAGTATTATGTGGAGATTGGTTAAGGTCTACTCTATTAAGAGCTTTAGTAGCACTGTTAAGTGTGCACTCAGTTAAGCAATTTACAATAGGATTGTTAAATTCACCTTCATTGAAAGGATTTCTTCTATTTGGTATACTTGTTACAATGCAGACAAAAATAATCATTGACCTGAGTGTGTACAATCTATAATTGTTTATTACAAATCCATTCAAGATTACATGTATAAATGTGTCACCTATTGTGATTGATTAATACCTCTATGCTCGATAGCCTTTGTTCTTGGTTCTTGATAACCAAATTCATCTTTTATTGTTCTACTCCTTAAAACTCTCAGTCTAATCCATAGATGTGCTCGTTGGCTACATTCATCATCTCATCCTTTTTTAATGAATGATTATACATCTATTTATAACATATATTTGACCTTTCTAGTTTCACGTATTAAAAAACTAACTCTATGATCAAAGGGTTACAACTTGACCTTGATCTCCTAGTTTGCATGTTTTAAATCAGTTAGATGGATTAAAACAATTACAATAATGTTTCTTATTCCTCAAGAAATGGTTTTAAAACAAATAAAAACTTGAAAAATAAAATATAGTTGTTTTATCTTATGTGGAAGTCAGATCCACATTTCTCAGGATATAACTAACTTTCGATGTCTCATGCTCAATTTTTTCTTAAATTAGTTTGATTGTATTTCGGTGTTACTTTGTTGAACTATCTGTCAGGTTCCCTTGCTCTATCAGGTTCTTCTATTTCTTCTCTTTCGGTTTTAACTATCAGTTTACACTTTAAAACTTGTTTCGTCAGGTTTCTCCTTGCTTAGCACTTTTGGTCTGAACTGAAACCTGACTTTCAGTGTAGTGTAACAGATGGTTTATAACAACTTTTTTCTCTTTGCATACTAATAGAAAAACTTTATATCATCAATCTCCCCCTTTGATATTAGTATCAAAAACTAATATGTGCAAAATACTAACAAAGTTTATATAATGTACACCATGTATGTTACTTAGTCATTTCATGACTCCCCCTATGCATATCTTGGTATAGTATAGTATATGTGTATGTACAATTGTATTTATACTATCTATTCCTTTTCCCTTCGTGCTATATTTTCCTTTTCTCCTTTTTTTCATTTTGTACATATCATTTTCCTTTTCCCCCTTTTTTTGATAGTAAGGGAAAAGGTCTATACCTATAGCTTATGAAAAATATGAGAGGGAGAGGTCTTCATTTCCTCCATCATCTTCTCCCATTTCTCCTTTAAATGCTCAAGACCCATATGTTGTAATGTGATCCTGGCATGCATGTCATAGATGTTTGTTATTGACATCTCAGGGGTGGCAATGAGTTGTCTTGCCAAACTGATGTGTTGTTGCAAAAGTGTGATGTTTGGTAATAGTAGAGAATGTATTTTGGTAACCTCTTCTCTGAATTGAGGTTCTGCTTCCCACAATTCTTGTCTTAACCTTTTGATATCTATTATCTTCTCATAATGCAATTTGATTGCATTTCCATCTATGGTTAGACTTTGAGAGCTTGCATTTAGATCGAAACTAATATTTGCAATCTTATCATTGTTATCCTTTGTAAATTTCTCTAAAGTGCATAGCTTTTGAATTAAGGAGAAAACTTCAGTAATGATTTGATCTAATTCATTTTTTAAATTTGAAAGCTTTACCTTTTTTTATTCCACTTCTTGGCTGATCTTTTCTGTCAATTTATATTGGAACTTCTGTTCTACTCATTCCTTAATCGCCATTTCTGGATCTACATTCTATGTTGTGATGATGTTGGTGATAATGACAAGTTGATCCAAGATGGGGGAATTTTGATCAACATCAATGTTGGGGACTATATGGTTTATGATATCCCTTATAGTCTCTAGTACTATGGAGTCTCAGTGCTCCTTCTTGAGCTTTTGTTGGAGTGCTTTTCTCTAATAGATTTCTCCATATTCTTGGAGTGATTCAAAATCTAATGTAGTTGTGTCACACTTTGGTATTTCTATGATCTCATCAAGTGTGACTTCCAATTTTTTTTCTTGGTCTTCTTCTTTTTCTTCTATGACGCACCTGTATGCATAACCATACCTAGCTTCTCTACTTGGCCTGATGTGCTAGATCAAGGCTTATGTGGTGTTGTACCTTTGTCTTGTTGCTTAGTGTTTTCCTATCAGTTGTCTGAGGACATCTCCCTATCTACCTTTAGTGTATCTGCAACTTTGCCTTTGGTGTCCTTAGGTGTGGTATCAACTGTCTTATCTTGCTCATCTTTCTCTTGTTGCACTTCATCTATATCTTTATTTTGTGCATCCTTTTCAGTGTTATCTTCATCTTTTTGTTCTTCATCGATGACTACCTATGCATCAATTTCATACTTATTTTTTCTTTCTCTTGAATCCTTGGGTATGCTTGTATTAGGCTTAGGGGTCTTCTCCTTCTGTGAGATTATATTGATTACCTGAATCAATAATGACATCTGGCCTGGTATGTGTACTTGTGTAGATTTTGTTGTATTGTCCTGTTCCTCAGTTTCGTCCTTGAAAATAGTGACATATTCATCTTTTTGAATCTCATTTGCAGGATGTCCTTTGGTAATATCAATAATTATATTGTCCAGCCATATTTCATCTGCAACATCCATATCCTTTTTGCCTATTGTGTGCAATTCTTCTTTGTCTAATTCTACTATTGTGACATCTTCATTAGTGATAGAAATATGTTCAGGGTTATGTTTAGCCTGATCTTCCTTCTTCTGTTGATTTTTGGTAAAATATATTTTTGGTTCGGGACTTGTATCCTTCTTAGGAATATCAAGTATCTTTCTCCATTTAGCCTCACTCTTCCTGTCTAGGTCACGTAGATGTCCTTGAAGCACTTGGTAAGCTCTCAACTTTAGTGAGAACCTTTTGGAGTGATTCTTCATCATCTCTTTAATTTCCTCCACTTTTTTATTCAAGAGGCATGACAGACACTAGGGATCTTTCCCTAATCTCTTTCTTAGAGTGTAAAGAAAATGTCCATCTTGTCGATAATCTATCCTGAATTTCTTTTGGCATTTTATCTACCAATTGTATTGGAAGATATTTTAATATGCTCATCATTTTGATAATGGCCTCTTCAATTTTATTTTGATCCATGGGATCCAATGTTAGCCATTTCTTAATATTTCTATCATTGGTTGTTCCTAATTTTATAATTGAAGCATATACTTCATCAACAATTTTAGGAATCTTACTCTTTTCTATTTGGATAGATTCATCATTTTCCATGTCCTCTATGTCCTCCTTAGTTCTAATGAACTTTCTTCTTTTTGTAGGACCCTTTTTCCCAGTAGGAGGCCTTCTTTTATAGGTTCTTACTTGAACTTTCTTTATAGGTGAATGACTTGCATCCTTAGCTGTTTGACTCCTGGTCCTAGATGCAACAGAAGTCCTTGGCTTCTTAGCTGGTGGAGGTAGTGGTGTATCTGACTCTGTGGACTCTGAGTCACTCTCCTTCTTAGCTTCATTGACGGATAACTGACCCTCATTTTCTTCTTTTTGTTCAGTTTCATCTTCTATTACCAATAGCATTTTCTTCAAATTCTTAACCATCTTTTCTTTCTTCCTATCAATCTTTTTCACATAATCATTCTTAACAGATTTTAGTATATATTGACTGATGAAATTGATTTCACATAATTATAAAAATTAATGCCATAGTGCATCTTTAATCATGCAAATTTGGTATATTAACTCTGTATAATGGAAAAAGATAGCAGCATTGTGGAGAAGACGGACTGGGATCGCGTACCAGAGCCAGCGCTAAAAAAAAGAGTCCAAAGGAGGACAAAGAAACAGAGGAGCTGAAAACTTCGGTTAATAACATGCAAATCATGGTCCTCAAAGCTGAGGAGATGGTTAAATAGATGTAGCTATTCTTTCTGCGCTCCTGGTTGGGTTTTTTGTTGTCCCTGCTGTCTTATGTTGGTTCTTTGGGACTTTTTTCTGTTTGATTCGATGTTTTGCTGTTCCTTTCTGTTTTTTTGCTTTGGCATAGCTGTTTATGTTTTTAAACTGTGTATCTTTATATTCTAGGTTGCAGGTCCTTGTAAAACCTGTTGTACTCTTTGGTTTTTTGTAAAGGTTTCGGGTCCTTGTAAAACCTGCTTTTACTTAATCAGAACTGTGTATAATGGAATTAATGCAAAATATAACTTTGTATAATTGAGTTCCATACTTACTTGTTCTGCTTAGGTGGGGGTAGTGATGTCGCCAGATCCATTGGATGAGGTGTCACCAATTGCATTGCTTAGTCCAGATTCATCAGTGTTTGTAGCTTTCCTCCATATTGTGTTTCTCATCTTCCTGATGTCTTCAATGGTGTTTCTATTGGCAAAGGTTCTAGTCTCTGTCATTTTGTCTCTGTAGTCTTTATTTAGATGACCAAATTTATGGAAGTGTAGACATGCCATTCTGGGGTTAGTCCAACCTCTAGACTTTCTTGTCCATTTTCTCATACAATTTGCATCTATGTGACCAAATTTGCCACATGTGCAATTTTCCCATGTGGTGTAATCCCAAACATACTGGTTACCGACTCTTTTCAGTTGATACATAGTTTCTTGACCTTTTGGCTTCCATGCTTGATTTTTCTTATTCTAGCATTCAAGAGATGTGTGCCCATGCATTTTGCAAGTAGGACAATATTTTTCCATGTAGGTTTCCTTCTATGGTTGTTTTATCTCAGATTTACATTCATATGCTTTATGTCATTTCTTATTATATTTATAACAAGTTCTTATGAATAAAGGTGTGGATTTAGGAATACCTTTCACTTTTCTCCTGCAAACATTTGATGTGTGGCCTTTCCTTCTACAGTGACTGCATGTCATCTTTCTTGGTCTGGGATTTGTATAGACATTTTTTGGATCAGCTTGGTTGGGTGATTCTCCATTCTCAGTATATCCTAGTCTGGTGTTGTTGTTGACTCTTCTTTGACCTTCCACAAAATCATCCACCATTTTGTTTCTTTCTTCATCTCCCTTGATTATTTCATTATGTTGTTGCTGAAATCTTACTTCTTGTTTCATCTTTTCATTTTCTTCTCTTAGCTCACCGATAGCTTCTATTCTTTCAATGAGTTTTGTATTCATCCTGTTTGCCTCTTGACTCATAATAATAATTTGATTTGTGATCTCATGATTAATATTTTGTAATTCTATATTTCTGACTCTTTGTCTTGTATTTTTTTCCATAGTTTTCCTCCTATCATCAATAGATAGTGTTCTTTCTTTCTCAGCTTGTTGAGCATTGTTCATGACATCAATCATTCTTACCATATGTGTCTCTTGATTGATTTGCAGATATTTTACTTGTCCAGCCAGATGTTGATGAATTTCATTCAGACTTGTGATGCTCTCTTCTGATGTGTCTGATGCTTTGCTAGTTGTTGATCCTGAAGACTCAAACAGATCTGGTATCTCTTCTTCATGGTAATTTGTTTCATTATAGAGAAATGCCATAATCTTTCTTTCATCCAGTAGTCATCTCATCTTGATTCTAGCTTCTTTATACTGCTCATAGAAGATATGAATTTCTAACTTCTGATTCTCAATACTCTTGTCAAGCCTGTGCTTCTCCATTGTATGATATTTTCTCTTAAGTCTGTTAACTTTGCAAATAAGAGATCTAGCTCTGATACCAATTGTTGGAAATAATGGAAAGTGTGTAATAAGAGCGCAGGGGTGAATAAGTACCTCTAAAACTTTTAGTCAATTAACCTTTAACCTTATGTAATGAAATCTTTGCTTTAGCGATCATATCTGTTTTTCTTTCTTTATGCATGTGATATCAATTCATAATCATAATTGTATGTAGAAATTAATAGAAACATTCATGAAAGTAATTGACACATAACACAATATATGGTAACGTAGAAAACCCATGTTAGAAGGTAAAAAATGCAGTGGGGATGGCACCCACAAAAACTTCACTATCTGCATATTGGAAGGGGCCAGTTAAGGCTTACAATTTTATCACTTCTATTGATCTACCCTGTTAGGAGTATTATGTGGAGACTGGTTAAGGTCTACTCTATTCAAAGCTTTAGCAACATTGTTTAGTGTGCACTCAATTAAGAAATTTACAATAGGATTTTTAAATCCACCTTTCTTGAAAGGATTTATTCTATTTTCTACACATGTTATAATGCAAAAAAAAATACTCATTGACCTGAGTGTGTGCAATATACAATTGCTAATTACAAATCCATTCAATATTACATGTTTAAATGTATCACCTAATTTGATTGATTAATACCTTTGTTCTTGATTATTGATAACCAAATTCATCTTTTTTTGTTCTCCTTCTTAAAACTCTCAGTCTTATCCATAGATGTTCTCGTTGGCTACATTTATCATCTCATCCTTTTTCAATGAATGATTATATATCTATTTATAACATAGATTTGACCTTTCTAGTTTCACGTATAAAAAAAATAATTCTATGATCAAAGATTTACAACTTGACCTTGATCTCATAAATTGCATATTTTTAATCAGTCAGACTAATTAAAATGATTACAATAATTTTTCTTGTTCCTCAAGAAATGGATTTAAAATAAATCAAAACTCTAAAAATAGAATATAGTTGTTTTATCTGACGTGGAAGTCAGATCTACTTTTCTCGGGATATAACTGCCATTCAATGTCTAATGCTTTGTTTGTTCTAAAATAATTTTAATTGTCTTTCGGCGTTCCTTTGTTGAATTGTTTGTTAGGTTCCCTTTCTCTTTTGGGTTCCTCTGTTTCTTCTCTTTCTTTTTGAACTGTCGGTTTACACTTCAAAACTTGTGTCATCGGGTTTCTCCTTGCTTAGCACTTTCAATCTTAACTTAAACCTGACTTTTGGTATAGTGTAACTGATGGTTTATAACAATTATTTTCTCTTTGCATACTAATGGAAAATTTTTATGTCTTCAGGGTTGTTCTTTTCCCCAGTCACTCTGTTGCTCGGTCATCGTTTCCCCAAGTTATTTATTTTGGAGTTGGATCTGGTGACCAACTTCTGCATTTAATTTTGATTGTGGCATTAATGGTGGATCTTTTATTATGGGTTGTGTGGACCTAAATTTGGGTCAAGGGTTTCTCCAATGTTTGAATGTGTGGTCGAACCTTGGTTGCTTTTGTATTTAATTAGTATATTCTTCTTAGTTTAGGAGAGGAGAGGAGAGGGTAGATGGAAGTGTTAGAATCAATATCATGAGTTGTATGTTTGCAGAAGATCTAAAGTTGATCTTGAATTGTATATTTGTATTTGGCTATAACTGGGAAGGCCTTATAGCCTTACATGTTGCATTTAATTGAATCTAAAATGAATATGAATTGATATAAGTTGTTAAATCTCTATGTTATTGAGTTTCCACTGTGTATCCTTCTTGTTGGCTGCAAGTTTGGAAACTCCTTTATTGGATCCTCCAACCTTGACTACATTAAGTGGTATCAGAGCAAAGATTGATATGGCTCATTTCTTGTGGAGCTTAGGGTTTTCAAATATCTGGAGAGATGCCTCCGAGAATATTGGACCCTAAGTTTATTGTAGATCTTTCTGAGGAGGTGGAAGTGAGGATAATAGAAAGATTCAGATCTAAGATGGTGAAAGTGAAGAATGAAATCATAGAAGCTATCAGAAATGTTGCATTAGAGGGATTTCCTAGAACAGATGATGGTTATGAAGAATCTGCTAAATATTTTGAACCTGCTGGATCTAGTGGTGGGGGGGGTGATCCCACAATAGTGTGTCCAACTTTTTTGAACATCCTAATTTTTGCTGAAATTACACTTTTTTTTAGAAAATATGATGATTTAAGCCTTTAGAGCTCACATTTGAAGGATTAAATTGAAAAATATTACATAAAATCCTCTTGGATCAAAATCCCATGGGTATAATCTCTCTACTCCTCACTCTCATCTATAATCAAGTCTCCTTTGCACCCATCAAAATGCTGGCAAAAAATCACTTTGACATTAAATTTTTGTGGGATCAAATAAATTCATTTGACAAACCCAAATACAGGATGATAGTACTCGGAGAAAGCTTTCCAATGATTATCATTGTTATATATATTGAGTTTATTAAGACTTTTATTTTTAAGTTTTACTAAACATAGGTTGTTTGACCATTTAGTGACTTTTGTGTTCGACGCTTCTGGAAAAATAGTAAATTAGGGAAACAAATTATGAAAAAATATAGGAAATAGGTATTTATGTTACCTTTCTATCAAAAAAAGAATAAATGAATTTCGATATATAGAGATAGAGTTAGAGTGATCCAAGTGAACCTATGTCCAAATTATAGTTAATGTCACTTCATAACTCAATAAACTATAAAATATTGAAACAAATGGAATGAAACCAAATAGATTATCTACATATTGGTGTTACAAAAATAAATTCAAAATTATTACATTCTTATCAGTTTTATAAAAAAAGTTATGTTCATCAAAGTCAGTGTCACTCCTGAAAAATGTTTATTTTTTACAGAGACAATTTTTGAAGGAGAAGGAAAAATGGATACAAATAAATTCCAATTTTTTTAATTTTTTTTAAATATATTTATAAACTAGAAACACAATGCTAAAACTCACTAGTTTACATCATCTTCAAATTCTTAATAGTTTTTTGACAATAGGTGTCCAAAAGTGAAGTTCTTTTTTAGAATGTTTGTTTCAGTGTCAAAGTTGGCCAAAAAGTGGGACACAGTTTTGTGGGATCACCCGGGGATGACAAAACTGACCGAATGGCGAGATTTGGAGGAGGAAGATATGGTCAATTTTAGAGATCTGAATCTCAGTTGAGTACAATTTATCGAATGGAGGTATCCAATTTCTCAGGTACATTGAGGCCCGAGGATCTGATTGATTGGATCGGTGAGTTGGAAGACTACTTTGAGCTGGAAGACATTGAAGATCCACTTAGAGTAAAGTTTTCACAGACTAAGTTGAAAGGGCATGCTTATCTATGGTGGAAAGAATTGTAAAGGGATTGAGAAGAAGAGGTGATGTGGACAATATTCTTATTGCTGCTAAAGAACCATCTTGGGTATGCTCTGAGATATTTCTCCTAGATCTCTTAGGGTGTTCATAACCATAACTGAGGTAAGTCACTATCAACTTTACCTCCTCTTCAAGACTCAGTCCCCACCAACATGCTATTCAACTTCTCCTCACTGAACCTACACAAATAGATTCATTCACCCAATGTTTTCAGAACATTGTTCTCATTCTCTTCCCTAGCCGGACTATCACCGAGCTTGCCTAGGGTAAGATCTCTAGACTTGTTTTTGTTGCTTCTGCTACAAAAAAAAAAGGAAACTATGTACAAGGGCTCCTCTCAAGTTCCATCCCAACACATGACTCTCACCATAGATTCAGGAACCTTGAGGGGCCATCACTTTTTACAACCCAGAATGGGTGAAGAACTAAATAACTTGCAAAATAGAAAGAAAGTAAACTAATCTAATAGCATGCAAAATGATCAAAGAAAGCTTGATATCCACTAAACACACACTCTGCAACTTCTCATTAGTGGAAATGAAATAAAAAACTACAATAATCTGCAACTCTGTAATTTCTTGTAGCTTTCCTGTTGCTTTTTTTTTCTCTTGTTTAACCTCTACACTCTAGATAGTTTAAAATGAAGGCTTGGGATGTTATTACTAACCATCCTCTCATTGTAACAACCCCAACTGCCCACATATTTGCAAGCATCTCTTCAGGAACTATTCCAACTGACAATACTGTCCATAAAACACAAGATCCTCTTTTCACAGGCCGTTACGACTGACTTTACTAAGAAACAGTAACATAAAACCAACCACCAATCTAAATTAACCAACAGTGTTAACCGACAGTGTTAACCGATAGTGTTAACCGACAGTGTTAACTGAAAGTGTTAACCAACAGTGTTAACCGACATAGTGTTAACTGACACAGTGTTAATTGACATAGTGCTAACCGACACAATGTTAATCAACACCGTGTTAATGGATAGAGTGTTAACCAACATAGTGTTAACCGACAAAGTGTTAACCAAAATAGTGTTAACTGAAAAAATGGAAACCAATTAGGAAACCTAGCTAGACATGGATTGACCTAGTCATATTCATCTTTGGGAAAACAAATGAACTTCTAAGGTCCACAAACCTTCTCCTGACTTGGCTAGAGTCATTAGATGCCAAAAATAAAGAGCTAAGGGTTTGAGCTAGGTGTGCTCCTACACCATACTCCCCCAAACAAAAGAAAGGTTAAGTAATCCTTGGATTGAGCATGTTTGGATACGTTCCCAACCTCTCGATGTCTATTTCTCTAATCCAACTGGCATTAACATCCTCTTTTCCATGTGATTTTACAAGGTGCTCCATATAGTCTTTGTTCCTAGTCTTCTTGTAGACCCTTGAGTCTAGTGTATTTTCAGCTATCATAGATGGAGTAGGGGTTAATTTTAGATCTTTTACCTCTTGTATTACCTCTTGAAGGTTTTGATCAACATCTTGAATTGGTCCTTTGTATGCTATCAAATCTACAATGTTGAAAACTGGTGACAACCCAATGTCTTCAAGAAACTCCACCTTGAGTGCATTGTTTCCATACTTTGCAAGTATCTTACATGGACCTAGCCTCTTCATCTATAGATCGTGAGAAACACCTTTTTGAATCCTATGTTTATTCAAGTGTACCATTACAAAGTCTCCAATCTGAAACTGAACACCCCTCTTTGTTGCATCCACCTTTTGCATTACCTTTTCAGCATTTTCAATCAAGTTCTTTCTCACACTTTCATGTACTTCCCTCATTGAATGAGAAAAGTCCTTAGCATATCCACTACCATGCATTCCTTCCTTCAATTATCTAAGTTCAAAAATTCCTCTTGGTTGAAAAATTCCCTTTGCTTTTTGACACACTACACAACTGTCAACATACTGTCTAACATCTCTATTCATTCTAGGCCAAAAATAGAACCTAGTGACTAGCTCTTGAGTCTTACCGACTCCAAAATGACCACTAAGTGCTCCATTATGCTTTTCTTGAATCAAATTCTCTCTCATAGACCCTTTAGGAACACAAAGCTTCATCTTTTGGCTTCAATACTAAATCAAACCCAACTCCTTCTCCTTCTCCTAGGGTTTTCAAGAACTCTTTCTCATCAACCATGGGCACACTTGGACTTGACATCTTCATCTCTCCTTCTTCTATTAGGGACTAAATTTTGAAATTCGCTCCATCTTTCTTGAATGAGTATGCATTCTTGTTTCCATCATGCATGGCTTGCCTATCAAATTTCCATGGCCTTTCAAGTAGAAGGTGGCATGCATCCATGGGAAAAATGTCACATAGAACTCTGTCTTTATACTTTCCAATGGTGAACTCTACCCATGCTTTTTTTCCTACAAACACATGTTGTCCTTTGCTGAGCCATGTAACCTTGTATGGATTGTAATGTGGAATAATTTTCAAATTTAACTTGGTGGCTACCTCTCCACTAATGATATTATCAGTTGAGCCTGAATCAATAATGACTCTACACACCTTCCCTGTGATCTTGCACTTCACTCTAAAGAGTGCTCTCCTTTGGCTTGGTTCTTATTTTCTTAGCTTTCTAATTAAGGTACTCTTTATCATGAGGTTCTCACCTTCCTCTGATACTAATGGTACCTCAGATGGCTTGCTACTTCAACTTGATTCTTCTTGGACATAGTTAACTCTCTTTCCACCTCCTTGAGAAGTAGAACCTTTTTCAAGACACCGATATGCAGGATGTCCAAATTGCTAATAGTTGTAACACTTCATTGAAGAGAAGTAAGATCCTCTTCATTTGTTATTAGTTCTTTCTCTTGAACTACTATTTGAACCTCTTCCATGGTTATAACCACCTCTTGTGTTACTGGATTCTCCTTGATTCTAAGTGATTTTGGACTCAGTCTGACTTCTTCATCCATATCTTCCTCTATGACCTTTGTTGTCTCTTCCTCTTCCTCTGCTATTTGAATCTTGCTTCTTCTTGAATTTTTCCTCCACCTTGAGGGCTAGCTGGTAACATTGGTGTATTGTCTTGGGGTTTAAGAGACTAATTTCCTCTTGGATACTCCACTTGAGACCAGTCAGGTACCTAGCCACTTTCAGGCTTTCTTCTTCCATCAAATGTGACCTTAAGCATAGCTTGTGAAGCTCTTCAGTGTAGGAACTGACTTCTAAATCTTTTTTTCTTAGATTATGTCTCTTTTTGTGCAACCACACTTCATAATCATCAGGAAGGTAAGTTTCCTTCATCTTGGCCACCATACCTTTCCAACTGGTTATGGGGTTCTTTTCTTCTTTAGTCCTCTCATCTTGGACAAACTTCCACCAAGTGAGAGCAGTTCCTCTCAACCTTGTTTTGGTTATTCTTACTTTCTGAGCTTTGGTCACATTATCATAGTCAAAGTGATTTTTAAGACCTTCTATGCATTCCATGATTAACTCTGGTTCCATCTTGTAACTAAATAGAGGCACACCTTCTAAGGGCTTACCACTCATTTCCTTCAATGCTTTCAAGAATGGCTCTTCTTGAAGCATAGGGTCTGGCTCTGGTATAATGTCTTCCTTAGTTACTTCTTTACCCTTTCCAATAGCTTCTCTCATTTGTTCATTGATTTCTGCAGTCCTAAGCTGCACTTCTTCCAACTTAGCAGCCATTTTAACTAACTATTCCTTCAGGAGTCTATTCCCCTCTCTTTACTCTCCCACATCTTTTGTGAGTTCCGCATTGGTCACCATCTTGGATGAGTCGACAAACGTTCCTGCAAATAACATCCAAACAACACATGCCCAAATATTTTAGGGCTCTGATATCAATCTGATGTTGACAATAGTCTTATTTCTGCTATAGAACCAACTTGGCTCTACTCTGAGATCTTTCTCCTAGATCTCTTAGGGTGTTCATATTCCTAACTGAGGTAAGTCACTATCAACTTTACCTCCTTTTCAAGACTCAGTCCCCATCAACATGCTATTCAACTTCTCCTTACTGAACCTACACAAATAGATTCATTCAACCAATGTTTTTAGAACATTGTTCTCATTCTCATCCCTAGTCAGACTATCACCAAGCTCGCCTAGGGTAAGATCTCTAGAATTTCTGTTATTGATTCTCCTAAAGAAAACAAAAAGGAAACTATGTACAAGGGCTCCTCTCGATTTCCATCCAAACACATGATTCTCACCTTGGATTCAGGAACCTAGAGGGGCCATTACTATTTACAACCCAGAATGGGGGAAGAACTAAATAACTTGCAAAATAGAAAGAAAGTAAACTAAACTAATAGCATGAAAAATGATCAAAGAAAGCTTGATTTCCACTAAACACACACTTGGCAACTTCTCATTACTAGAAATAAAATTAAAAACTACAATAATTTGCAAATCTATAATTTCATGTAGCTTTCCTATACCTTTTTTTCTCTTGTTTAACCTCTACTCTCTAGATATTCTAAAATCAAGGCTTGGGATGTTATTAACAACCATCCTCTCTTTGGAATGACCCCAACTACAAAAATATTCACAAGCATCTCTTTAGGTTCTATTAAAAATGACCATACTATCCATAAAAGACAAGATGCACTTTTCACGGGCTGTTATGAATGACTTTACCGAGGAACAGTAACGTAAAACTGACCACCAGTCTAAATTAACCAACAGTGTTAACCGACAGCGTTAACCGATAGTGCTAAGAAACACAGTGATAACCGACACAGTGTTAATCGACACATTGTTAAACGACATAGTGTTAACCAACACAGTGTTAATAGACATAGTGTTAACTGACAGAGTGTTAACCAACACAGTGTTAACTGATAGAGTGTTAACCAAAATAGTGTTAACCGACACAATGTTAACTGGAAAGCAAATGACCTTCTAAGGTCCACACACACTCTCCTGACTTGGCTAGAGTTAGTACATGCCATAAATAAAGAACTAAGGGTTTGAGCTAGGTGTGCTCTTGCACCAAGAAGGTGAGATGAAGATCAATCAATGGAGGTTGATGGTGGCAAAGCTAAAGGCTAAGTTCATTCCCGCTGATTATGAGCTTGAGTTGTTTAATAAATTTTTGAATCTAAAACAGAAAGAGATATTGTAGAAGAGTATACTGAGGAGTTCTATAAGTTGACAATTTAGTCTGGGCATAGAGAAATTTCTAAGGAATAGGTGGCAAGGTATGTTAATGGCCTGAAATTGAATATCCAAGATGAGATTGGTATGTTGAAGATTGACTCTATGGAAGATTTTTATCAGTATGGACTGAAGGTAGAAGAAAAGTTGAAGAGAAGAAACTATGGTGATTACCGAGGGAAAGAGAAGCAAGAAAAGTCAATAAAAGATGAACCAAGAGTTGAGGAGGAACCAAAACCTATTGAACCAAGGAGAAGAACAGGTAAAGGTGTATTTAGAGGTACTTGTTACAACTATGGAGAAGAAGGACATCGGTCGTATGAATGTTCCCATGCAGATAAGAAGGTTGGTAATCACACAAAATGTTGTGGTGAATGAAGTTGCTGAGAATGATCCTGAGGTGGAAAATATGAATATTTTGCTCAAATGAACTTTGCTTCCCTCAAAACAAGAAGATCAGAAGAAGTCTCTATTTAGGACTAGATTTAAGTGCAAGGATAAAGTATATAATGTTATAGTTGATGGTGGTAGTTCTGAGAAATTTGTTTTAGAAGAGATGGTTAGTAAGTTAAATTTGGGAAGAATAAAACATCCTAATCCTTATCAGATTAGTTGGATACAAGATGTGTCTAAGGTTAGTGTTGAGGAGAAATACCTTGTTAATTTTAAGATTGGATCTTATTATGATGAAATACTATGTGATGTGTTACCTATGGATTCTTATCACCTGTTTCTCAGTAGACCTTGGCAATATGATAGACATGTTGTGGTTTATGGTCGTGCAAATACCTATGTTGTGGGAAAAGGGTGAAAACAAGTATAAACTGATACCTTTGCAAGGAGCAAATACTAAAAGATGTGGATTTATAAAATACTGTCTGAATGATAGTGACAAACTTGAGGAGAAGAGAGTTGGAGAAATTATTCCAATGGATGAAGGGAAAGAGAATATGAAGGAGATAGAGAATGATATCTCTGAGGAACTTAAAGAGATGAAGAAACATATAACATATTTGACTAAGGTGGTGCAACATATGTTGACACTAGAGACAAAGAAATATGCAGATGATAGTGATTTGATCAGTAAGTCAAATGGGAATGTGATGCATCACAACATTGATGGTATCAAGGATGATCGATGTCAACTACTATCAGTTGCAAGAAGGAGACATGAGAAAATTTCTAGACTGAAGAATTTGTCAGATCAGACAATGGACAAAATCAAGACAACATGGAATGAAAGACAAAAGGAGATATGGGTTAAGAACAAGTATGGGATACATGTTCTCATTCCCTTATGATGTTCATGATTTCCTTTATTGTAACTTCTTTACCTATGCTATCTAATGCAGGATCATCCTAGGATCCTTGGAAATCTTTCTCAACCAAAAATAGGTTTTCTTTTATTTCTTTCCCTTCTTTGGAGGTTGCTCGGGAAATACTCTTTTGCTCAGGTCTATCACTCAGTTATGCTTGTTCCAAGTTGGTCTCTATTGCTTATGTTTATTTTTCTTGGCCATGCTTGGTTCCGAGTCATGTTTCTATTGCTTGGGTTGTTCTTTTCCCTAGTCACTTTGTTTCTTGGTCATCCTTTCCCTGACTTGTTTATTTTGGAGTTGGATTTGGTGGCTGACTTCTGCATTTAATTTTGATTGCAGCATTAATGGTGGATCTTTTATTATGGTTTGTGTGAACCTAAATCTAGGTCAGGGGTTTCTACAATGTTTTATTATGTGGCCGACCCTTGGTTTATTTTGTATTTAAGCAGTATTTAGTTCTTAGTTTAGGAGAGGAGAGGAAAGGGGAGATGGAAGTGTTAGAATCTGGATCATGAGTTATATGTTTGCAAAAGATATGTAGTTGATCTTGAATTGTATCTTTGGATTTGGCCATAACTGGGAAGGCCTTATAGCCTGACATGTTGGATGTAATTTAATCTAAAATGAATATGAATTGATATAAGTTGTTATATCTCTATGTTATTGAGTTTCTAATGTGTGTCTTTGTTGTTGGCCGCAAACTTGGACAGTCCTTTATTGGATCTTTCAACCTTGACTGCATCACATTCACTATGAGGTCAACAAGAGAAAAAAATTTATACTCTTGAGTATCTCAATAAAATAAGGATGGTTAAATCCCACTTGGTTAAGAGATTTTTTGAATCAATGGTTAAACTAAAATAGTAAATGATCTGTTCAATAATACAACGTTTAACTTGCATATTTTTTTTGATGAATAGTGCCTTTTCTATTAAAAAATATTAAAGTTACATATCCACAAAAAAGGGGCTGGGGGATATAGAAATCACCCCGCAGAGTTCACACGATAAAGCCGAAAATGAAGACTATTCATCAAAAAAATATAAAGCCATTAGGCAGCAAGAGAAGTAGCAGAAGGTGGAGGATCTTTATCATCCGATCCCCACGCCTTAGTGGGATTGACAGGAGGGTTGGGAAGCGACCAACCATCATCATCTTCTTTTTCTTTTTCTTTTTCATCTGCCCTGGGCGGAGAGATAGCAAGATCCAGGCGGGAAAACTTGGAAGAGGTGGCAGGAGGCCAATCCCAACCACAGCGAGCACCAGGAGCATTAGGAGGGGCAGACTATGCTAGAGTCGGCGCCCACCCAGAAGGATGAGGAGGCGGAGAAGACGAGCAGCGTCACCATCCGTCCCCACCACCTCTCAGAGAGTGGTGATGAGGAGCCTGGGACTGAGGAGTGTGTGAGCGGTGCATTGAAGAACTGCGCCCACGGCGGCGGCCTCTGGGAGGCATACCCTCGACAGAAAGGGCATCTGAAGGAACCCAAGAAACAGTGCAGGGAGCATTGCCCCAATGATTGAGCAGCTCCTGCAGGTGAGCTACTTCCAGAGCCACTTTATTTGTTTGAACTTGAATCTGCATCATAACATTATTACATATACAAGCTTTGTTAAACAAAGCAACATTCGTATCAAGAGAGCTGTGAGAGAAAATAACAGCATTTCTATCTTTCCAAATATTAAACAAAATCTCCATCCTGAAAGTATACCAAATCTGGGTAAACTTGGAGGGGAGTCTAGGAGAATCTCCTAAGACAATCATATGCCAAGAAAAAGGCTCGGGCCGAAAGGGCTTAAAAAAATCATGTATCCACTGCCAATACTGTTGAGCTCTCCTACAGAACCAGAAGATGTGCAAAAAGGTCTCAGGGTGACCGCAAAAAAGACATCGAGGGTCATGAACCCCTAGATGTTTGAGCCTAGGGCCAACTGGGAAACCTTGAAACAAAAGACACCAAGCAAAAAGAGCCATCTTGGGCTCCTTAATGGTAGTCCAGATGGTGTGAAAGCGAGAGCTCCAGTGGGAAGTGGTCGAATGAAGATTCCATCTCTGGTTAAGGATATCCACCATCGGAAGATGCGGAGATAACCACCTATAACCAAGTCTTGGCTTGTAATTGCTGAAAGGTGTGGCAGGATACCATTTCCAATCCTTCCACCAAGGCCTAGTAGCTTGAATGCCAATCTTATGAAGCAGATTGGTAGGAATAGCCAAGATCAAAAGATCAAAAGTCTGGCAATCAGAACGAGCCAGCCGAAATTGAACCTGCATATCCTCCCAAGATCAGAGCCCCATAGAGACTCTGGAAAAAAGATCTTTGGGAGTCCGAATGCCATGTTTGAAAAAATGCAGAGCACAGGCCCCTTGAGTTTTGGCCAAGGGTATACCCTGTATGGAAAATAGAGGAGACCACCAGAGGCTCTACTGATTGAAAGAGATCCCATTACGGAAAGCATCCCCATCCCATCAAAGCCAGGGCTTAATAGCTTCCCAAGCTTTCCAAATACTCTTGATGACAAAGGTACCCTGGATTTGAACAGGTTCTCTCATTGTGAGCAAGGTCTGGAGGCCAATGCCTTTCCAAGCTGGCCTATGGACCAGAAATCTAGCGGAGATGCAATGTCTGACAAGAATTTTCCATGCCTCATCACTAGTGAGAGCTCGGCTAATCCACTTCGCACAAAGAGTAAGCCCTTTCTTCTGAGTGGAAAGAAGGCCCAGGCCTCGAGAATCACGAGGGAGGCAACAGTACTCCTAGGAAACCCGATGAAATCTGTGGCCATCTACACCAGAGGCCCAAAGAAAGTCTCTGAGAAGACACTCAAGCTTGAGATAAGAGGCCTTAGAGGGGGCCCAAAAAAAGGAATAATAAACATGGGTCGCAGCCAGCACTTTGGAACAAATCTGGAATTTCCCCTCAAGAGAGAGCGGCTTGCAAATCCAATAATGCAATTTTTTCTCAATTTTAGCAAGCACAGCATTCCATAGTTCCATAGAAGAGCCATGAAAGGCAAAAGGAATGCCCAGGAAGTGAAATAATTCTCCATGTTGCACCCATTTCCAGCCGAAACTAGTAAGCCAAGGCGGGGCTGGAAGAAAAGACTATCTGAAACACAGAGTTTTACACCATTGAATGGCTGATCTAGAGGCTTGACAAAAGGTGTCCAGGCACTGCAAGGCATTGGAAATGTTCTCCTCATCCTCAATAACAGTGAGAAAGGAGTCATAAGAAAAATGGCCATTAACCAACTAGGAGGAAGAATCGGGAAGGTAAATTCCCCGAACTAGGCCAGCGGAAATAGAGTTGGCAAGCAAATACCCAAAGCCTTCTACAGCAAGCACATATAAAGCAGGAGCTAGCGGACAACCTTGCCGGATGGATCTGAAAATCCCAAAGGTGTTAGATTGGGCCCCATTGATGGTAATGAAAGAAGAATCATCTCCAAATAGAATTTCCACAGATTGCAAGAAGTGAGGGCCAAACCCCAGAGCCTGAAGCATAGCGAGAATGAAGGGCCATTCAATGCGATCATAGGCTTTAGCAAAGTCAATTTTGAGGAACAGAGTAGCCTGTTTATATTGACGATCCCATTCCATCCCTTCCCAAATAGCAATGATATTATCAAGAATATACCTGGACTTAATAAAGCCAGTTTGCTCAGGATGAACAATAAGGGGAAGGAGATGTCTAATCTTGAGGGCTAAAGCTTTAGCAATGATCTTATAGGAGACATTCAACAGAGTGATGGGCCTCCAATTATAGATATCCTTTGGATCACTAGTCTTAGGTATGAATTTTATATTCCCTTTGTTAATTATGTTACCCAAACTTTTATTATGAAAAGCTTCGAGGTAAACTTTGTGCAAGTCAGGACCCATAGCATCGCAGAGGTGCTTGTAGAATTCATAGGGGAAGCCATCACATCCTGGAGATTTATCATTGGCCATAGAGAAGGCCGCCTCCTTGAGGTCTGAGATGGTAATCATTTTCTCACAAAAGGCACGCTGCTCGACCACTAGGCGGTTTGGAGTAACAACAATACAAGCCTTGAGGGCTTCATCCCAAGCAGCTGAATTACCCTGAGAAGCAAAGACTTGCTCATAGTGCTGGACAAAGGCCTGAAGAATGGCCGAAAGCTCAGTAAGGGTCTCAGATCCTTTCCTGATCTTTTGAATACCAACATTAGTATCATGAGCTTTGAGAGCCTGGAAAAACTCCTTGGAGGCTCTGTCGCCCACCTCCAACCAATGGAGATGGGCTTTGATTTGAGCACCATAGACAGCATAGGCATCAGCAACTTGTTTCTCATGGCGAAGCTGGGCAAGTGTAAGCTGGAGATCTGTATCGAAGGGGTTCAACGTAAGCGCTTCAGCAGTGCTATGCAGAGCCTTAGTGTTATCTTCATAAGCACGCTTTCTATAGCAGGCTAACTGACGACCATAAATGCGAAGAAACCTCGCAATGCGGGTAATGGCATCATTCCACCACTGAATCCAACCAGTATCACTGTGGGGCCGAGGAGATAAATTCCAAACTTGAAGAATGTGGGCTATAGTGGAATTGTGCGTCAGCACAGACGTGTTAAGGAA
>MU223713.1:3411216-3456268 GCA_018584345.1 Thuja plicata | reverse complement strand
TGTAGATAGCTTGATAGGATGTTGTTGTGTTCTAAGTGCCTGCTAAAACATTTTCAAGAATATACACAAGTAGAATCTTTAAGGAGTAGAAATACTATGACACTATCTATGTTCATGTGCAAGGTTGATTCATCCCTTGCTCATTGTTTGAAGACATTGACTGCTTAAACTCCCTGATTGCATGATTGATTCATGATAAAATATGTTAATGCACTTAGTTGGCTATTTAGATCAAGTGAATTATGAGTTCTATATCCTTTCTTCACGCGACAAAACTATTTCTTCGCGCCATTTACTGTACTTCTTCATGCGGCTATGTGAGGATTCTCGCGCAAACCTTGACACTAGTGTTGTTCCCTGCTTTGCTAGCCTATGCTATTTGGTCACACCGTTCGGTGCACTTTGTTGCATGACACTGCATTCCCTCACATGATATTGCACTTCCTCGCATGAAACTTCCTGTCAGTGAACTATTTGATGTCATTTTTGAGCCCGTTTTAGCTTGTTGTCCCGTCATTTTCAATTTTTTAGGTTTATCTAGATCAGATTGGATTACTTACCTTGCTGTTAGAAGCTTGTTTAGCTTTGGATTCTTGCATTTGACCTCTTGAATTAGCAATTTTTGATTTCACAAGTGACCTTTCTTGGCGCTTGGTGAGCTAGAAACCGTCCTTGTTGAAAAGACAAATCTTTAGATTCTTTGAAAACATACCTGGAGAGTTTTGGTAGTCTCTTTTCCATTCACTTTCATACAATTTCAATTTCAACTTCAAAGTTAATTTGGGTAAGACCATCCTCCTGGTCCATATGTGTTAAGGGTATTCACACTTTGATTGTAGCACCTCTGTGACAGTGTTGGCTTATTCCTATTTGCAAATTTCTATCTTATCATTTTTTTTTTGGACAAGTTAATGCCTTTTCTATCCTAGTTTGGTACCAACATTTCTTAGGGTGATCCTATCAACTAGTACCTTTTCTTTCATGCCAGTTATAACAAGATATCAAGTAAATCAAGGAAAATGACTTCAAGTAGTTATGACATGTTTCTCAACATCCATATGAACATAAATGGTATCAATTTATACAAAATGACTCCTGGTCTTCTTTCTTCCACATCTCCCATGTCTTCTTAGTCTTCCATTTCCATTCATCTCTTCTTCTTTCATGCTTCTTCCTCTTCTTCCTAAGATCTTCATGTCTTCTTGATTCTTTTCCTCTTATTATCTAGTCTATCTTCTTCCATTTTCATCTCCATTCTTGATTCATCTTTTTTTATAGAACCATGAATTTCAAATATCTTGTTATGGAACCTTTCTTGAGGATAGATGATCTTGAACTTATTTCTCAGCTCGAAGAGTGTTGTTTTTCCAACAAACTCATGGATGATAAATTGAAAAACATGATATGCAAACGAACAAATGAATTAGACGCCTTTGCTAGAATCGTAAGCATGATCTTTTTACCATGATCTTCTTCTTCTAAACACATTTCATCCTCTAAGTCATCTCATCATTCTCCATCCTCCAAATATTCTTCTTCCACTTCAAAACATTATTCATTTTCTAAAGCTCCTCATCATTCCGCATCATCTAAAAATTCTTCTTCTTCTAAGTCTTTGCATCATTCATCATCATCCAAACATTCTTCTTTCACTAAGTCTTCACATTCTTCTTCTTCACAATCTCATTCCTCTTCTACTTCTTTCAAGAGTCATGATTCTCTTCAAAATGCATACCATAATGAGCAACGTGATAATCCTTGTAATACCTCTCCTATGAAGAATGACACACCCATCTTTGATGATGGTGATCCATATGATTTTGATTTTGAAAGAAACTTTGATGAGTTTCATGAACAATACCTCTTTGATGCTTCTATTAAGGAAGAGAAATTTCACTGCACCAATTATAAAAATAGCTACTACAAGCATCGCTCTTCCAAGTATTATCATACTGAAAATAAAGATTGCACTCTCAAGCCTGATCATGTTAATGATGAACCATTGTTTTGTGAGGATTCCCTTCCATCCTCTACTTCTTCCAATACTCATACATCTCCTAAAGTTGCCAAATCTTCCACAAATCCTTCATCCGACAATGCTTTTCATGCAGTTCCCTATAGTTATCTTCAAGGGCTACCTCTTAAATAAACTCAAGCTAACCTTCACTTGGCTACAAATACTTTTAATAATGCTAAACCTAAAGAGCCTAAGCCTTCATATGCTATAATGCCTACATCCAATCCTTCATCATCTCCTCCCAAGTCTCCCATACAATTACAACATGCTTCCTTGTCCTTAGAAGTGGCTCCATGTCAAGAGGACTCTAAAAATGAAAAAGAAAAAAACATAAAGAAAGATCAAGATCAAGAAACTTCCATGTATTCCAATCCTGTTTATGATGACACTTATCCATGTCATGGTTCTTTTGATCACCAGAGTATTGAGGTAGTATGGTTTGTGGTAGGGAAGGATGGAGGACATTGCACTATATGCTCATACCAAAGATGAGACACCTCTATGGGGTGCACAGTTGACTTATGAGACTGCACACCAGGAGATTCGAGACATGGTTGCAGTAGACTGGGATCTTCGGCTAGATGTACAGAATGTAGGTGTATCAGATGGGTATGCCATAGAGATGCTCTAGTATCCATTTATTTGATTCACTGTACCAAAGGAGATCATTCCTCGCATAGAGGAGCCTCTAGATTATGATCCTGATGACCAACCTGTCAGGGGCAAAGGAGGTAGAGACAGGGCTCCTAGTAGACATGGAGGCCGTGATGGTGGCAGAGATGGTAGGCATCCTCCTCCTGATGATGGGCATGATGGAGATGATAGGGGTGGTGGTGGAGAGGCCGTCGATATAGGTGGTGCCAGTGGCAATAGAGAGGGTTGGCATACCTGATTCAGGTTTGTAGCTCCTTGACAAGATCCTGGTTTGTTTCTTACCAGGGACCAGCAGAGACAGCGACAGCAGGGACTACTAGATAGGCCACAGGATCAGGATATAGGCTGAGATAGACACTGATTGTCTAGATGTGAGTAAGAGAGGGAGCAGCTCTGAGCCTGGATCATGGCCTTGGAGGCCAGAGTCACTACTGCCAATGCTTTACTGGTGGACAGGGATCTACAGCTTGAGCGGCTGAGAGCAGAGAGGGATGCACAGGCCCAGACAACAGTCCATCAGGGATAGAGGGATACATATTATTACACCCTATATCATGTAGTAGTTCCAGAGGGTCAGAGAGCTCCTTCATTTTCTCGAGTGGCCCAGCAGTTAGACGGGGCCATGCCTCCTCCAGCAGCTCCTTTTGCACCACCTCCTCCTCCTCCTCCTGACTAGGGAGAGGGGGCGGGACAAAGTTGATTATGCTGTATCATTTTGTATGACATGTATATTTAGAGATCATATTTGTATATCTGGATCCTACTGAGATCCCCTCTTTTGTATATCTTCATCCTTCTAAGATCCATTTTTGTAGATGACATTCATACATGTATATCTGATTCATTTTTGGCGCACTGATAAACTGATATTCTTTATGCTCACTGATAGACTGATACTTTTTATGCACACTATTCCATATGTGATATGTACCATGTTATGATGATATATATCTGATGTAGCTTCTTGATTCTGACATGTTTCATGAGTTCCATTTTCTTTCATAGATGTGGTAAATGTATCTTTTGCACATGTGATGATATCTTGGTCTCTTGATGAGTTAGTTTTTAGATGATTACATCATTTTATGATTGGATATGATGAGTTATTACTGATATAAATATGTTTAAAATGATACTCATGTGAAAATGCAAATGTATGTTTCTTTTTGATTTTTCAGTTACGCAAAATAGATGTATGGATGCACTTTAGGATGAAAAATTAAAAATGCAATACATGGATGCTTTATTTTAGTATTTTCTTATTTCTTCTTTTCAATGAATGAAAAATGTATACTATGGATGTGCAACGATATTTGATATCAGTAATATGGATGATGTAATTAACTTGATTGTTAGGAGAAGATAGAAACCATTTTTGAGCACAAAATTCCTTATGTTGTTATTCTTGTTAAAAATGCACCATGCAATCTTTAAATGCAGCTATATGCAGACTTTTAGGACTTGTCACTGATTAGCAAATATTGCAATATTTTTATCATCATTGGGAATTTTTTGGAATGGATACCACCTAATAGTACAACCATCACTAATACCCACTGATATTATGAAAGTATGAATATTATGTTTTATTGAAATGTTAGAAATAGACTTAGGCATCCAGGCATAGAAGCTAGGATAACAAAATAGTCACCTTCCTTTTAATATACCAGATTTTGATTAAGGCAAGATTTTGGACCCACAATGACCTTGAAAATTCATATCCTTGGGTACATTATGATTCATATACCGTAGTGAGAATCTGGAACAGAAAATAGACAAGGAAATTGTTTCAAACCTCACCGTAGTTTACACATAACGAAGATCGAGATATATGCGGCTATCTACCCATAGTAGTAGTTTTTACCATAAACATCCAAGTTAGGTGAAATTTATAGGATCATTTGGAACAATCACCATACGCATAAATTTAAGAAAACATTATGCCCCCTATCCTTGCGACTCTTTGTCTTTGCGCAGACGTCATTGAGTAACTAAGAAGACATAATAAATTATCAATTGAGAATCAATCAAATAAAATTTATAATTACTTAGATACCCCTAGTTGAAAACATCATCAAGACATAAAATAATCATAATCAAACCATTAGAAAACTGTGTGTTTAAGTAGTACTTTTTTCATTCATATGTCAAACAAAGTAAAGATTCATGAATCAGAATTTCACAATACAAGAAATATGGTGTTCCATGTCTGTGTGTTGATAGGATAACTTGTTCATGCTTGTGATCCAATATAGCCCCATAGGAACATCGTTAATATAAATTTCATGTATGGATATGTGATGCGTGAAAAGACACCCTTGTTTAGAAAAGTGACATTGTTTTGCATGTATCAAGAAATAGTGTGTTCGCGAGGCAAAACCATCCTAAAGCAACCTAGCAACCGCAACTGACTATGCTAGCAAAGATGCCCCCAGTGTAGAATGACTTATTCCTAAGACGTAAAGATAGAAAAATCCCAAGCGAGGATAAGAGATTTATGTAGGAATATGAAGTCAGCGTTTGAGCACAGGCAAAATTTATGAAGGCTTAGTATCAGTAGTGCACTGATAGATGGAGCGCAATACACAAGTGATGCTTGATTGCCAGGTTTTCACCACTTGGCAAGATCTTTTTCTTTCTTTTTGCTACCAAGATGCCTTTTTTACCAGGTGCTCATCAAGGCACTTTTCTCTTTTTTAATTTTTTTGCTATTTTTGCTATTTTTGAATGTTTTTGTAGTATCAAGGACCCTATTTACAAGGATTTCACAAAGGATACCCTTTTCTGAAGGACCTTTTCCACTATTTTTGGATTTCTTCAAGATCAATTTTCTGAATGTTTTTGGTATTTCACAAGAACATTTTGCTATACAACCTTTGCTAGCTGAACATCAAGCGTAGAACCGCTTCAAATGTAGAGTGTTGATAGGATCTAGAAGAACATCTCCCTCAGGTGTAGCTAACTGATAAGCTTCAGTCCCAAAAGTAGTAGTGATAACATAAGGTCCCAGCCAGTTAGGTTCAAACTTTCCTTTTTTCTCCTTGTTAGGCTGGTTCTTAGGATTCTCTTTGAGGACGAGATCTCCTACTTCAAATTTTCATGGCTTTACCTTTTTGTTGTAACCTTTGGACATACATGCTTGATACACTTTGAGGTGATCGAACGCTTATTGTCTATGCTCATCTAGTAGGTCTAAAGAATTCACCCTATCAATGCGGTATTGCTCATCAGTAACGAGACTTTGTAAAGATATCCACAAAGATGGGATCTCAACCTCAATAGGTAGTACTGCCTCAATGCCATAGACTAAAGCAAAGGGTGTGGCTCCAGTTGGTATTTTGATGCTTGTTATGTAGGCCCATAGTGCTAGATTTAGTTGTAGATGCCAGTCTCTGCCAGACTTGCTTACAGTTCTATGTAGAATCTTGAGTATATTCTTGTTTGATGCCTCAGCCTATCCATTACCTTGAGGATAATAGATTGAGGAGCAATGTTGAGTAATATGGAACTGTTCACAAAGGTCATCAATGTCTTGATTTTTAAATTGGCCCCCGTTATCTGTTACAATTGAAGAGGGTATCCCATATCTACAAATAATGGAGTTCAGAATGAACATAGCCACCTGTTTGCCAGTGGCTTTGATTAGTGGCATGGCTTCGACCCACTTCATGAAATACTCAGTGGCCATAATGATAAACTTGTGTCCATTTGAAGAGTTGGGATATATTTGTCCAACCAAGTCAAAGGCCCAATAATGAAATGGCCAATGTGTTATAAAAGGTATAATTTCTATGGCAGGAGCATGGATAAGGTTTCCATGTGTCTGGCATTTAAGATATGTTTTTGAAAATTGAATAGCATCTTTTTCTATGCTAGGCCAATAATAGCCTACTCTAAGCAGTTTCTTGGCTAATGAAAAGTCATTCGAGTGTGTTCCACATATACCTTCATGGACATCTTTTAATGCCTGATCGGACTCTTTGAGTTCTAAACACCGAAGAAGTGTTTCGTCGAGACCACATAGATATAGGTTGTTAGTTATGAGGACATAATGTGATGTTGTCCTAATTAGGGATCTTTTCTTATTTCTGGATAGATTGGTAGGAATGGTTTGGTCAGAAAGGTAAGCAATGATACTAGCATACCGAGATTGATCTGGGGTATTCAAGGTACATATTACCTGGTATTTAGGGTTAGCAAAGGCAGGATAGGATATTTCTTCCACCAAGAAGTCATAGCGGAATTGATGTTCCTCTAGTTGTAACATAGATGCCAAGGTAGCCATAGCATCCACAACTTTGTTCTCTGATCTTGGTATCTACTGAAAGATGACAAAGACAAAGTACTTCTTTAGATCATCAACTAGTTGTTTGTAGGGCATCAGCTTTTCATCTTTTGTTTGATACTCCCCATTAACTTGATTGATAATTAGTTGGGAGTCACCATACATGTGTAACTCTATGATCTTCCATTCCATAGCTAGCTTGAGGCCATTGACCAATGCTTCATATTCTAAGATATTGTTGGTGCACAGAAACATCAACTTGTAGGAATTGGGAATCTTGTATCCTTGTGGAGTTCTGAAGAGGACCCCTGCTCTAGATCCTTGTTGAGTGAATGAACCATCAAAGTACATCTTCCATGGATGTTCAGTGAGATGCATGATTATTTCATCAGGGAATTCAATTAGTAGAGGTTCATCATCCTAGAGTAGTGAATCAGCCAATTGATCTGCAAGTACCTGTCCTTTGATAGCTCTCCATTCTATATATTCAATGTCAAACTCACTTAGAATTAGGACCCATTTTGCTGAACGTCCTGTTAATGCTGTTCTACTCAAAAGATACTTTAGAGGATCAATCTTAGCAATGAGCTTTACTGTATGAGAGAGCATGTAGTGTCTCAATTTTTGTGATGTGAAGATGATTGTTAAGCATGCTTTTTCAATAATGTTGTAATTGAGCTCATAAGTGACTAGTGTTCTACTAATGTAGTAGATAGCTCGATCTTTCTTTGTTTCATCTTCTTGTGCTAGTAATACTCCTAGGGATGTAGTCATGGCTGAAATGTATAGGATTAAGGGTTTTCTATGAATGGGCGCCATAAGATTAGGTGGAGCAGCCAGGTACCCCTTCAATTCTCTGAAGTTTGCTTCACAGTGTTCATCCAATTTGAAGGTAACCCCTTTATGTAGTATCTTAGTAAAGGGTTGTGCCCTATCTAAAATTTGGGATATGAATCTCCTAATAGACTAGAGTCTCCCTTGTAGCGTCCTCATTTGACTGATGTTGCATGGAGGAACCATCTCTAGAATAGATTTTACCTTTGTAGGATCTACCTCGATTCCCTTCATGGATACTATGAATCCTAGGAGTTTTCCTGATTGGACCCCAAAGGGACATTTCTTTGGGTTGAGCCTGAGTTGGAATTGTTCCATTCAATTTAGTATCTTTCTAAGGTCAGCAATGTGAGTACCTCTCTCCTTAGATTTAGCCAATGTGTCATCGACATATTCCTCCATGTTCTTGTACATCATGTCATGGAATATTGTTGTCATGGCTCTTTGATATGTTGCACTGACATTGTTTAACCTGAAAGGCATGACATTCCAGCAAAAGGTACCCCATGTGCATGTGAATGCGATTTTCTCTTGATCTTCAGGGGCGATTTTGATTTTTTTATAGCCCGAGAATCCATCCATTAGTGAATACATCTACAATCCTACTGTAAGATCTATGATCATGTCAATTTTTGGTAGAGGGAAGTCATCTTTCAGACATGCTTTGTTTAGGTCTCTAAAGTCCATACAGATCCTGATAGATTTAGCAGTTTTAGAAATGGGGACCACATTGGAGATCCACCCTGCATAGGCAATGACTTGAATAAATCCAGCTTTCAACAACTTTTCTAGCTCTGATTTTACCAATAATGCAACATGAGGATGCATCTTTCTATTTTTTTAATTTACGGGCTTGATCCCAGGAGCTATAGACAAATGGTGCATAATGAGATTAGGATCTAGCCCTGGCATATCAGTATAAGACCACACAAATTTAGTCTTCTTCTCTTTCAGGAACTCTGTGAATTGTACCTTCTCTTCTTCTGATAAAGATTGTGCCAGTTGAACTATTTGAGGATTTTCAACAGTGCCCAAGTTTACTGGCTGTGTTGGTTCAATCAATACCAAAGACCTTTCTTGATAGTGTTCAAGGAGAATATCAAGAGTCTCATCCTTTTTTGCCTCAGAGAGGTTTTCACCATTGGATACATCTTTTTTATTTTCTATTTTGGGATCTGTTACTGCCACAGAGTCATTTTCACCATCAGTCCAGTTTTTCTTTTTATTTTTCAGTTTGTGACTAAGAAACTTGATATCCTCCTATGACATGTTCTCACTCCTTCCATTGGTGGAAGAAAGGTAAGGTTCACAAGCATTGAGATAATAAGCTAGGGTGTGGTCATTGGAAAAGTCAAGGATAGGAGTAGGATCTGTTTTAGTCCAATCAATTAGGTCTAGATGTGCCAATGTTAGGGAGTCAGATTCTGGGAAGGACAACATCGTGTTTGCATCAAGACCATTAATCGACATGACACGGTCTATTAAGTCAATTTATTTGATATTTAGATCAATAACAGTGAGATCATTGTAAAAAGGGTCTTTGTTAGTCATATGTGGACAAAACTCTAGTGACTCATCAATAGAAGTCGAGCATCATCATCTCTCTGTAAAAGGAGGCTTCTTGCTTATAGCCTATTAAATTCTTCTAGACTTATGTATTCACCCATGTCTCCATCCATAATTGGAGGAATGAACTCTTCTTCTACTTCAGGAGGATCAGTATCATTGAGAGGAGTGTTAGATCATTTACTAGGAGCTGAGGGAGCTACAAACATGTGAATTTTATCTATTCCAATATCTTAAGAGGCAATAGATAGCCAATCCCATTCATAGTCATGAGAATCTATGACATCATCATCAGATCTGTTCAAACATTCAGCAATGTTTATTTGATGTACTCAGTTAGCTTCTTTTAGATCAAAGTGGGGTAGATTGAGGATATGTGAAATTGTGACCAATTGCCCCTAGTTAGGATGTAAATTTTATGGCCGAGGTGTCTCTTGAGTGATTGTCACTATGGTGTCTCCTACCTCTTGAATGGGAGGTTGTTCTAGCAAAGGAGTGTGAAGATCCTGTGGTACCTCAAAGCTGGGTACATAGTGTTCTCCTTGATATTAAGGATTCTCTATACCAATATGTAATAATGTTTCATAAGGCCTTGGTTCTAGTATTATCTCATATGTTTTATCGCTCCATGTCTCATAAGGTGGACTCTTTTTGGAAGCAGGTTTATCAATTTTAGTATTAAAACCCAGTCCTATTTTATCTCTGGTGTTGCAGAACTCTAGGGGTATAGGTTCAAAAATCCCTCATCCTATGTCATTTAGAGGTCCCTTTCCTTTGTAACCCATTTGTGTGAGGAAATCATATCCCTTTCCATATTGTTTGGGGGAAATCTTTACATGTTTGACCTCAGATTCCTCTGGTTCACCTTTGTAAAGCCAATCCAAGACTGCTTGTTCTTCTGTGCTATCTAAAGAAGATGTGGATTCCTTTATCATGCCAGTTGCCTTGTGTACTTCTGGTTCTTTGAATGCTAGAAGTGTGAATGTTGATGAAGGTTTTTCATAGGATCTTGGTGACACCGGAAGTTCTGTCAGTGAGGGAGTCAAGTCCAGTTTATACTCTCCCATACCTATTTCTTCAAGTTTCAAGGTTTTGCTAAAACTCTTCATAACCATGTCCTTGGTAGTTTTAGGAGAAACTACATCCATAGCTTCTTTGTTGTGTGGGATCATGCTACCTACTTTGATATTGTTGCAAGTGTAGTTAGCATCTACAGGAATCGTCACTTCCACCCCATTCTGTGGGAATTTTATGCATTGATGGTAAGTGGATAGTACAGCTTGCATTTCGTGAATCCATGGTCTCCCTAGTAGAATATTGTAGGCCAAAGGTAGATCCAGCACCTGACATATGACGATCCTCTCAATCAATCTGACCCTAATAGGTAGAACAATAAGACCTTTGGAGGACCTTTCTTCTTCATCATAAGCTTTGATGGTTATCTTATTTCTAGAGTCAATTATTTGTTCTGAGAGACCCAGTTTCCTGATTAGATCTAGTGTACAGATATTCAATCCTGCGCCTCCATCTATAAACAGGCGTCTAACATGGGATTTATGAATAAGGACTTTGATATGGAGGGGTTGATTGTGTGGATGTGTCAATGACTTGTCATCCTCTTTAGAAAAGGAGAGGTAATGTGGTGCTGAGATGTGATTGACCATCACTTGAAACTTGTCTATATCAATATCTTTTCAAACATTAGCAGTGTGTAGATCTTGTTCTAGGATTTCCCTATGTACCGTGGATATCTTGAGAAACTCAAAAATGGAAATTTTGGCAGAGGTTCATTGCAATTGGTCTATCAAGTCACATTTCATGCCGGGGATAGTGACCATGTGTTTTGTTGTTGGTTTAGGAATAGTGACAATAGGAACCTTGGATGTTGATGTTGATGTCAATTTTGGAGGTCCTTTGATTGTAACCTGTGCTTAGCTATGTGTTATAGCATTTGAGTGGGATGAGGCACCTTTAATTGTGATCACATTGATGGATTCAGTTTTAATATCAAGCATATTAATCACATTGTCATTTTTGGAATAGGTGTAATTTATCTCATTACCCTTCCCTTTAGATGTCTCTCCTTGATTTTAATTAGGAAAGGGTTTGTTGAATGCTGTATAATCCTCATTGGTAGTATGTCCATCTACTTTGATCTTACCTCCTTCGATGAGGTCTTGGATGACATGTTTAAGCTTGAGACAATTATTAGTCTTGTGTCCTTTGTTTTTTTGAAAGATACAATAGGAGTTATCATCCCACCACCTGGGTTTGACCATTGGTTCCCAGGGTTTAGAATCAGGAATCCTAAGAATTTTTTTATCCACTAATGTTTTCAAAATAGTCTCAAGAGGCTCCCTCAAAGGAGTGAATGTTCTTTGGGGTTTTGAAGTCTATGTTCATTCCTTGTTGTTATCATTGTTCGCTTTGGAGATGGGAGGTGTTACCTTAGCATCTTTGCTTGCTTGCATGCCATTGGTTAGATTAAATGCCTTAGGTTTAGGATTAATTTTAGAGGCATCAACCACTCTGTCATTAACAACATTTTTGTTTTGTTTCCACCATTTAGGCTTGGAGTTGGAGTTATTGGTATTTCTTTCATTTTGAAGGGTGATCTCTCCCCTTTTGACCATGACTTCCTAAATACAGAGAGAATTTTTAATCATTTGATCGAAGCTAGGAGAGTCTTGCATTTGGAGAGCATAGCTCAATTCAGGCACTAGATTATTAAAAAATATTTCCATCTTCTCCATTTCGGGAATGGCCCTTGAATATCATGCAAAAATCTTCCTCCATTTCTGTAGGAAGTGTGTGAATGATTCCCCCATTTTTTGTTTGGTGTTACATAGGTCCATCATAGTGACATCATGTTGGATGTTGTAGGAGTAATGTTGAATGAATTGTTGGATCAAATCCTCAAATGTCTTGACCTTAGGGTTTAGTTTTGAGAACCACTCCATGGCATTACCTCCTAAAATTCCTGGAAACAGTCGCATAAGGTATGTAGGTTTGTGCATGTACTCAATTCTTAGAGCATAGAATTATCTTACATGGTCATGTGGATCAGTTTCTCCCATGTATTTGTCATACTTGGGCCTTGCCACATTGGGAGGAAATAGGACTATAGTGATACTCTTGTCAAAAGGAAATGGACAAATGGTATCCAAAGAGTATTTTGTTTTAGGTTTATCCTTCTCCTATTTTAGATTTGTGAGCTCGGTTTGCATCAGATTGAGCTGTTTGGTCAGAATAGATATTGGGTTTGGTACCTCCTTTTCCTTGAGTTTTTCTACATCATAATCCTTGGGTAATTTTCCACCTGTGGATGCTAGATGGAGGAAGTATTTTTCTTTATCATCACTGATTATCCGTTCCAATAGCTTGTGGATCTATTTAATTTGTTTGAGTTTTTCGTATTCATCTTCGGGGATCTCCTCTTCACTGTCTGATCCAAATAGATTATGTTCAAACTTGAGTCTTTCTTCCTCTTCTGTGCCTTCAGATTTTTCATGTTTTCCATCATTATAATCCTCAAAAACCTTACTCTATTCGTGAGTGTTGCTATCCATTTGAGGGGAATCTAGATCAAGAAGGGAACTGTGAGAAGTTTCTCCTTGAAAGTGTGGTGTTTTATGAGGTGCTTTTGATCCTTTAGTTTTGTACTTGTTGCATCTCATGTTAACCATGAAGTTGTTCCTCAACTTTGTTAACGTTTCCCAATAGTGCAAGTGAGAGTTTCAGATCATTCAAGTGGGCGTGTCTAGGTAAAAGTAACTATTTTTTGTTGGTGGATGTAAATGATTCCAGCGTCAGAGGTTTAGAATTCCCTAATAGTGAGTTGGGAACTAAGTTGTTGGTAGAAAGTGGGTAGACCACACGTATTGAACTGATCATGAAAGGCTGATGAGGCATGCAAGGTGGAAATTTTGAAAGTGTTTTGAAATTACAACAAGGAGACCAGAAGAGACAATAGGAACCAACTAAAGAGAAAGAAGGGTATCCTAATCAACTGAGACTTCCTAAGAAAAAATCCTACAAATACCCACTGTCCTGAATGCGAGATCCCAGATGTGAGCCTCTGATGGTACCAGATGCGATCCTAGAATCTGGATGCAACTGTGTGCTGACTAAATCTGATGTAGAATACCAAATGTGATCCTAAACATTGCATGTGACTTGGGAAATACAGGATGCAATCTTATGATGTCTTTTTCAGTTTTGATTAGTTTTGAAAAGTTCATTTTCAAAGTGCGTGAAGTTGCTTGTTTCCAGATTGCGTTAAGAGGTGTCGTAAGGTGTGAAAAACACTTGTACTCTAGTGTTTGAAATTTGTTGATTGTTTTGAGGAGCTTATATTTTTAATGATCTTTAGAACACATCAAATAGCTTTGCATTGTTAGGAGGGTGAAACAAACACTCATCTTTTCCTATTCTCTAGGTGGAGGATGAAAATCTTTGCTCTTTGACTGAGGTACACACTCAAATGCTAATCAGAATACAATCATCACCAAGCACATAATAGCTCCAGTCATGATGTTGTATTAGCTGACTCCAAACACAAGTGAGGGCACAATATGATGAGTGTCTTGGGGCAATTAATTTTTTCCTTGCACAAAGATCATCACCCTTTCGGGGATGAATCAGGAATTCTTTCAGTTGAAGTTGTTGTAGATTATTGGGCAATGCACTTGAAACTGTCCCCCATAGAATTGAACAAGGCAAAATTTAGGTGTATAGCCCTATGAGTACCTGAATATATGTAGTCTCACAAGAAAGATTCAAGCGGCTCTGCTCTACATATACCCAGATATGTTCAAGGAATGATGTCAAAATTCCAAGAACAAAACCAGTTCTGTCTTCCAAGGCTTTGGCCTATGAGGAAGCAACTGTTTATAGTGAGTTGGATGGGTTGGCGTAAAACCTGTCCTCACTTGGGTCATTCCTGGGAGATTTTTTCCTCAACCGGAAGGCCCTCTACTGTTAAAATGTATGTAACCAGGATTGGCGAGCTTTGGATGTCTGGATTTCTGATACTTCCGAAGAAGAAGAGCATACTCTCCTAATCTAATTCATTTTATCCCAAAACACTTAAAGCAAATTTCATTCCTTCAAGCTATGTTGAGCTCAATTTAGTTGTTCCTATCTTAAAGAAAAAAAGATTTTTCTTGAAAGGGAAAGTTTGCCTTGTTTAATTAACCACAAAATTTAGTGAGTTGCTTGTTTAATTACTAATCCAAGAAGAATTAAATGATTGAGCTTGTTCTTTGATCCCACATATTTAGTGCATTGTGTTGTTCAGTTACTGATCCAAATTGAATTTAAATGATGTGTTTTCTTGTTCATTTACCCCAAATTCCGTTCACTCCATAAACTGATGTATGAGTTTCTGATTTTCCTTAAAAGGAAAAGAGCATAATCCTCTAGTCAGTTTAGTGATAAATTGGAATATGTTCTTTAAGTTTGAAAGCAAGTAAATAGAGGTCAAGATTGGGGGTTGGCAACCTGTAAAACTGAGTTAGTATCGATTTAGTTCAACTCCCATATAAAAAACTCCAAAAACAACCTGCAAACACTTGTTAAGCTGCAAGATAGCAAAAGCACAACTTGTCAAAATGTTAGGATTAGGAAAATGAAATGTACAAGCTTTCTAACCAAATGCGAGCCTATAACTCTACTAAATGCGATGTAGTATACTGTATGCAAGCTTCTTTACCAAATACAATCCCATGCTCACCAGATGCGAGCTTGAACCAAAAACAACCTGAGAAATCCTGGATGTGAGCCTCATTTTCTGTGGTGCGATGGCATATCCTGGATGCATTCCTGAATGACTAAAAATGATCCTATGACAGAATCCTGAGCATGCAAATTGGCAAAAAAGTGTTAGAAAATGAGGCCAAGTTGAAAATCTTGCTCCATTGTGGGCACCAGAAATGTGTGTGCATATTTGGTACCTAATAAGAGGGACACAACACATCAATAAGTCATTGCATTAGTTCAAAAGGGTTAGATAAATATGTAAAACCCACTAATATTGACCTATTGCCTTCTAACTAAGAAGAGTGTGATTAGTAACATAATAGCCCTCAGATTATGCTACAATTAGTGACATATACGACCTAGCATGAAGGATTTTAGTTAAAAAACAAGCTAAAAAATGAGAAAACATGCATTCTAGCTCTAAGAGTGGAAATAAGAACAATGCAAAAGCATGAAATAAGAAGTGAAATGTGATTCTAAGATTAATCTAACAGAATAACAATGCATTTAAAATCTAAGGTGAAGGCTTATTTTCTCTCAAAAATGGCTTCTATTTATAGAAGAATGAGAGAGAGAGAGAGAGGGGAGACAAGGCTCATTTATGAGTCTAGGGACTCATTAATGGAGGTGTAAGAACCATTAATGCCTTGGGCATTAAGGAGGTATGGATGAGACATGGGCTTAAGGCATCTTCATTAATAAGGTATTAATGAAAGCCTTAAATAAGCAAGGGGAGGGTGTAAGAGGATGGCTTGAGAAGGTGGACTTGAGAAAGTCATGCTTGAGAAAGTGGACTTTCTCAAGTGGTTTGAGTTGCTAAGCATTCCTTAATGGAATGTGACAACATTAGGAGGTGGGTTAGGGTTAGAATTAGGATTAGGATTAGATTAGCAAGGGTGAATGGGTTGAGAAGGGTTAGAACCCCGGGTAGAAGTGGTTGAGATAAGTTAGGTTGGGGTTTAAGGGAATATTAATTAAATGAATTAAACTTATTTAATTCATTCAAAAATAGGAAACTAATTATTTAAACAATTTAACTACATTTTAATAATTAGGGGACTATAGTATTTTTAATTAAATTAAATAGGCTAGGGGAATGGGTTAATTGCAAGTGGGTGATTGATTTAGGGATTTATTTAATTCCTTTATGATTAAAAACTATAGCCATGTTTGAATTTGGATTGATTTGAATCATATGGCTATAATATTTAATATAATTTAGTGATAAAAATCACCTAGGATATTAAATTGATTCGAAGAATTATGCCAAGCAGTAACAGGGTCGTTTGGACATAATTGAAGGTATTATCACACTTAGGGAAAATAGGGTCCATAGTTGGAATAGACCAAATTTAGGTGGTTATAGCAATTACTCATTTTCAATTTGGTCAACACATCCTATGCATACTTCCTTTGGCTGATGAAGATGCCATGTTCTAATCGTTCAATTTCTAGACAAAGAAAATACTTCATGTGGCCAACATTGATCATTTCAAACTCTCTTTCCCATATCAATCCTGAATTCCGCAAGGTGCAAATTTTTAGTGTATAACAACTCATTGACATAGATACATATGATTAGAATTTTGTCTTGTAATTATGTCTTTCTGTATAATGTAGGTTCATTGTTGCTAGACCTGAATCCTCTGTTAAATAGAAAATACATACCATGCCCTTGGTGAATGTTTCAATCCATATAATACCTTTTTTATTTTATAGACATTTTCTTCATGTATTTTAATCTTAAATCTAGGTGGTTGATCAACATATACCTCTTCATTCAAAATTCCATTTAGAAATGCACACTTGACATATAACTGATAAATTAACCAAATATGTTTTTCTGCTACTACTAACACTATTTCAACCATGTCGAATATTTCCACTGGTGCAAATTTCTTTTAATAGTCTAGACAAAGTTTTTTGTACAAAACCTTTGAATATTAGCCTTACCTTATAATTCTCAATTTGGCCTTTTACATTAAGTTAAATGTCTTGTAGACCCAGTTAAAGCTTATTCTTTTTTTCTCTTATGGGGAGTCTACTACCTCTCTTGTATCATATTTATCTATGGATTCTAATTCATTATTCATGAATTCTACCCACTCTTTCTTCTTAACCACTTCTTCACAATATATAGGCTTACTAGACATCAATGCAAATAATACTTGTTCAGTATTGTCTTTTTGTTCATATATTTCTCTAATAGTCCTTGATTTTCTCCTCCTTCTACTAGAACCTACAATATAGGTAGACTATGTCTTGGCTACTCAATATCTACTATGCCAACTAGTTAAAATGTGTGTGAAGAAAGATGGCTACAAACAATTCCATCACCTTATTCAAACCATGCCTTATCTTCAAAAATATTCACATCTCTAGACACCCTTGTCTTCTTGGAAATGGGATTATACAACTTGTAGGATTTTTACAAATCATTATAACCTATGAGTATACAATTCCCACTTCTATATTTCAATTTTGTCCTTAACTCGTCAAGAAGATGAATATAAGCCACACTTCCAAAAAATTTCAAGTTTGTTACATATGCCTTTAGTCCACTCTAGGCATATATAAGTGTCTAATCCTTTACACTTTTTGTATGTGATCTATTCAAGATGTACATTGAACAAGCAACTTTCTTTGCCCAATAACTATTTGATAGGTTTTTAGTTTTAACATACTCCTTTCTATGTTCACGATTGATTGACACTTCTAAGGTTTATGGGATACAATATATTTCTACTCATTTGGAATATTGATATGACCATTTTACTTGGGGTTTTGTATAAGATATAACTACATGTGGATCCTTTTAATTTAAATTTAAATCCATTCTCACTTATTTAGCCTACAATCAATAAATTTGATTTTAAATTCTGATCATAATAAACATTATGGATATCCTTCTTTTTTACTCCACTTGTTTACTACTGTAATAGTAACTCTACTTAGAGAATGAACTAAATGATCATCTCCTAACTTAATCTTGGAACTAAATGTTTCATAAAAACTACTAAAAACATTTTTATTACCTATCATGTCATTGCTATAGGCATTTTCAAATATCCACATGTCTTCTTTTTGTTGTCTTATGCTATTTAGCATGATAGAGATATCGATGGAGTTCCTTCTTCTATGTTGGACACATTAGCTCTACCCCTTTCCTGGTCTCCTTGTTTCTTTCTTCACTCACTCTTATAGTGTCCATATCATTTACAATAATAGAATTATATATTCAATTTATGAAATCTAACTCTTCCTCTATTACTCCTACCTCTTCCTCTTTGGTTTAGAGACTGTAACAAAGGTTTCTCTGAATAATTCTCAAAACTATCCCTATTATCATCATGAGAATAAATTTGACCTCTTATTCCTCTTCCTCTACCACCTCTACCTCTTCCTCTACTGATTGTGGCTTGTTTTGGTAAAGAAGTTTCTAGAGATTCATTGTTATTATGCATTATGGAATCATGGTTCAACATTGAACAAGTCAAATCTTCTATGGAGTATTGAACAAGATCATTACATTTCCTTTTTTTCACCAAAATATCATATGAATGTGGAATTCTTCTAGGAACATTCTCCACATATTTCTTTTCTATGATATCTTCACTATAGGCTATTAGTTTATTTACTACATCTATGGCTTGAGACATGAACTCATCTATGGTTTCTTTATCTTTCATTTGCAAGGTTTCAAACCTTTTTTCTCAATAACTAAAGCTTAAATTTTTTTACCTTATCAATAATTCCTTTTTTGTGAAGTGAGCCCTATGATATAAAATCGATGTATTGGATCTTCTGGTAACCAATTTGAATGATTTGGTTCAAGAAGAGTACATAAAATAGTATATTAGTCACTTCCTCTACTCTGAGGGTGCTCTAAGGTGATAACAGTTATAAATAGCTTGTCTCCGGTATCATGGATGGACAAATAATAATTATAGTTAATGATTGATTAATTAATGGGTGCAGTATGGCTGGTTAACATCAGCGATATTTAATTTTTAGCGAGAGAATAAAATTTGAAGGGTTGTCATTATAAATGTGAATTTTAAAATCATTTGGCACAATTGCAAGGAGAAAAATCAAAAGCTTTTAGCTAGAGCATAAGAGAAAGGTTGAAGAAGAAAATTTGTAAAGTGTAATTATGGAATCTCAGTTGGTTGTTCATGGAACTTGTGCATTTGTATCAAATTTTTTGAAGAAAAGTTAAAATTGAGGAATTTTATCATAGCAGGATCAAGGATATGGAGATTAGTTTATCCCTCAAAGCATTGAAAAGAACAAGAAATCATGGTTTGGAAATATGGGGAGAATTCTCCTAGTGCGATGATAAGGAGTTCATTATGTTTTTGCTACATTGGTTTTAGGATGGAAACCTAATTTTGCACAAGCCCTATCAGGTGATAGAGAAAGTAATTGAAGACATTACAAGATTGTGTAGCATTGGAGATGTTCCAGGGAAGAAATCAATTAGTTATGAAGAGGTGAAGAAGTTGACAAATATTGGTTGTTATCAGCGTGTACTTGAGATAAATACTCCTGTTGATCAAGTGGTGAGGTATGTTTCCTATGACATTTATTTATAAAATCCAATTTTAGAATGATCACGGTGTCACTAAAATTGTGGTTGTTTATATTTAGATTCGGTTCAGTGATAATGTTCTTATTAGTCTATTTAATAAGATCATTACATAGTGAAGATAATTTTGAGTGGAGGACCGACATCCCTATCGGTAAGTATATTTTTAGGTATATTGGATCATTAGAGAATGGTGCTAATACATATAAGGAATATTTCACTTTATTACATATGAGTGTTTATTCTGATTTAGTTATTTATGATGTATTAATGGTGAGTCATGGTAAGGAGGGTACATCCTCTAGTTAGAAGATGTTAGATGTTGTTTTCCGTGGTTCTCCTCCAGAACTAAAAAAGAGAAAGATTAGTAAGAAAGGAAAGTAGATTTCTACTAGTTTAGAGAGTGAAGAAGAGAAGGATAAGACTAAAGAAGAAAATTATAAGAAACATAAAGAAACAGAGAAGAAGAAGAAGAAATAAGAGGTAGATGTGATTTCTCTGTTAGAATCTGAATTTATGGATTTTGATGTGGTTTAGTTGCTTCTGGAAGATGATACAATTGATAGAATTAGAAATATCTAAATTAGTTTCTCATTGGTAAGAAGGAAAAATATTCAAGATTTGTTGACTAATCACTTAATCACTAAGGAGATCATTTTTTATAGTGTATCTAGTATACTACAAGTTGATTTGGTCAGAAATATTGAGGAGAGATAATTTTAGAAAGTTCAAGAAATCTATTGAGAAAAAATGTACAGATGAGAAGTTTCTTAAGTCAATCGGTGAGACCAAGGATTAAATGAAGGAGATTACATATATATAGAGGTATTGTCTTTGGTGGCTTGTGGCTATAGACAATTTGAAAGGAAGAATTGAAGCTATTGAGATAGAATTGAATGAGCTAGGAAGTACATATGACTATTTCAAGGAAAAGGAAGGAAATCAGAGGATAAAAGTTGGGTAGTTGGAAGGAGAAATATTGTAGTTACAAAGGCAAAGATAATATCTAGTGAACACAGTTTCTGTAATACCCACCTCCTAGTTTTCTTTTATGTTTCAGTTGTCGAACTCTTTTACGCCTTTTCATGTATGTGTTGGTTATTTCAGTTGGTTTTGAGGATATTCATGTATCACATTAATGGTTGTTTGGTATGTCTTTTCCAAATGGGTTGGATTTTCTTGATGGGGTAGGAATCTCACTTGCAACATGAAATGATGATGATGGGGTAGGATTATCACTTGCATCATAAGATGATGGTGATGATGGTTTAGGTTCGCAGTCTGCAATCACTACTTTGGGTGATGGTTCAGGTTCACGCTCTTGAACCATTATTGGACCCGCTCCGCTAACTATATTAACCAACAACATTGGAGTGAGAGTGAGAGTGAGAGCCATGACCCCAATTGACTTTGCCATCTCACTCACTCAATTACACAAGGAAGGATGTGGTTTATTTATGCTCCTTTTCACAATTATTTATATATAGCAAGATGATATGGAGTGCAAATAGATTTGGTTAATTGGACTCTAAATTGAGGGAAGAGAAAACAAAAAGAATGATTGTGTTGTGATCTGCTTTCCTTAAATAGACCAAGCTTCATTTAATCTCATTTTCATATGGAGGGCACTTTGCCTAGCATAAGCCACTTCCTTCTCAGGTTTATTATCACTCATTATATGATACCAAAAAACATTGACTCCAATATATTTTTAAAACCTCCTTGAGCAGGATTAACTTTAATTTGTTTTTTATAGAAAAATATCGAGCATTTATTATCAATTTAATAATTCTTTCAAAGTTGTAAGGTTGTGTGGATGTACAAAAACAATGAATTAATAAATAATTTCCATAAAGTTGTAAAGGTTTTGGGAATGTTATAAAGTAACAATTCTTCTAAATAGATAGTCAAAATTTGAATTAATTATATAATTGTACAATTATACTCTTTTTTTATAAAATTATAAATCATGCAATTTATTATTATTATAATTATTTAAATAAATATAAATTTATAAATTGTAATTATTAAATCTTTTTAGTTTTCTAAGTATTTCTAATTTGAATAAATTTTGTATAATTATCAAATATATTTTAATTAATTATTGAATTTCATCTTTATAATTTTAATTATAGTAATAAGTAATTTTATATAACAAGTATAGATTAGTAATTGTAATATACACACATAAATATTTAGAAAATGTTGGTGCATAGTTTTTAGGATTGAAAAATTTAAAATATATAAGAGCAAATACATATTTAAACTTTTTTAGGATTGAAATGTTGTTAATGTTTCACAAGTTTAGTTTAGTTTTGTACATGTGATTTAAGGGTTTGTAACCAGATAGATGCAAGAAGAATCTTATATAAAAAGAAATGTTATGAATTTTCAAGTTTTAAAATGATAGATAAATGTTCTAGGGGTTTGCTTTTTGAGTATTCTATTTGAAATTTTAGTTTTCATCTTCTCTCCATTTTAGAAGTTAGTTTCAGACTTTTTCTATTTTCTTTTGTTTTTTGAAGTGTGCTTATGGATTTTTGGGATTTGTTATTTGGTTAAATAACCTGAAAGGAAACAAATTTAGTTTAGTAATCAATTATTTTCAGTTTACAAAACTTAATGATAAGAAGCTCATATCTCATTTTAGGTTAAATAATATTGGAAATGTGAAATATTTTTTTGATGTGGTCAAAGATATAATTTTTCATATGTACCACCAAAAGATTTACTTGACACTGGAATTGGTAGAACCATCTATTTACTAACATCAAAAAACTAGTTGAACAAAAAATGTCTATTGTTCTTACACAACCTATACAAATTCCACTTTGATGATCATACATACTATGTTTTTTCTTCCTAAATAACATGATTGAAAAAACTTGGGAGATAACTTAGTGGATCTTGTTGTTTGACATCAAGATTCAAATGCTCCAATTTCATTCAATAGGACATGCAAAATGAACTTGGCTATAATCACAATAATTTGGCTCCAAATTTTGAGGGACAATACATCTAATGTAAATATAGATACATGGTATGCAGGTAGATGCAATATGGATCCTGGCTATATTTTAATAGAGGCAGAAAAAGGGTCTTCAATAGGCTGATTACAAAAACATATCCTGTTTTGGAAAAATATAGAGCAATATAGAGCGATAAAATATGAATATCGGGTGGCAAAAAATGATGGATTCATCAAGCACCTAAAAAATTCTTAATTAATGCTAGAAGCAAATCCCTTATTATGCATGCATGTAGTTAACCAAAATAAAAATAGAGTGATGGTTATTGGTTGAGTCATTAGTTATATCTAACACCCCTTTCCCATATTGACTCCATTTTCATTACAATATTTTTTAGCAAAAACAATTCCTAATTATTTTTTATTAGGGTAAATGTAGGTTTTGAAGGGGACTCGAAACCCTTTACAATCAGATTTTGGTGGGAATCTAAAAACCATCTAAGATGAAACTCTACTAAAGAAATTACATTTCATACCAACAGACCAAAGACAATAAGCTGCTAGCAACTAGCCAAGATGAGACTCTACAAACCCAAAAGCCCAAAGAACCAACAAAATCCTTACACCATTAAATTAGGTAGAGTATTAAAACTCCCGAAAAGGTAATCCATGGTTTTAACATAGATCCCTAAACCAAAAATACCAAAACCAAAGAGAACCATATCCCCAAACCCAGCCTTAAGCCCTAACCAAAAAAAACTAGCCCCTAGAATGGGCCCTTGAAAACTTTCAGCATCCACCTGCAGGTACCAACCAATCACACACAATAAACAACACAAAGATAAAAAAGTGGGAAAACCATAATTTCCCTCTTCCTCCTCATTAGTAATAAGTCTAATCTCCTCCAACACCAAAGGGGTACCTTCAACACTATTCTAGATTTTAAGAAAAACCCACTCAATCTGCAAGAAACTAACCCCCAACTATATCCAACAAGATTTCATGTGGCTACATGAAAGAGGAAACCACACTCCACTTCTAGCAGTCTCCTCCCTGTAGGCGCAAACCACCTCAATAGTCTGAGCCTTCACCTCAATAGAATATTCCACCTTAATAGGAAATGAGGGAGAAGAGAACTGAAGAGCAATAAGACTCCACCTCCAAGAAGCCACACAAATGTCACCCACCTTAATAGGGTTATTCTCCACCTCGATAGCAGAATAGTATAGAGGAAATAAGCCAGAAAGGGGTTCATCCCTGCAACAAAAAGCTTCCAGCAACGGGGGATAACCAAAAACATCCAAAGACAGCACATTGAAATAGGACAAGAGATAAACTACCCAGATAAGCACCACCCATTCCTTCGTGACAAAACTGGCAAACCACCATCCTAGATATTCCTGGCTCTGCATCTGGGCATCTCTTCCTAAGCCAAAATATTCCCTCTGCCATGAGCATGGTGGTAAAAATAGAGAAGAGACAATTGAGGGCAATGGGGAGGCATCTCGCAAGTAGAGCCTGCTCTCCTAACCACCATATGCTTCACCCCTAACTCATCCACTGAGACCGGAGAGGGTCTCCCTACACTACAACACCAAAGAAAGCATCTTCCCCACCAAGGACAATGATAGTGCACCTCATCTAAACAATGTCTCTTGTTCTAAGAGAAAAATAGAGATATGGAATAAGGCGTGATCTCCTCAAATCCCATAGACCTTTTCAAGATCTGTCATAGATGATAGCCTCAAGCCACACAGACCCTACAAGAGGAAAGGAAGGATTTTCATTTGCAGTCTGCATGTCATCCCCCGCATGGTGAGAATGAAAACAACCCCCACCAAACAGAGAAGAGACCACCCGCATAGAATCTCCCTCTACAACATCCTCTGCAAGAAGGGTCGCTCCCCAAGCCCAGCCTCTCCCATCATCATCATTGTCCTCACCTCCCTTTGCATCAACCTCCATTGACCCTGTTCCTTCTCCTCATGAAACCCTAACACCACTGGGCTCCATCTCTTTGATTCCACATATTTTTCAAATTCAAATTTTTCTCCACTCCTCTTGAAATCCTAGCACGGTCGGGCTCCATTTTTCCACTTCCTCCTAATTGTTTTTTTTCAAATTCAAAATTTTATTTTTCTTATGGCTTAATAAATATGTCTTCTAATTAGTGTTTTGAACTGCAAAACTATAAACTAAACTTCTCCAAATTGATGACCAACTCTTTGATGAAGTGGTAATAGGTGTTGATGCTTTCTTTTTTGATGGAAAACATTATTTTTGGAAAGTTTTGTTGCTAGGTTCTTATTGCAAATAATGGTAATTGGTTCCTTCTTTCTTTCTGGTTCAATAACTCTTATTAACCTCTCCATGCATATTGCTTGATAAGCTTATGATGTAGATTCTACATACTCTCGCTTTGTAGATGAAATAGTGACTATGGGCTTCTTCTTGGACTCCCATGAAATTATACTCATACCTAAACTAAATACATAGTTTGATGCACTCTTTCTATTTTCAACACTTCCAAAAAAGTCACTATCTATAAATGCAACAAGCTAGTTATCTTCATAACCTATATACAAAATACCATATTGTATTGTTCCTTCAATATATCTAAATCTTCTTTTCCCTACCTTTGAATGAGATATCTTTGGTGATTCAATGAACCTAGAAGGAAGGATGACCACAAGCATTATGTTTATCCTTGTCATTGTCAAATACATTAGGCTTCCTTCTAACTTCTTGTATAATGCAGATTTTACTGATGTGTTTTTATCATTTCTACTCAATTTGGTTCTTGGAACAATAGGAGTACTAAGTGTCTTGCAATTACTCATTTTTAATTTTCTCAACACATCCTATGCATACTTCCTTTGGCTGATGAAGATACCTTGTTCTAATTTTTCAATTTCCAGATAAAGAAAATACTTCATGTGACCAACATTGATCATTTCAAATTTTCTTTCCATATCAATCGTGAATTCCTCAAGGTGTAAATTACTAGTGTATAACAACTCATCGACATAGATACATATGATTAGAATTTTGTCTTGTAATTACGTCTTTTTGTACAATGTAGGTTCATTTTTGTTGCACTTGAATCCTTTGTTAAATAGATAAGACATGCCATGACCTTGGTGAATGTTTCAATCCATATAATACCTTTTTCATTTTATAGACATTTTCTTCATGTATTGTGATCTCAAATCTATGTGGTTGATCAACATATACCTCTTCATTAAGAATTCCATTTAGAAATGCAAACTTGAAATCTAACTGCTAAATTGACCAATGTTGTTTTTCTTCTACTACTAACACTACTCTAACCATGTCTAATCATTCCACTTGTGCACATTTCTCCTAACAGTACATACATAGTTGTTGTACAAAACCTCTGACTATTAGCCTTACCTTATTCTTCTCAATTTGGCCTTTTACATTAAGTTAAATATCTTATAGACACACTTAACTCATATGCTTGTTTTCTCTTGCGGCGAGTCTACTAACTCCCTTATATCATATTTCTCTATGGCTTCTAATTCATTATTCATGGCTTCAACCCACTCTTTCTTCTTAACCACTTCTTCACAATATATAGGCTTACTAGACATCAATGGAAATAATACTTGTTCGATATTGTCCTTTTGTTCATATATTGCTATAATAGTCATTTATTTTCTCCTACTTCTACTATAACCTCTAATATAGGTAGACTATGTCTTGGCTACTCAATATCTACTATGCCAACTAGTTAAAATGTGTGTAGAGAAAGATGACTACAAACTATTCCATCACCTTATTCATACCATGCCTCATCTTCAAAATTATTCACATCTCTAGACACCCTTTTCTTCTTGGTAATTGGATTATACATCTTGTAGGATTTTGACAAATTATTATAACCTATGATTATACACTTCTCGCTTCTATAATTTAATTTTTTCCTTAACTAGTTAGGAAGATGAATGTATAAGCTACACTTCTAAAAATTCTCAAGTTTGTTACATCTAGCTTCACTCTATTCTAGGCATCTAGAGGTGTCTTGTCCTTTACACTTTTTGTAGGTGATATGTTCAAGATCTACATTAAACATGTGATTGTCTCTACCCAATTATCGTTTGATAGGTTTTTAGCTTTAACATACTCCTTTCTATGTTCATGATTGTTTGACACTTCTAAGGTTTATGGGATACAATCTATTTCTAGTCATTTGGAATCTTGATATGAACATTTTACTTTGGGGTTTGTCTAAGATATAACTACATGTGGATCCTTTTAATTTGACTTTAAATATATTCTCACTTATTTAGACTACAATCAATTGATTTGATTTTAAATTATGAACATAATAAACAGCAAGGATATCCTTCTTTTCATTTCACTTGTTTACTAGTCTAATATTACCTCTACTTAGAGAATGAACTAAATGATCATCTCCTAAATTAATCTTGGACCTAACTATTGATGAACTATAACTGATTGAATGCTTGCATATATTAAGTTGATGATCACCAAAATGCAAAAAGTTAATGCAAGACATTAAATCAGGTAATGTATTGTATTGTCATTGCTGTCAACTTGATATAATCTAATTGGTTATATACATATTGTCAAAGACTTCAAAGAACCAAATAAATAATGGTTATGTTATCAGTAATGCATAAAAGTTTAGTATACACCAAGTGACAACAAACACTGACGGACAGTGCACACCGAAGAATAGAGAACACTGAGAGAAAATGCACAGTGATACCCAAGTAAGAATTACCAATGAGGAGAGCCTAAGTGATACCCGAGAAGAATTGAAATTAACAATGTTTCTGATGGAAAAGCAACCCCAACGGACAAAGATGCTCGAGGAAAATTGAAGTTAAGACCGAGAAAAAAAGGAGTTAACACAACGATCAGAACTAAAGTTCAGAAATCACAAAAGACTTAGCTAGAAGGAGCTAAACATGGAGCTAACTGGTTGATTACATTGCTTTCATTGACTAATTAAAAGCTAGAGTTTTAAAGATAGTTTTATTCAAGTTGTCAAATAGAAATCTTTGGGATAAACTAAATCAAGCTTTAAAGAAAGATTGGCGAGATTTTTGGATCACGTCAAGAACAAGAAAGACAAAGACCTAGAAATGGTGAAATCATGTCTATAAAGAGACAAGCTGATTCATTATGAATTAGGGGAGTAAATAGAGAAGAAGATGCTAAAGAAAATACTGGTGAAGATATAAGTCTTCATATAGTCCTGATTAAACAAGCTAAAGAATAGAGATAATATTTTTGCGGACACCGAGCAACAAAGAAGCACATCATCACCAAGCAGAAAGAAGTGGAGAAAAGGTGTTGAAGGGAAACATTGATTAGAAAGGTATTATGAACTTACAACAGATCTGAACATCTGCAATACTAAGTTGTATTTATGAACAGATCATTTACTATTTCAGTTTAACCATTGGATCAAAAAGTCTCTTAACCGAGTAGGACTTAACAATCCTTTCTATATTGAGATACATCCCAAAGAATATCAAAATTTTAGTCATGAAGATAGCATAGTGAATTATAGATATCAAGTGATAAACTATTATATTTAAATCCCCTAACCAGGTTGTACTTCACAGTGTGTTTGTAACCTTTAATAGGGTTGGCTCTTCACCGAGATCACTTCAGAAGAGTGAAAATTTTGTGGTTACCGGTCCCAAGTGGTTTTTCCCCTAATAGGGTTTCCATGTTAAAAATCCATATGTCAAATGTGTCTATGGTTCATTTCTTTAATATTTTTCTTTACATATTACTAAAATATGATGATCGGTAAACACTGAGTTATTTACTATATTTCAGTAAATACTAGACTACTAATCAGTAAAGCTTAAGAATAAGGATAAATACTGAACTCTGAGTAGTAGTTATTTGATAAGATTGTTTAAAGGCATACATCTTGTAGGACTGAAGATAACTAGAGGTTTATACTTGAGATATAAAGTTTTGGTTGGTTTATTGGATTAATTGTTGAGACCACTTATCCCCCCCCCCTCTTATTTATTCTAACAATTGCTATAGAGCTTGTGTGCTTAGAAAGGGATTTTAAAGACTCAAGCAAAAGATCACAAGATAAGAAAAAGGGATGTGCCTAAGTTGAATAAAGAAAACTTTGCATCATGGAAAAGTAGGATAAGACTCCACCTATTAGGTATCGGAAATGATTTTACTCAATACTTGGATGTTGAATATGTGTTTCTTGTAGGACCTCACACACTTGATTAATTGAGAGAAGAGCATGAACACAACTCTATGATGATAGAGATTTCTTCCTCACTCTTCGATGCTGAATTTGAATATGTCAAAACATGTACCTTTGCAATGTAAATGTGGGAAAAATTGATGCTAATACATGGAGGAGACACAAATGTACTAAGAGCTAAGGTAGAAAACCTAACAAGAAGGTTTGATGACCTAAAAATGAAAGAAGGAGAAAATATCACTTAGTATAGCTGCAGAATCAAAGAGGTAGTCAATGCTATCCAAGGAGTTGGAGGTATACTTGAAGAAGAAAAAGTTGTAAGTAAAATCCTAAGAACCTTACTGCATGTATATGCTATTAGAGTATCTTCTCTACAAGAAATGAAAGCAGTAGAAAATAATAATTTCACTCTAGATAGTCTGATTGGTAGAATTATTTCATTCAAGATGAATAAATTTGACAATAGTGTCTTACCATCTATTGAGTCTGCATTCAAATCTTCTTTTAAAATAAGAAAATCAATTCATAAACACATTATAAGAAATGATAGTGAAAGTGATAGTGATGACCAAGTTCTTGATGAGATTGAAGCACTAATGGCTAGAATATTGCAAAGAGGCAAAGGTAGATATAAAGGTAAATTACCACTTGTATGTTTTAATTGTAAAGAGATTAGACACTTTGTTGCTAGATGTCCTAACAAAAAAAAAGAAGATAGACACAATGACAGATCATATGAGAAGAAGTTCTAGAGAAATGATGACATAGATTATCGAAGAAACCAAAAATCTGACAAAAGAGACAACCAAGAATACAAGGACAAAGAGAAGAAATCTTGTTACCTAGCTAAGAATACAACGGAGAATATTGAAACCAAAATTGATGAAAATATTGAGGTGGTATTTGTTGCTATAAAAGATGATTCAGACGAAGAGGAAAGGTATGTAGAAACTGCACTCATATCTAAGGTTAGTAAGAATGATGCTTGGATTATTGATAGTGGTTGTTCTCACCACATGACCAGTGACAAGGAAAATTTTGAAACATTTAAGTATTATAATGGTGGGTAAGTAAGAATGGGTAATGACTCACCTTGTCTGGTTGAAGGTAAAGGAACTATAATGTTGAATAATCTGGTTAGATAAGAAAATGCATACTGGGTAAAAGGACTTAACTATAATCTATTGAGTGTTTCACAACTGAATAACACAGGTCACTGAGTTGCATTTGAGAACAAAAAGGAAAAGATCTTTAATGAATCAGGAAGGTTGATCGGAACTGGTGAACAGACAAAAGGTAACCTATTCTATCTTGATGATATAAACACCACTTGTTTAATGGCTAGAAACGAATACATATGGTTGTTGCATAAAAGATTATGTCATATGAATTTTGACAACATGGTTAGGATAAGCAATAAAAGGAAAGTAAGAGGCTTACCAAGAATGTCAAAACCCGACCATGTCATGTGTAAGAATTGTCAAAAAGGTAAAATGACAAAGTCTAGTTTCAAGAGAAAAACCTACACATCTAATGTCATTCTAGAATTAATCCATACTGATCTATGTGGACCAATGAGAACAAAGAGTTACTATGTTGATAGATAATTCATTCTCTTTGTAGATGATTATTCTAGAATGATGACTGTTATGTTCTTAAAAGAAAAATCAGAAGCATTCAAGATGTTTAAATGGTATAAAGCTATTGTAAAAAAACAAAGTGGTAAGGAACTAAAATGCTTAAGATCATAAAGAGGAGGGGAATTAATTTCTGATGAATTCACTAACTTTTGCAATGAGCATGGATTTCAAAGACATGTTTTTGCAACAAGAACACCGCAGAAAAATGGGATTGTTGAAAGAAAGAACATATCCATTGTTGATTGTGCAAGATCACTGATGATAGAGAAAGGCATCACTCAAACATTCTGGAGGGAAGCTATCAATAATTATGTCTACACATTGAATAGAGTTCAATTGAAGGACACAAATAAGACACCCTATGAGCTATGGTATCAACATAGAACCAGTGTAAGTTACTTCAGAATTTTTGGAAGCCAATGTTATATTTTGAAAGATGATAAAAATTGAAATCTTGGCTCAAAAGGTGAAGAAGGAATATTTTTAGGGTATTCTACCAAAAAAAGGCTTATAAATGTCTTAAAAAATCCTCTAAGAAAATAATTGAAAGTGCAAATGTAAAAATAGATGAATTTGTTGAGAAAAATGATGAGGAAAGAAGAAAGGAACCAAAAGAATACAACAGGTTTGTTTATAGTGAACAACCTGACACTTTTCCTGAGAAACAGTGTATCTCTCTCGAGGGACAAAAAAATGCATCCAAGCATCAGGCTGCAAACACCAAAAATCAGGAAATTGCTCAAGATGATGTACCAAGTGATGGAGATCAGAATGAAGGTCAAGATGATGATCAGAATGGTGAACAAAGAGGTGAACTGATACTTTCCAAGTATGTCAGGAGACACCATCTATAGAACCATAACATAGGAGATAAAAAGGCTAGAATGAGAACAAGAAGTAAGTCACTAAAAACTAGATGTTTAATTTATGATTTTGAGCCTAAATCTGTTAATAATGCACTAGAAAATGAAGAATGGATTAGTGCTATGAATGAAGAGATAGAAAAATTCGAGAAGAACAAAACATGGACATTAGTACCTAGACTAGATACAAAAATGTCATCGGTACCAAATTGATATTCAGAAACAAGATGAATGAGAATGGAGAAGTCACAAGGAACAAAGCAAGATTAATATGCAAGGGGTATACACAAGAAGAAGGTATTGATTATGGAGAAAAATTTGCACCCATTTCTAGAATAGGAGTTAGAATTCTACTTTCTTATGCTGCATACAAAGGATTCAAGGTATACCAAATAGATGTCAAATCTACATTCCTAAATGGAATACTAGAAGAAGAGGTATACATTGAGCAACCATAAGGGTTTTTTTATCCTAACAAGATAAATATGGTATGTAGACTACACAAAGTCTTGTATAGATTGAAGCAAGCACAATGAGCATGGTATAAAAGACTTCACTCCTATTTGATAAGTATTGGATTTGTAAGAATAAGTGAAAATAGTAATCTGTATTTAAAAGAAGATACTGATGATAACATTTTCATTGCTGAAGTTTTTGTTGATGATATTATTTTTGGAGGTAATGATATGTTATGCAAATCATTTTCTAATGAAATGAGCAAAGAGTTTGAGATGTCAATGTTTAGGGAGATCAAATTCTTTCTTGGTCTATAGATTCTTCAACAGGATGCATGCTTCTATATCACACAATGTAAATACATCAAGGAACTGCTAAAGATATTCGAGATGGAAGATTCCAAGCCAGTTGGAACACCTATGGAAACTGGATGCAAGCTGAAAAAAGGAAGATAGGTCAAACAAGGTAAATCAGACCCTATATAGATCAGTGATTGGAAAACTAATGTATGTTGTTCATACCAAACCAAATATAGCACATGCAGTTGGAATAGTTGCAAGATTCTCTGCTAAACCCAAAGAGTCACACATGAGTGTTGTCAAAAGAATTCTGAGATATCTAAAGAATACTAAGGACTATAGCTTATGGTATAAAAGAGAAGGCAAAATTGAACTTCAAGTCTATACAAATGTTGATTGGGCTGGAAACTTAGATGACAAAAAGAGCACAATTGGAGGAGAATTCTTCATGGGTGACAGAATTGTCACATAGATGAGTAAGATGTAAGGATGCATCTCACAATCTACTGCAGAAGTAGAATATGTGGCCGCTTCTGCAAACTGCTCTAACATTCCATGGATCAAGCAATTACTGGAAGGTATGAATATGAAAATTCTTGAACTAGTAATTATCTATTGTGATAATGCCAGTGTAATGAACATTTCAAAGAATTGTGTCCCTACAGGGTATTATCCTTTGCCTCTATAATTTCCACATTGCCCTGTGTCCCCCCAGAATTGTGTCCCTACAAGGTATTACCACATCGAAGGGAACTATGGAGGCGACGGGCACCCCTAACCCCTTGTCTTCCTCCAAAATCCTAGATAAAAGGATTAATACGGGGTCCATGGGTGGCACCCGAATCACCATTGAGTCTAAGGAGGACAAGGAAGATACTGAGAAAAGTAGGAGGTCCCACAGAATTGCTAAAACCAAATTCAAGAAGAAAGTGGTCAGGAAATTGTACATTGAAGATGAGGAGGAAACAAAAGAGTTAGAGAAGGAGGTTAAAAAAATAAACACCAGTGGAAATACTAAAAAGGGGAAGAGAAGAAAGATCAAGGAGAAAGAAAAAGGCAAAGACTCTCAAGATCTGGGTGGGGATAAGAAGAGCCTCGACTCTCCCCAGGTTTTGGAAAGCTTCACTATGCCTACCATGGACCTATCCAAGGGCAAGATTTTTGAAGATAAGAATGCAGACTCACATAACATATCCCCGTTGTCTACGAACCCCCAAGTGATGGCGGAGGAACCCAAGAGGGTGGAGGAAACCAAAATGGGGATCCCAAAGGTTAAGGATAGGGTGACTGAGAGTCTTTGGGCCATGGTTAAGGATATTTCCCATATCTAGAAGGATGTTAAAACACTTCAGGCTTCCTCCTTGGACTTGGTTTCTAAAATGGATATGTTGGTGGTTAAGGAGGAAATTAAAAACCTGGGTGAAAACTTCAACAAAGTTGTTGTGTTTGTGGTGAAGGTTATGCACTCGGCTGCTACCACTCTCCAGCTTCTACAAACGATGAAGGGCTCTTCCCAGGAGGATGTACACAAGAATGAGAATCTGTTCCAATTCCTTACGGAGGATTGGCTCAAGCTGATGTTGGACAATGGGGGTAAAAACCCCAATTAACCTCCTCCATTTTCCATGCTTTACCTTGATTTTGATTTTTGTTGGCTGGCCATTGAGGGCCTTGCTGTGAATCTGTTGAACTATTACGTTGGTTTTAGACTTAATTCCCTTGCTGCTAAAAGTAATTACTGCTTCTTTGTTAATTACCTTCAAAAATTACTCTCATAGACTGGTTACCAACTTCAAGGTGAAGCTGGGGTCTGTTAGGAATTACTCTTGCTACTGGTTTATTTTTAATTCCTTCTTTACTGTTATTTGTAATTCCTACTTTAATGTCAATTACTTAGATACTTACTTTCACAGACTGGTTACCAACTCCAAGGTGATGCTGGGGTTTGTTAGGGAGTGCAGTCTAGTTACCAGCTCCATGGTGGAGTTGGGGCTTGTTAGTTTTATTTTCTGGTTTTTGTTGTTGAAAAAGGGTATTGGGTGAGGGTGTTTTGACCCCCATGCTGTACTGGTTGTCTGCTAGTAGTCTACACTTCTCATGCTGACTATGTCTTTTTGGGTCAGCCCCCTTGTCTTGGCTTCTTTTTTAATCAAAAACATTTCAAAGAATCCAGTCATGCATGCTAAAACTAAGCATATTGCTATCAAGAATCGTTAATTAAGAGAAAAAGTACAAGAGAAAGAGTTGATACTGGAATATGTTCAATCCAAGGAACAATTAGTAGATATATTTGCAAATCGATTTCCTAAAGATACATTTGAGTATGTGAAAAAGAGACTTGGGGTCTGACCCTTGTCTATTGGTCACTAAGTTGAATAGGAGGCTGCATTAGCCTACACATAATTAGAAGATCATTCATGTTGATGCAAGAAAATATATGGACTGCAAAGAGTTATCAGCACACATAGAGGTACTTATCTGCACTGAACACTAGAGCTATTGTATTATTGATGGAAAGGGAAATCCGAGGAATATATCATGAAAAGAAAAAAGATATAGTTTGGCATTATTGTCAAAGGGAGAGATGACTTAAGAGAGAGATTATATATACATATGAAATATCTAGCATGATTATCCTAAGGGAGAGATGACTCAAAGGGAGAAAGTATAACCTATTGTTGTCAAAGGAAAAAGAGATATCCATCAAAGGAAGAGAACAGTCAAAGGGAGAGAAAACATCAGAGAAAGATTCAAAGAAACAGCCATCTAAGAAGATTATACAACAAAGGAAGAGAAATGATCAGAAGTTGCTACATCCTATCCAGAGAATGGAATAAATATTGAAGACGATAATCTGCAAGAATCAAATTTAAGCTAGAACAACTTACCGAGATTCAGACATTGTATTGGTTATAGAACAATAAGTTTGGTAAAGTTTGATGAACTACAAACTAATATATTTCATATTGTATTAGTATTTGTAGTATGTTTCCATCAATGCCAAAGGAAGAGATTGATGAACTATAACTGATTGAATTCTTGAAGATGTTAAGTTCATGATCACCGAAATGCAAAAAGTTAATGCAAGACTTTAAATTAGTTAATGTATTGTATTGTCATTGATGTAAACTTGATATAATCTTATTGGTTATATACATATTGTCAAAGACTTAAAAGAACCAAAGAAATAGTGGTTATGTTATCAGTAATGCATAAAACTTCAGTATACACCAAGTGACAAAAAATACCGATGGACAGTGCACACCGATGGATACAGAACCCTAAGAGAAAAGTCATAGTGATACTCAAGAAATAAACCCGAGCAATAATTACCAATGAATAGAACCTAAGTGATACTCAAGCAGAACTGAAACTCACAGTGTTGCCCAATGGACAGACAAACCCGATGGATAGATATGCCCGAGGACAACTAGAGTTAAGACTGAGATAACAAGGAGTTAAAACACCGATCAGAACTAAAGTTCAGAAATGATAAAATACTTAATTGGCATGAGCTAAACATGGAGTTAACTGGTTGATTACATTGTTTTCATTGACAAGTTAAAAGCTATATTTTTAAATATGGTTTTAATCCAGCTAGCAAAGAGAAATCTACGAGATAAACTAAAGCAAGATTTAAAGAAAGATTAGCAAGATTTCTAGATCACGTCAAGAATAAGAAATAAAAAGACCTAGAAACGATGAAATCATGTCTATAAAGAGACAAGATAATTCATTATGAATTACGGGAATGAATAGAGAAGAAGATGCTAAAGAAAATACTGGTGAAGAAAGAAGTCTCCATACAGTCCTGATCAAACAACTTGAAGAACAGAGCTAATATTTCTGCAGACAGCGAGCAACAGAGAAGCACATAATCACCAAGTAGAAAGAAGTGAGAAAAGGTATTGAAGGGAAACATTGATCAAAAAGGTATTATGAGATACCAATAGATCTGAAAATCTGCAAGACTAATTTATATTTATGAATAGATCATTTACAGTTTCTGTTTAACCAATGGATCAGAAAGTCTCTTAACCAAGAAGGACTTAACAATCCTTTCTATCTTGAGTTATATCCCAAGGAGTATCAAAAAATTTAATCATGAAGATAGCATAGTGAATGCCAAATATCAAGTGATAAATTATTATATTTAAATCCTCTAACAAGGTTGCACTTAACAATGTGTTTGTAACCTTTAACAAGATTTTCTCTTCACCGAGATCAGTTTAGAAGAGTGAAAATTTTGGGTTACCATTCCTAAGTGGGTTTTCCCCTAATAGGGTTTCCACTTTAAAAATCCATGTTTCAAATGTGTATATGGTTTATTGCTTTAATATTTTACTTTACATATTACTAAAACAGGATGATCGGTAAACACTAAGATATTTATTGTATTTCGGTAAATACTAGACTGCTAATCGGTAAAGCTTAAGAATAAGGATAAATAGTGAACTTTGAGCAGTAGTTATTTGATAAGATTGGTTAAAGGCATACATATTGTAGGAATGAAGATAACTAGAGGTTTATACTTGAGATATAAACTTTTAGTTGGTTTAGTAGATTAATTGTTGAGACCACTGATTCACCCCCGTCTCAGTTATTCTAACAACTGTTTCATCAAAACTAGTAAATTTTTTTTTATCACCTATCATGTCATTATTGTGGGAATTGTAAAATAGCCACATGTCTTCTTTGTTGTTATCTTCTTCTAATGAGCATGATAGAGACATTGATGAAGTTCCTTCTTTTATGTTGGACACATTAGCTCTACCCCTGTCTTGGTCTCCTTGTTTCTTCCTTCACTCACTCTCATAGTGTCCATATCGTTTACAATAATAGAATTATATATTCAATTTATGAAATATAACTCTTCCTCTATTACCCATACCTCTTCATCTTTGGTTTAGAGACTGTGATAGAGGTTTCTCTGAATAAATCTCAACAATGTCCCTATTATCATAATGGGAAGAAATTTGACCTATTCTTCCTCTTCCTCTACCACGTCTACCTCTTCCTCTACTGATTGTGGCTTGTTTTAGTAAAGAAGTTTCTAGAGATTCATTGTTATTATGCATTATAGACTCATGGTTCAACATTGAATGAGTCAATTCTTCTATGGAGTATTGAACAAGAGCCTTACATTTCCCTTTTTTTCACCAGTATATCATATGAATGTGGAAGCCTTCTAAGAATATTCTCTGCATCTTTATTGTCTATGATATCTTCACCATAGGTTGTTAGTTTATTTACTACATCTATAGCTCGAGACATGAACTAATTTATAGTTTATTTGTCTTTCATTTGCAAGGTTTCAAACATTTTTCTCAATAAATTAAGCTTAACATTTTTTACCTTATCAATAATTCCTTGTTATGTAGTTACAAGTATCTCCCAGGCTTAGTTTTTGTTGGTTATTTCTGATATTTTGGGTAATATGAAATCCTCAACTCCATTGTGTAGGTTCCATAGGGCTCTATAATCTTTCCTTTTGTTCTCTGTATTTTCATTCCTCCATGCATTGGTCATTGCACCTAGGTCATTTGTACTAGGTTCTTTATATTTGGTAACTACAGCCTCCCAACATTCTAAATTTTTAAGTAACTTTTCATCTTAATATCCCACATGGCATAATTATTATCATTTAGTATTGGTCCCCTATGTGCTTGGAATACTAAAAGATGTCATGACTACTCCTACAATCTATTTGCCATTTTCTTGAGATAATTAACAAAATTTATCCGCAAAAATACAAAAATACCTGATTACGTTAGTTTTCTCTTCTTCTGAAAGAAATCTATGTAGTTGCATGTTTTTACTTTGGTGGATTTTGTATCTCTAGAATCAAACTCAACTAGTTTACGTCGACTCTTCACTGTCTTGAGAAAAGAAGATGTTTCCTATACCCTTCACATGAAATAAGATATTATCCATGTGATCCATAAAGTTTGAAGGAAATTAGGGAACTCACTACAAACCACCCATGAGTATAGAGATTGGTGTGCTCATGGGTTATTATCTACTCTTCACCGCCCTTTCTTCGCCACCTAATGTAAAGGTCATAGGCACTAATTAAAATAGAGAAAATATAATCATATAATTTGGGAAGGCTTTTTACTGAAAAGAAGAAAAGAGATAGGGTTTCTGGAGGCCATAGTGGATTAAATCTTTGAAAAACATTATTTCAAACTGTCGATAGATTTGTCGATTCAAAAGTCTGTTATTGGGATGACATGCGCTCTGACACTATGGCTACATTTTAATATGGGCAGAAAAAGGGGTTTTCAAAAGACTAATTTTAAAAATATATCATCATCTGAAAAATATAGAGACCAACTCCCTTTTGTACGCATGTGTGTAGTTGACCAAAATAAAACTAGAGTGACAGTTATTGGTGGAGTCATTAATTATATCTATAGACGCAAGGGTTCACATAAAGAAGAATATTAAAATTAGGATATAAATTATAGTAATTTCTGCATTTTGTACATGCCATTTCCACTAGGGAAATGTATGGCTGTATATTTTCTCTTGTCTATCCCATGTCCTGCTTATGTTACAAATATACATTATAGATTGCATATTCTTAAAGACACAGAGTCATATAGAAGTTGATACTATTGACTTGTGTAACACTTTATCTGTAATGACTAGAATTTTTCGTTGCTCAATGAGGTGTCAACTGGAATATCATGAAATAACTCAAGAAGGTGAACTAAATTATTGGGTGGTATTTTAGATGTGGTGGTATGTGATGCACTAAATTTTGTACTATGTGCACAAGTGTGTGATGCAAAATCACTGTGCAATAGTTCTATGATATCTTTTCAGTTGCAAAACATACTTATAAGCATCGTGTGAGTGACACGTGAAGAAAGGTGTTTTCTTGTACATGGGCGCGAATAGGGTTCCAAGATGAATGAAAAAAAAGGAGAATAGTTTCATTTTAATGTACTATATAATATGTAATATTCCCATTAATAAATACTATAATCTCACAAACAGATATTGATATTATAATTTCCTTAATGAGAAGATATTATTTAACCCAACAAAAATGCGAATAGACACTCGACCTAATATATAAAGTTAACCTAACCAAATTCAAGTGATGGGTGTATCTGATAGTTACTATCCTCATCGAAAATTGTTTCTCCCTTTACAAAATTCCTTTTAATTGCTTTACTACAACCATGGTCTTGATTGGCAATTCACCCTTATAAATTGTTCCAAACCCACCTAAACCCACCTTTATGAAATTATTTGCATAACAGATATTTGCAGGAAAACTAACCTATAGCTCTAAGAGTAATTTACAACGGTCAATCATATTTATGGGGAAGGGAATTCACCCTTATAAAAAAAAAATTTTGAATTTACAATGGTCAATCATATTTACCGGGAAGGGAATTCACTTGCGGATGAGTTGGCCAACCTAGCTGCCTCGGGGGTAGACATTAAATGCATTTGCTAATTGATTTCGACATTCCCATTTAGTGGCTTGGCGGCAGAGAGAATGTCTTTTCATCCTTAAATCTCGATTCAGTGGTGGTAGTGTCCATAGTGTCTATTGGTGGCAAATTGACAACTCCTGAATCTCCATCTAGCCAGTTGAGATCTGGATTTATGGCATCAGTCTGCTCTCCATATCAATCTGTTGCGTGATTTGAAGGGTTTCTTAATTGCACATCTTGTCTATCCGGCAGGATCGGTACTAAGGTACCTTCTCACGCAACCCCTTAAAGAAGATGTGACAAATTTAGTGGTAACATTGGGTATCGACATTTATCAGTTTTCTGTGGCAACGAGTCATTCATTACAGAAGGTAGATCTCGGGTACAGTGAGGTTGATCATTCCTAAATTTTTCCTTTTTGCGTGACAATGAAACATTTTATTTTATATACAGGTTAAAGGACTTCTTCGTCCAGATAGTTTGCTGTATTTTAGTTCTCTCCTCCACTCTGCTTATCTTATCATTGTGGATTCTCCAATCAAATTTGATGCGGTAGTAGACTAGGTTGCCTTTGATTCTCCTATCTCCTTCAACCATCTTTCAGATGTTTGCATATATCATCATCCTCTAGTTTTTCATGCGGTGAGAAAAGTATTGGGCTTCAATTTCCTTTATACAAACCACAGATACAGGGTACTCTCTGACATTTGCGCAAGATTTCTTGCAAGCATATTAGTGGCAAGAGCTCACAAAAATCATGCTGAAGACTTGTGTGACAAGTTTTTTTATGGGAAATTTATAATGGATATACACAGTGTCGTCCTAAACATAGATGCGGATATGACCACTCCTTTCCCTTGGGATAGAGCCACATCCATGACGGCTGGTCAACCTTTCCCAGGCTTCGCTATTGGTGCCTGAAAGTAATTTTATTCTAGGCCTCCCCGCCGTCTCTTCATCCTCTGGGGTTGGGACTGGGAGGATCAACAGGTGCGACTGCCAATAATGAGAAGGGGTCTAAATTTTCTATCCAAATTTCTGGGTATAGATGATGGAAAATTTTCTCCATATGGGGATGACCTAGATGATAATCTCCCCTAGGTTTATCAATTCAAATACAATGAAAAATTGGATGGACTAGGAATCCCAATATCTTCTGACATAGAGATTCAGATGAAGAAGAGGATTCAGAGAAAGAGGTTGCTGATGACCTTGATGAGACCAAGGGCATGGACGCGGCTACAGTGGACGATTCTAAGCTTGAGGAGGCTTCCCTGAAGGATGTCTCAACGGATGGCAGCAGGCACTCACAATTGCCACGAGTTCCAAATCAAACTCACCTCCCAGCACTGAAAATGACACCACCTCTCCCTCTGATTGATTTTCAGAGATAAGTTAATTTTGGGCTATATAATATCTAGAATTTTTGTTATTTATTATCAACTTTCCATATGCTTAAGATTAACTTGGAATGGGCCTTGGTGCTCTGGTTTTTTGGGTTCACAATCCTCTTGGTAGGATTGGGTTATGAACCAGGATACTATTATCGATTCTGTTTTATGTTTTCATGCTTTATAAATATTAATACATATACTCGCTACGACCCCTTACAGATCAAAAAAAACATAAAATGAGGATGTAAAGGGTAGGTGATTCTCCAAATAAAATATCCTCTATAATTATCTTCTTCAAAAAAGCACTAACCATTCCATCTAATTTTTGTTATTATAAAATCCTTTATTCTATACACTACCTTTAAATATTTTGTCTCTCACATTTTATTTTCTATTGCATTTTCCATTTCTTTCTGTTGTCATTGTCGTTCTTGTCGTTTCTCTTTCTTTTCGTTATCATTGTAGTTTTTGTAGTTTCCATTTCTTTTTGTTTTCATTGTAGTTTTTGTTTCCAATCTCTCGTAACAGTATGTTTCAAATGACCATGTTTTCCTGCAACATCCTCACCATTAATCAAGGTTATTTTAGATGTTAGTACTAGTGAAAAAATAGGATACAAGTCCATTACTGCATAATACTAATGTAATATTTTTCTTTTGCAACGGAAAACCCTAACGATTACTATAAAACGGCCAAATAGAGGACTTATCAGTATACTCTACACTAAAATATTGAACTAAAGCTAGTCATTACTAAGTTGTATTCCATATTGCAAATAGATAATTAGTACAGTTTTTCACAATCACTCATCTTAAATTGTTGGTTCTACACAATAGGGGCTAATAAAGACACTGGTAATAGCCACAATTTATCTTAACACCTTTAAATCTTAGTACTTTAGATTTTATAAAAAGCATTAAATCTAATAAAGAAGACCTAAAGAAAGAGATAATACTCTGAGTTTCATATAAAAAATATTTTTTTCTTTAGGTGCTTTCGCAATTAAAAATTAGACATTTAGGGTGCAATTGTAAGTTTAACTACATTTTTCTTCTTGTTACAAATAGATTTTTTTTAGAAGGTTGGTATCTAAAATTCAAAGTTGAACTTAAATATATTGACAAACTCATAATCTATAGGATGTACAATAAGCATAGAGAAGAACCATTAATGAAAGATATCTCTTCAAGAATTTAGTAGTAACTACTTTAATCATACTCAATATAGAAGAAAATCAATTGTTAAACCCAAGGTCAGGCTTCTAAAATATTCAACAAAATTCACCAAGCTCTCTATAAATATCCAACTATCACACGACTTTTAAAACCCTATATAATGTCTATAATGCCCATACAAATTTATTAGAAAAAATGAGATAAAACCAAGCTTTGTCAATGTAAACAATTACTTCTTAGATTCTTTGCATCCTTAAATGGTTATCAGAGTTTCCACTCAAGAACAACACGCCTCAAAGACATGCTCTTCAAAATAGCCTCCATCAAAATACCCTGGAACAACAGTCCCGCCATAGGGACCATACCCACCTCTACGTGCTGGGTGAGTTGCAGGTGCCCCGTACCTGCTAGTAGGTGCTCGTCCAAAACCACTACCGGGACTAAATCTATCCCTCGCTCCACCAGGAGACATTTTCTTGGGAAATGCCCTCTTCACTACCATCGTCTTGTCGTGAAGCTGATGGAAGTTCTTCAACGGCTCCTGTTGGGCAACGACTTCTTGCCAGTTGGGAGAGAGCTCCTATAGCTCTTCCATCCTATACTGGGTATTTTCTTTCATATTCTCTATTCTTCCGACATGGGGCAGACCCTCAAAAGATATTCTGATAGTTTCCCAAATGGGACATGTACGCAGAGAATTACCTCTCATATTCAGAAAGCTCATTTTCAAAGTAGAAGCCATCTGATTCACTCTTGATCAAAGATTGACAAGCATGCATTGCCGACAATGTAGTTCTTTTGCAGATATGGGTTGTTTGGAAGGAAGCTTGTGGATGAGGGATTCGAGGGAGTGGACTCGGACATCGAGTATAGTGACCTTCCTGCGGATAGTGGGGAGATGGCACTGGGTCTCTGGCCCCGCCGCTGACAACAATGCGTGCTCTGCAATGCTCTCCCTTATATCATATGAAAGTGTTGTCACATCTTTCATTTCCTTCGTCCATGAATCCCCCTACTGAAGACACCATTGCAATTCCACAATTTTCTTTCTGTGTTTGGCCTTCCAGCGCAACATTGTCCAGCACAACATTAGACTGAGCTTCTCCCTTCATCACCGGCGAATTCTCTTCTGCATAAACCCAAATGTTATCTTTTCCAAAACGGAGCATGTCCACGTATTGTTCGATCCTTGCAAAAAGATTTTTGTGTCCACCAAAATGTGAGCATAGACTCACAGAAACCTGACTTCTAAGTCCTCTTGACTCTTCTTTAATCCTCTGAATCGATGGTTTTGTCATTGCTCCTGAGATCTCGAAGCTAACTCCTAGGGTCGGCTTCTACAGAATGTGAAGCGCCAAGAAATTTCTCTTGAGCGATACATTGTTCAAAGAAAGCTTCCTGGAAACGAAAGGGCTCATTGTAAATGACATCCATTTATACGACATTCGAACCGGCAATGTCATGGACATGCCAATAAAAAACTTGTTCATAATTAATGGCACTGCCACATGGAAATTTTGATCCACCGCAAAAATTTGAAGGTCGCTCTTTGCCATTCCCACAGCTCTTGCTCTGTGTTTTAGCTCACAATTTAACTCTACTCTTTGCTTCTTATCTAGTTCAGAACTGCTTCCTCCAATGTTTGTCAAAGGATTTGGCAGAACAGACTGAAGGCATAGTGAATCAGACGAGTGCGTGCTGCCATCCTCACCAGCGCTGGGGATTGATAGTGGTCGATTAAGAGAGGAATTGAAAACATCCTCCATGCCAACATCCCAGGTATTACCAGCGGACATTGTGTCTGTTTCCGTTATGGGGATCAAACACGCATGGGAAGCGACTATGTCCTCCTTCTCGTTACTATCATTCAGCAGGCTCTCTTCCGTGATATTGACATCAAATCCATAGGGAGAGGATATGGAAACAAACAACACTGATCACGGAAATCGCAGATTATCCGGATGATCTCCTCACAGATAGAAAGAGTCTTCTTCTTTAGAAACTCTGTTTTAGCTGTTTCTATTTTCTGCAGTTGTTGCTGCTTTCTCTGCTTGTAACAATATTTATTTAAATCACCGTAACCCAACGTTTTGGGTAAGGCAGAATACACAAATTATCTAGTCTTCTCATGGTATCAGAGCGGCGATCCTCTGTGTTGCTTCTTGCACACTCTCTCCTCCCCTCTGCGTTGCAGCCTGCCCACTCTCTTATCCACCATCATGGCCACCATATCCACCTTTTCTGCCACCCACACACCCACCTCTCCACGCTCCCCACCTCCACCCTCCTCCACGTCTCTCCAACCAGTTCCCCTTCACCACGCAATCTCTATCAAACTTGATAGCCAAAATTACCTCCTCTGGCGCACGCAGTTCCTCCCCCTTCTCCAAGGCTATGACCTGGAAGGCTACGTTGATGGGACCATTGCCTATCCTCTTTGTACTCTCTCTCCAACATATCCTACTCCGAATATTTCTTATCTTTCCTGGCGCAAGCAGGACAAGATCCTTCTTGGATGGTTGCTCTCTGCCCTTGCTACCTGTTACCATGCTTTTAGCACCCGCATTCTAAAACTTCCAAGCCAACTCCCTAAAGTAATTTTTGGTTGGTTTTAATTGCTGATGATGGTTTATGAACTGTGACCTGTGAAAAAGATAGTGTTGTGAAGATAAGTTGAAGTTGAACCATCAAGTTCAGAACTTCAAGTTCAAGTTCAACTTCAAAGTTCGGATTTGCAGAATCGAGGTTCAACTTCAAGTTCAGATTTTGAGGATCAATTCAAAATGGAAAGTTGCTAATTTCAAGATTCAAATTATCACTTGAAAATCCCAATGCAAAGAATGTTTAGATTCAAATCC
>MU223713.1:3381421-3391460 GCA_018584345.1 Thuja plicata | reverse complement strand
AAATAAATGAATCTTTTCATAAAGTACAAGCCAACAATAATTATTGTGAACAAAAAAAACCGCACCAAAAATACATTGGAACTGTGAAATAAAGAGCACTAACAAAGTCTGTCTGATGATAGAGTGCATAATTAGTAAAGATTCGAGACAAAGAACAATGCATTTACCTTTAGTTGTGGTACATTCAATTGCTTTAAATGAGGTCTATTTCAAAATGCAGCCGAAGGAACAATAGTCCCAACCTAAGCAAACCTAGTTTATGTGTAATTAAGAAAACAAAATTGTCATCTTTACCTATAGATTACAAATATAAAAGTAGGCCATCTCTTTTATTTGCAGATTCATAATCTTAGCAATAAGAAAATAAGGGTTAGGCAAGGTGTGCTACTTTCATTGTGTAGTCCTTTAGAAAATTTCCAAAACAAATTATAAGCTTAAAAATTCAACATTTATAGTACACAAAATGTAAAATTTATACTAAAACAAGTCATATAATGAATTGTAATTGGTCCACATAGTTCAATTTAATCACTAGTTTAATTTAATCACTAGTTAACTCTAAGAATTCATAATTCATTACAAGAGCACTTAGTCACATGACTAAATCATTAGAAAAAATTATATTGTTTTGTTTCTAGATAGAATCGTAATTAATATTCTTTTTTAAATTTAATTTATGATTATAGTTTAGTATTATTATTTTAGATTTTAAATTTTTTTCTAAGTTCAGTTTTATTAGATTGTAATTATCATTTTGTACATTGCAGAGATTAAGTCATGTGTCTATACTTTATATTTAAGATTAGTATTTCAAATCATTCAAGATAAAATAAATATTAATAAAACAATGTTTTATATTTATTATTATAGAATAACTTTTATCTATAATTTAGTTTAATAAATCTTAGTGACATCAATATATTACATTCTCTTATTTATATTTACATGTTTTTTACATTGTCACATTTGGAATAGAGTCTATTAGCTATGGAAGAATTCAATTCTTTTCCTTCATCTAGCATGACTACCGAACTTATTTTTTAACACTGCCAATTTTAAATCATGAAAAAAAATTTGGAAAAAAAAACCATGAAAAAAAAATCTTGTTATAACCCTCAAGAGTCACAAAATCTACCAACCTCATAGGATCTTGATTACTAATCTAGTTTCAAACTTCAAGTTCCAATTCACTATAACACTCTTTTAGCAAGTCAAAGTTGACATCATACCATAAATTAGATTTATATTCTCTAACTTGAACTTGAGGTCTATTCCTTTTACCTATAATTGTATTATTGTATGGTATTTTGTGTCCCTATAAATTTCATTAAACAAATATATTAAATTAGGGTAGAATTTTCAAATTTTCTATTCTCACCCTATCATAATATATATTGAGTTTGTTGGAAGTAAATTTTTAATGGAACTTTGTAAGATCCCTATCTTGGTTGGAGCTAGATGTGAACTTAGGAACAAGGTTGGTTGTTTGTAAAAGGTAATTCCTTCTTTATTTTTGGCTCCAAGATTAATAAGGAAGCTGAGTGGATGGTGGTGGAGAAAGGAGTAAAACTTCCTTTATACATGGGATATAATAAATTGATAGTGGGAGGAGAGACTTGTTGATGTGTGTTTTATTACTCACCAAATAGTAGAACAAAATACCAATGTATCTTATCCTCTCTTGATGAAAGTTTTGTATATGCTAAGATTGCAAGAAGATCATGTAGATCACTCTGAGGTTCCTTTTGTGTCAGGTCTTTGTTAGAATAATTGAGAGGTGGGGTTAATCAGTGGCCTTAATAATTTTTCCAAAACTCTAACCCAAAACTTATCTCTCAAATATAATACCCCCAGTTATATTACACATATATTTTAAGGTGGAACCCCAATATGGGAAAAACCACTTGGGACCGGTAACCCAAAATATTTTCACTCTGTTGAAGTGAGCTTGGTGAAGAGCCAACCCTGTTAAAGGTTACAATACACATTGATAAGTGTGACCTTGTTAGAGGATTCAAAAATAATATTTTGTCTTTTGACCTAGCATTTACTATGCTGTCAACAAGAAAACCTTTTGATACTCTTAAGTATCTCAATACAATAAGGACTATTAAATCCCACTCGGTTAAGAGATTTTCTAAATCAATGGTTAAACTGATACAGTAAATGATCTGTTCGAAATACAACGTTGATTTGCAAATATTCAGATCTATTATTAGTCCAATACCACCTCTCTGATCAATGTACACTTCAGTTCCTTTACTTTCTTTCTTTGTTCTACTCAGTGAATGCTTTGTCCTCTGGTGCTCGGTGTCTGCAGAATTCCTTGGCTCTGTTCTTTAGCCTGTATGATCAGATCTGCATGAATAATTCTATCTTCACTAGAACATATTCAACATTCCTCTCTTTTATTTTATAATGAATTCCTTGTCTCTTTATATAGACATAACTAGCCGCTCAATCTCCTTGTTTTTGTCATAGATTTCTTCTTGATCCGTAAATCTTGCCATCTTTTTCTTTATCCCATAAAGCTCTCCTTTAGTTTTATTCCATAGAGCTCTCCATGATAAATGTGAATAAAACTTTCTTTAAATTTCCTTCTTTCTTTAGTTTGGTTGGTCATTGATAATAAAGCAATCAATCAATCAATCCCTAAATATAGCTCTGCCAGCTAAGTGACTTTGTTGTTATTTAACTCTAGTTCTTCTCGGTCATCAACTAAAATTAGCTCAGTCATTGACTTCAGTTATGCTTGGTAAATAGCTCTTTCTTGGTAACACTTTATCGGTTACTACGATGCTCGGTATACATTGTTAACTACTCGGTGTTCACTGTCAGTCACTATATATAGAATTTTATGTTTTAGCGACCACATAAAATTTATCTCTTCAGATCTTCAATGTTATGACAATATGTGTATGAACAATTAAATCATATCAAGTTGACATCAATGACAATACAATACATTAAATAATTTAATGTCTTACATTCACTTTTGCATCTCAGTGATCATCAACTTATTATCTTCAAACATTCAATCAGTTTTAGTTCATCACTCTCTCCCTTTGGCATTGCTGGTAGCACAATATGAAATATTCCATATCATACCAAACTTATTGTTCTGTAACCAATTCAAATATCTAAATCTTGGTAAGATCTTCTATCTCAATTTTAATTTTTTTGTGTATTGTCCCTTTCTTCATTCCCTTCAATGGATACATGTAGCCATTCTTCCTTTTGATTTTGTCTCTCCCTTTCTTGTAGAATCTCTTCTCCCTTTTCTAGATAGATATGCAGTGTTAACTTTCTCCAATTCTCTCCCTTTGATGGATGGTTATTTCATTGAATCTTTCTCTTTATTTCGTTGATTCTTTCTCTCCCTTTGGATGTTCTTCTCCCTGATGGATATTTCATTGAAACTTCTTCTCCCTTTGACAATAATGCCAAAAATTATACAGCTCTTTAGTAGCCAACAATATCTTTGGTGTGAGGTTCAGATAAGTACCTTCAATGTACTGATATGTCATTGTAGTCCCTATCTCATCTTGCATCAAGATGATTACTCTTCTTATAATGTCTAGGCTGATGCATCCTTCAAGTCATCTCAGTGACTAGTAGACAAGCGACGAACCCCTAGTCTATTCCTCGGGTACTCAAAAGTATCTTTTGGCAATGGTTTTGTGAATATATCTTCTAGTTGTTCTTTGGATTGTATATATTCTAATTTACATGTTTCTCTTGTACTTGTTCCCTCAAGTAATGATACTTAATAGATACGTGCTTTATCTTAGTATGCATCATAGGGTTCTTTGAAATGTTTATAAAACTTGTATTATCACAATAGATAATTACTGGGTCAAGAATTTCCTCATTCAAAACTTTCAACAATTGCTTGATCCATGCAATGTTAAATAAATTTTCAGCAGTAACTACATATTTTGCTTTTGTTGTTCATTGAGATATGCATCCTTTCTTTTTACTTATCCATGTGACAAGTTTGTCACCCATAAAGAATGCTCCTCATGTAGTGCTCTTTCTATCATCTATGTTTCTAGCCCAATCAACATCAGTATAAACTTGTAGCTCAAATTTGACTTCTTTATTAAACCAAAAACCATAGTCTTCAATATTCTTCAGATATCTCAAAATTCTTTTAACCGTAGTCATGTGTGATTTCTCAAGGTTAGTAGAGAATATTGCAACTATACCAACTGCATGTGCTATATCAGGTCTAGCATGTATAACATACATTAGTTTACTAATCGTAGACTTGTATAACGTCTGATTTACCTCAGTTGTCTTGTCATCCTTTGTCAATTTGCATCCGGTTGTCATAGGTGTTCCAACGGGTTTGGAGTCGTCCATTTTGAATATCTTTAGAATTTCTTTGATGTATTTTGATTGTGTGATGTAGATGCCTTCATCCTGTTGTAGAATCTGCAGGCCAAGAAAAAATTTGATGTCTCCAAACATTGACGTTTCAAATTTTTTTCTCATTTCATCATAAAATGACTTGCATAGCATATCATTACCGCCAAATATGATATCATCAAAAAATATCTCAGCAATCAAAATCTTATCATTAGTATCTCCTTTCAAATAAAGATTATTGTTGTCACTTGTTCTAACAAATCCAATACTAATGAGATAAGAGTGAAGTCTTTCATACCATACTCTCGGTGCTTGTTTCAATCCATACAAGGCTTTGTGTAGTTTACAAACCATGTTCCTCTTGTAAGGATCAACAAACCGTTCAAGTTGTTTAATGTATACCTCCTCTTCTAGTATTCCATTACGAAATGTAGATTTAACATCCATTTAGTATACTTTGAATCCTTTAAAACAAGCATAAGCAAGTAGAATTCTTACTCCTAGTTTAGCAATGGGTGCAAAGGTTTCTCCATAGTCAATACCTTTTTTGTGTGCATACCCTTTGCATACCAATGTTTCTTTGTTCCTTGTGACTTCTCCATTCTAATTATGTTTGTTTCTAAAAATCCATTTGGTGCCAATGAAATTTTTGTCACTCAATCTAGTTACTAATGTCCATGTTTTATTCTTCTCAATCTGTTCAATCTCTTCATTCACTACACTAACCCGTTCTTGATTCTCAAGTGGAGTATTAACAAATTTAGGCTCAAAATCACAAATCAAACATCTATTGTTAAGTGACTTACTTCTTGTTCTCATTCCTACTCTTTTTGCCCCAATGATCTAGTCTTGTGGATGGTGTTTTCTGACATATTTAACAAGTACACGTTCAAATCTATGTTCTATATTTTGATCATCATTTTGTTCTACACCGCTCGTTTAAACATTGTGATCATTTTCCTAATTCTCGATGTGTGCAACCTGTTGCTTAATTGCGTTGTTCTATCGCTCGTTTGCATTATTCAGCCGCTCGGGCAAGGTGTTAGTTTATTCAATGTAGACAAATTTGTTGTAACCTTCAGGTTCCTTTCTACTTTCCTCATCATTTTTCTCAGCAAATTCATCTACTTTAACATTTACACTCTTAATGATTTTGTTAGAAGATTTTTTTAGACATTTATAAGCTTTTCTTTTGGTAGAATATCCTAGAAATATTCCTCCCATTTCTATCATCTTTCAATATATAGCATTGACTTCCAAAAATTCTAAAGTAACTCACATTTGGAGTGTATCCATACCATAGCTCATAAGGTGTCTTATTTGTGTCTTTATTTAATTGAACTTGGTTCAGTGTATAGATAGCAGTACTTATAGCTTCTCTCCAGAATGTTTGTGTGATGCCTTTTTCAATCATTAGTGTTCTGGCACAATCAACAATTGATCTATTCCTCCTTTCAGAAATCCCATTTTTTTGTGGTGTCCTCGGTGTAGAAACCTATCTTGTAAACCCATGCTCATTACAAAAGTTAGTGAATTCATCAGAAATAAATAGTCCTCCTCTATCCAATCTTAAACATTTCATTTCTTTTCCACTTTGTTTCAACTTTAGCTTTATACCATTTGAACATCTAAAATGCTTCAGATTTCTCTTTTAAGAACATGACAGTCATCATCTTAGAATAGTCATCAACAAATAGAATAAAGTATCTATCACCATAATAGTTCTTTGTTCTCATTGGTCCACATAAGTCAGTATGGTCTAACTCCAGAATAGCATTAGACGTGTAGTTTTTTTCTCTTGAAACAAGAATTTTTCATTTTTCCTATTTGACAATTTTTGCACATAACATGGCCGGGCTTTGAAATGCTTGGTAAGCCTCTCACGTTTATTTTCTTACTTATCTTAACCATTTTGTCAAAATTCACATGACATAACCTTTTATTTCATGATCAAACATTTTCATTTATAGCTAATAAAAAAGTGGTCTCAATATTATCAAGATAGGATATATTACCTTTTGTTTCTTCACCAACACCGATCAACTTTCTTGTTCCATTATAGATCATTTCCCTTTTGTTCTCAAATGCAAATCCGTGACCTGTGTTGTTTAGTTGTGAAACACTCAACAAGTTATAGTTAAGTCCTTTCACCCAATATGTATTTTCACATCTGATCAGATTATTCAACATGATGGTACCTTTTCCTTCAACTGGGAAAGGTGAGTCATTACCCATCCTAATTGATCCACCATTATATTATTCAAAAGTTTCAAAATTTTATTTATCTCTAGTCATGTGATGAGTACAACCATTATCAATAATCCAGACATCATTTTTTCTAACTTTAGATATGAGTGCATTTTCAACATACCTTTTCTTCTTCGTCTAAATCATCCTTCATAGCAGCAAATACTACCTCAACATCTTCATCAGAATCAAAATTAGAATCTTTAGCTTTGTTCTGAACCAGGTAACAAGCCTTCTTGTCTTTTTCCTTATAATCTTGGTTATCTCTTCTGTTAGAGTGTCAGTTGCTTATGTAGTCTCAGTCATCACTTCCATCATACTTCTTTTCATAAGATCTGTCATTATCTCTTTCATCCTTTCTCTTGTTAGGGCATCTAGCAACAAAACATCAAATTTATTTTCAATTAAAGTAGACCAATGGTAATGTACCTTTATATCTTGCTTTACCTCTATGTAATATCCTAGCCATTAATGCTTCAAGTTCATCAAGTTCTTTCTCTTCACTATCACTGTCAATATCATTTATCATAGTGTTTTTGTTACTAGATTTGCTTATTTTCAGAGAAGACTTGAATGAAGACTAAATAGTACGTAAGACATTGTTGTCATAGTTGTTCATCTCAAATGAAATAAGTCTACCAATCAAACTATCAAGAGTAACATTGTTACTAGCTACTGCTCTCATTTGTTGATTTACAGATACTCTAATAGCATAAACAAGTAGTAAGGTTCTCAGAATTATAATTATAATTGTTCCTTCATTAAGTACTCATCCTACTCCACGGATAGTATTAACAACTTCTTTGATTCTGTCACTATACTAAGTGATGTTCTCTCCTTCTTTCATTCTCAGATCATCAAACTTTCCTCTTAGGCTTTCAGCTTTAGCTCTCAACACATTGGCATCTCCTCCATGTACTAGCTTGAGTTTTTCCCACATTTTCTTTGCAAAGGTGCATGATTTCACATCTTAAAATTCATCTGTTAGTGAAGAAGAAAGTTCTATCATCATAGAATTGTGTTCATGTTTCTCTCTCAATTGATCAACAGTTAGAGGTCTAGTAGGTGCAACATATTCAGTATCCAAGTGTTGTGTAACATCATTTCCAATACCAGATAGATGCATTCTTATCCTTCTTTTCCATGATGCAAGTTTGTCCTTGTTAAACTTATGCACATCCCTTTTACTCATCTTGTGATATTTAGCTTAAGTCCCTTGAAAATTTTCTTCCAAGTACCAAAGCTATGATACCAATTGTTAGAATAACTGAGAGGGGGGTGTGAATCAGTGGCCTTAATAATTATTCCAAAAATCCAACCCAGAATTTATCTCTCAAATATAATACCCTTAGTTATCTTACAATCCCCAATCATCAAGATGTCTGTCATAAATAAAATTAACAAATATAAACTGCTCGGTAAGATATACTGTTTCATCTTTTCTAGACTTTACCGAGTAACAACAAATAAACTTAGTGTTAACTGGCCAATCCAGTTTCAATAATCTGTAAAGAAAAATATCAATGCAATGATAGAAATACACATTTGATACATATATTTTAATGTGGAAACCCAATATGGGAAAAACCACATGGGACCAGTAACCCAAAATATTTTCACTCTTCAAAAGTGAGCTCTATGAAGAGCCAATAGTATTAAAGGTTACAATACACACTGTTAAGTGTGACCTTGTTAGAGGATTCAAAACTAATAGTTATTTCTTTTGACATAGCATTCACTATGTTGTCAACATGAAAACCTTTTGATACTCCTGAGTATCTCAATTAAATAAGGACTGTTAAATCCCACTCGGTTAAGAGATTTTCTAAATCAATGGTTAAACTAATATAGTAAATGATATGTTTAAAATACAGCTTTGATTTGCAATTATTCAGATCTATTGTTAGCCTAGTAATACCTCTCTAATAAATGTACACTTCAGTTCCTTTTCTTTCTTTCTTTTTTTGTGCTCGGTGAATGCTCTGTCCTCTATTTCTCGGTGTCTGTAGAATTCCTTGGCTCTGTTCTTTATCCTGTATGATTAGATCTCCATGAATAATTCTATCCTCACCAGAATATATTCAACATTCCTCTTTTTTGAAATGAATTCCTTGTCTCTTTATATAGACATGATTAGCCGCTCAATCTCCTTGTTTTTTTTGTAGATTTCTTCTTGATCCATAATTCTCGCCATGCTTTTCTTTATCCCATAAATATCTGATTTAGTTTTATTTTGTAGATCTCTCCATGATAACCATGAATAAAACGTTCTTTAAATCTCATTCTTTACTTAGTTTAACTGATCATTAATAATAAAGAAATCAATCAGTTAATCTCTAAATATAGCTCTTCCAGCTAAGTAACATTGTCATTCTTTAACCCTAGTTCTGCTCAGTCATGAACTTCAGTTGGCTCGGTCATTAACTTCAGTTATGATTGGTAAATAACTCTTTCTCGGTAACACTTGCTTGGTAACTACAGTGCTCGGTATACACTGTGAACTACTCGGTGTTCACTATCACTCCGTGTATACATAATTTTTTATCTTTTACCGACCACATAAACTTTGTCTCTTTAGATCTTCACTCTTATGAAAATATGTGTATGAACAATTAAATCTAATCAAGTTGACATCAATGAAAATACAATAAATTAACTGATTTAATGTCTTGCATTCACTTTTGCATCTCGGTGGTCATCAACTTATCATTTTCAAATATTCAATCAGTTATAGTTCATCAGTCTTGACCGTGGATAAGCCTAATTGTTGATGTGATTTGTTGTTATGCATTAGGGGCCTTACATTTGCAAACTTAAAGTTGATCTCAGATCATAATAGATGGGGAATTATCGATAGATTTTGTAATGAAACACTTTTTGGGGGTTTTTTTGAGAATAAGAAGAAACAAATGGAGAAAGGGTTTAGGAATTATAATCTAGTCCTAAGGGTAATGACATCAATAAATACTATTTTGGAGGACAAATTCTAAATAACCAAGCTCTCCTTCACCAAGATGAACTACAACTACGCGATAACTGGTGGGTGATACCACAATAGTGGGTTACACTTTTTTGCCTAAACAGACATTGAACTCTACATTTTGAGAAAAACTTTCACATTTGGATGCATATTGTCGTTAAACTGTTTGAAATCAGAAGATGAAGTAAACTAGAGTCTTCTAGGATTTTCTGTCTAGATTCTAAATTTATTTTTTTTATTTATTTTTTAATTGATTTTAATGGTTTTTTTTTTCTCCCACTAAAACTTCTATGTTGCTGAAAACGTCTTTTTCAAAAAGGTACAATGACTTCGTACAACATAACTTTTTTTCTAAGATAGATATTGATGTGCTTCTTTTGAATTTGGTTTTGTAACATCCATACGGAGGGCATGCAATTGGTTTGATGACATTATCATGAT
>MU223713.1:3346718-3378993 GCA_018584345.1 Thuja plicata | reverse complement strand
TTCTTTTCTCTATATTTTTTTTTAAACACGTTCTTCAAACTTAACCATTCTTATAATGTTTTTCATGCCTTTCCACTTGTGGATATTTCAAGGGTCTTTCCAGACTTTACCATTTACTGATTGACTTGCTCGCTTGCTCATTATTTGGGATATAGGATTGGATACCCTTTTGTCTCTTTGTCAGCCATAGCTCACTTGTTGCCAAAATAGACTTGCCAAAAATAGACTTTGTTTGAATAGTAAGTTGTTCAAAAGTGAAAATAAGGCCAATCCTGGAGGCAGTGAAATTTACTAAAAATAGACTTACCAAAAATAGACACTTCTAAAAATAGTAAGTACTTCCAAACTCAAAATAAGGTTAGTTTGGGACACAGTTAAACTTACTAAATGTAGAAATTTTGAAAAATAGCAAGTATGTCAAGACCGTCAAAATTTCATTGACATTCTTTTCTCAAAGATCAATTCTTATTAACACTTGACCTAATTCACAAACAAATACACAGTTTCCATTCTAGGAGCCAATTGGACAAAACGTTTCTATCCATGGCCAAATTTTACTAATTCTCATTCGAAACATGGGGAACCTTAGGGGATTGAGCCCAAAACTACCAAGAAGGAAAGCTAAAATATCATTCAAATGCTTGGCTTGGGATTTATTAGTCTTTAAAGCATTGGTATTACATCTACTAAGAGCTGAAATAAAATATCATTCAAATGCTTCGCTTGGATTATATTTGTTGATTTGATTTGGTACCTTAGTGAGATAACATGAGAAAATTAGGTCGCACAAATCTGCTACAATGGACTACTTTAAAATTGAAGGATTGTTTTCCTAAGAAAGAAATTAAAGAATGAAGATGCATTGGGTTTCCATGTACATGAACAAGTGCGTGATTTGAATAACAAAATTCTAGGAATTTTTAAGGTCATTTTGTCACCAATTTTAGATAAATATTTATCGTCCTAAAGCCTATCCATACATGAAGAAGTGTTTGATTTGACTAACAGATTTTTTTTGGTATATCACTGGAATCAATATTTGTTTTAGCTTTCCATAAAGATCTTCCCAAGGTTGTAGCTAATTGCTTGGTACTTACAAGGATGGTAGAGATTTAATTATATATCAATATAAATAATGTGCACTTCTCTATTTAAAGAGAAATTTGATGAATATATTTCTATATTAAAAATATGTAATATATGTTGGACCACTATTTTCTTGGTACGTCAACTAGCAAAAGGGCTTTAGGAATATAGTTGTGCCATTAAAATCCGTTTCTTCCATTAAACTTACACACCTCACCATAATTAAATGAAGTATATCCTCCTCAACTTTTAGCAAAGCTTATATATGGTTTATGAGAACATTGTAAAATATTTAATAATGGGGTATAATAGCTCCTGTACTTTTGTTTAGTGCAAATATTCAAAGATTTTTGAGTACTTGAATGCATCAATTTTTTATGTGACTAAACATAACAATAGAATATACGTCAAAGGAAAATTCATTGACATAATAAGAGTTTAATCAAGTTTTAATTTGTAAATGGATTAGGATGGTTCCTCAACCTCATAGAGTACATTGTTAATTTGAGGATAGAGTACATTGTTAATTTGAGGTATATAGTTTGTCAATATGGCTACAAAGTTGAGAAGTTTATAAATGCAAGATTAGAAAATTTTAGCAAACGTACTAGTTTCTACAACTATACAAATCATGAAATACCAAGTATAGATAAGACAAAGTTTAATGCATGACTTCATTTGAAAAATTTACTTATGTTTGCTTCAATATAAAATTTCTAAAACATTTGCCTCTTCCGGAAAATGGTTACAATCAAATTCAAGATTAATAATGATTTTTACTGTTAAGTATGCATATCAATATTGATTTTTACTTTTAAGTACGCAAATCAATAATGATTTTTACTTTTAAGTATGCAAATCAATAGTGATTTTTACTTGAAAGAAATATTCTTTAATAATAGCATCTTAATCCAAAGCAGATCAACAAATGGACCCTATTAAAAAATTCTATTAACGGTGAGAAAATCAGATAAATGTAGAAACAGCAGACACTTGAAAATGCAAAAACAAACCAAAGAGAAGTTCAAATTTCCATTTTATTATAGAATTTCAATGGTTGTCAAAGAGATCTCAACAGCCAACAAGAAATTATTATATCTTATCATGAGGGTGATAATATAAGTAAGATGGGAAAGGGAATAGTATAGTAGGTGTGCAGATGGAGATTACATTAATGGCTGTTTGGTATGGCTTTGCCAAATGGGTTGGCTTTGCCTGATGGGGTAGGCTTCTCACTTGCATCATGCAATGATGATGATGGTTCTGGTTCAAGTTCGCGGTCTGCAATCACTACTTTGTGTGATGGTTCAGCTGGTTCAGGTTCGCGGTCTGCAATCACTACTTTGTGTGATGGTTCAGCTGGTTCAGGTTCGCGGTCTGCAATCACTACTTTGTGTGATGGTTCAGCTGGTTCAGGTTCGCGGTCTGCAACAATTATTGGACCCCCTCCGCTCACCATATTGACCAGCAGCATTGCAGTGAGAGTGAGAGCGAGAGCGAGAGCCATGAACCCAATTGCCTTTGCCATCTTCCCCACTCAATTGCACAATGAAGGATGTGCGTATGTTTATTTATGCTCCTTTTCCCATGTATTTATACACAGTGAGATGATATGGACTGCAAACAGATTTGATTAATTGGTGTGTAAATTGAAAGAAGAGCAAACAAAAAGAGTGATTGCGTTGTGATCTGCTTTCCTTAAATAGAGCAAGCTTCGTTTCATCTCATTTTCACACGGAGGGCAGTTTCCCTAGGAGAAGCAATTACTTCCTATCTCAGGGTTATTATCACTCATTATATGATACCAACCAACATTGACTTCAATATATTTTTAAAACCTCCTTGAGTAGGATTAACTTTAATTTGTTTTTATTAAAAAACATTGAACATTTATTATCAATTTAATAATTCTTTCTAAGTTGTAAGTCTATGTGAATGTAAAAAAAACAACGAATTAATAAATAATTTTCATAAAGTTGTTTTGGGAATATTAAAAAATAACAATTCTTCTAAATAGATAGTAAAAATTGGAATTAATTATACAATTGTACAATTATACTATTATTTTTATATAATTATAAAGCATGCAATTTTATTATTATTATAATTATTTTAACAATTATAAATTTATAAAATGCAATTATTATATCATTTTTAGTTTTTTAAATAATTTTAATTTGAATAAATTTTGTAATATTATCAATATATTTTAATTAATTATTGAATTTAATCTGTATAATTTTAATTATAGCACTAAGCAATTTTATATAACAATTATAAATTAGCAATTGTAGTATACACATAAATATTTAGAAAATGTTGGTACACACTTTTTAGGATTGAAATTTTTCAAATATACAAGAGGCAATGATATTTAAATTATTTTAGAATGAAAAAGTTGTGAAAAATACATGTGAAAGTTGTCTCTAAATTTTTCACAATTGAAATGTCGTTAATGTTTCAAAAGTTTTTGATTGTAGTAAAAACAGTTTTTAAATGGGAACTCGAAACCCCTTACAAGCTAGAAACATAGATAAAACTTTGAGGCACCCCAAAAAGAGACAGGACTGGAAGCCCGACCGTAGAAAATCTGACAACAACAAAAAAAAGGAAAAAAACTAGCAGCCAAAAAAACCACAAAAAAAGACCAACCACCAAACCCAGAATCCAGAGCACTATACCAGCTCCTTACAAGCCTCATCGACTTCCTGCTTAGCTTCAGATATCTTCTTCATCGCTGCATTGAACTCAGAGAGTTCCTGGATTCTGTCGTGAATTTTCTTCTTTCGAGCAGATCTGGTGCGTTTTCTGGGACCTTCATCGTCCAGGTTGTCAGTAATATCCTCTGGTTTGTTACCTGATGACCCAGTATCCAACTCAGCTTTAATGGTCAGGAAACAATCCATGGCCGAGCCCATAAAGTTGTTGTAATCATGCATATGTTTTTTCATAGTATGCTCCAGGGTATCAATCCTGGCTTGTAACTGCAGGACATTACTGTCATCATTACTAGTTATCTTTTCCTCCTTGGTGTTAGGGCCAGACTCCATCTGATTCTGCAGAGTATCCACCTTAGCATCAATGGCATGATACTTAAGGTGAAGGTTCTTGATTTCCTGGAACACCCATTTCATTAACCGAAAGGAGTACATAGAGGCACCTTTGGCTGTTTGGAGAACCCCAAAAGGAGGATCAATCTTATCATCCATGTCATCCTTTAGCAGTTGAACATTTCTTTCCTGTAGATCCACAATCTTGATAAAAGGAATGTTCCGAGAATTACCAGGGACATTATCTGTCTCCTTCACAGGTGAGTTCGGCTCCTTGACAGGGGAAATGTTCTCCACCTCTGTAGCTTCCTTCTGAGTATCTTGATCACAACCCATGACCACTTCAAGCTTCGGCGATATTGGAACATCACGGTCTTCAAAACTATCATACTCAACCAGAATAGGCTCCTTCTGACCTTCCTCATCATCCTTCTTATCCTCTCTATTTTTCCTGCAATCCAAATATTTTTCTTTGTCCATAGAAGCTGTCATTTCCTCATCCGTGATATCGTTCTCCACCAAGACAGAGGTCGACACCAAGGAAGTAGAATAACTATCTTCCTCTGTAGAATCAGCCATATTGTCATAGCCTTCCACACTATCAGCAGAGGTATTCGTATCCATGGTAGTCTCCTTCTCCTTCTTAATTTTTTTGCCTGTAGAACTCTTGCTTTTCTCATTTCCATCCCTAATTCTTTTTTTACCCAACCCAGACTTGGACGGGTTAATGTTTCAAAAGTTATAGATGCTAGAAGAATCTTATATAAAAAAATTGTTATGGATTTTCAAGTTTTAAAATGATAGAAAAATGTTCTAGGTTTTCTTTTTGAGTATTCTATTTAAAATTTTAGTTTTCATCTTCTTTCCATTTTAGAAGTTGGTTTTTTATTTTTATTTTTCCTCTTCTTTTATTTTTTTAATTTGATTATGTGTTGTTTGTTTATATTGCAAAGGTAGTAATAAAAATAATGTAGTTGTTGTCTGATGTTTGTGAAGGAGATCTCCATGAATATTTAATTGTGCCTTTTAAGTGTGCTTATGGGTTTTAGAGATTTGTTATTTGGTTAAATGAACCCAAAGGAAACAAATTTAGTTTAGTAATAGATTATTTTCAATTGAAAAACTTAATGATAAGAAGCTCATATCTCATTAGGATAAATGATATTGGAATGGTACATTTTAATGATTGATTAATGATTAAGTTTATTTTGTTCATTTAAATCAACAATCACTAATTACAAGTTTTTTAATGGACCATGAAACCATTTACAAAAGATTTTTGAAAAAGATAAGCATTAACAACCCAAACTAACAATGAAAGGCTGCACAAAAACAAAAGGCAGGACCCCAATGGACAAGCTAAGAAAACATTAGACAATAAACAGAGTTGGAAACAAAAAACAACACTATGACCAACAAACTACCAGCAATAGACCAGGAGCTACATTTCCTACATCATTTGGATAGATTCTTTGATGCTTTTCAACTCCTTTGGGGTTTCAGGCAGCATACGTTTGAGGCTGCTTTTTGTTCTAGTTCCTGGTCCTGAGCTCCCAACATCATCAACTAGAGTAATAGTACTAATTTGCAGCATTTTTCTCTCAAGTAATTATAGAGGGCCCTCAAATTCATTACAGAGACTTTATTTCCCTCATTACTGTGCTTCAGAACTTCACTAATTATGTGCCCATTATAACTAATCTTGGTGTTCATGTCTTTCAGCTTCTCCTCGAGAATGACTTTGATCTTAGCTATCAGGATTTCATCCAAGTTATTTCTATTTACCTCCAACAAAAACTTCATTTCCAGATTTTCCAACCTAAATTTTAAGGGCTCCATGGCATTCTTCGTAGCCTTTAGGTGTTGTTTCATTTCTTGGATATCATTTGCAATCCACTTCTCCATATTTATGCCATGGCCCTTTTTACTGTTATCCTCCTGCTGAATACAATCATCATAATCAAACCCCACAGTGGTCACCTTGTCTTCTCTAACCCTACTAATCAGTTTCCCACTAGAATTTGTATTACCTTTTCTCTAATCTTCAGTGGTTTTTGCATCTTTGTCAGCCCTAATGTTCTTCTAGCCTATGGAGTTTGCCTTTTCACTATTCTGATCTTCTTTTTCCTCAGCATTATCTTCTTCCTGCTCCTCATCCCTTCCTTTGGGATTTGATTTTTGAGGTTTCCATTTCCTTAGCTTGATCATCATCATTCTCTTCAACGTTCATATCCTCCTCCTCCCCTTTAGGCGATGATATCACTAATTATAAGTTTAAAAGCAACTGTCTATTGTTTTTTTCCCCTTTTTATTTTTAGCAATCTAAATTTAAACCAATTTTCTTAAAAAAAAAATTTGTTTTTTTATCATATTTTGGCAATCTAGATTTAAAACAACTTTATAAAAACACTTTCTATTTTTTTCATATTTTAGCAATCTAGATTTAAAAGCAACCTTCTAAAAAAAACTTTCATTGCTCCTAAATTCAAAATCTAAACAGTTTTACAAGCTAAATAAGCAAACATCATAAAAAGAAAAATAATCTTTGAAATTTCCACATTATGTAATCTAATCAGATCTCTAATTGATAAACTAATACATTATGTAATTTAATCACATCGCTAATTGATAAACTACTACATTTCATTGTGTCCAAATTCAAAATACATATAGTTTCACAAAAAGAAAAAAGAAAAAAAACACAATGAGATACCAAGCACAAATTTACTAACACGCCAAATCGCCAATTAATCAACTACTACATTTCACCGAAACTGCCAAGCCAAAAATTTATCTATGAATATAACAAACCTCGAGAAAAATTAAAAACAAATAGGTCGATTAAATTTATCTTATTCTTACCGTATTCGAAACCCTATTCAAAACCCTATTGTAGGGATGGTCATAAGGTGTACCCAACACACATATTATCATCAAAATTCAAATCTTCTGCTTCTTCGTTGCCTCTGAGATTGGGCCTCTATGGTAAGTGCATCTGTACTAGAAGCTCTTGAAAGACCAATCTGTCCTTTCTCTCTTTATAGATATGTGAATTTCAATTGTAACTACTATACGATCTGTCCTTCCTCTCTTTCTATTTCAACTGCAAATATTAAAAAACTCTCTTGCTGGGCTGAGATTTTCCAACCTACCCTAGGTGCCCTTGGAAATAGAAAATACAAAACATCATAAATTGAAAAAATAAATCGCTTTCTTTTATCAGATCACAATTTACATGAAAAGCATTCACCATGAGAGTAGGGTTAAATGTCATGTATTATTGCTTCTAAATACTATAATATGTTGTTATCCTCCAATATAAACCTGCACAAGTTGTGGAGTGCTCTTCCATCAACACATTTTCAAAGTGGCAAATATGAATAATTTTTTAAGCTAAATGTATGATAAGAATAACCCTCGCTAAAATTTCTGCAAACATGATGAAGGAACAAATAATATTATATACATATTAAAAAGATTCACCAAACTAATATTGTAATAAAAAATGGAGAAAATGCCAGAGAACAGAAATTTGTTTAGCTTTTCAAGTATATTGTCAAACCTTCCCTTTTATTATTAAATATCATATTTCCATTAATAATTTGAAAATTAAAAAAAAAATTAATAAGGTATCTAGAGGATATGACACAAACAAAGATAAATACAATGCTAAAAAGACAATTATTAATATGACAACTAAGATTAAAAAAAAGAAACAATTAAAATATGGGGATATAAAGTAGTTATGGCATATTTTGGGATTTATGCATGATTTCGCAAAGACGTGGAATTGAATAGACTTCCGCAAAGAATTTTCTTTGAACGGAGTTGAACGAACTTTTGCAAAGAATACTACACTTCAGCACCCCCTGCATTCAAAATGTGTTGTCGTAGACAATGCAACAACTTTTATTTGACAGTATGCGTCAAAGAGACGTCTTATCATGGGGCAATGATTAAAGAAAATACACACAAAAAACGATAATAGAAATGCCATTTCGGAGAACAGCTCTAGAAGACATGCATGAAACACAACTAAAGCATTTAAACTGGTTTACAAAATGCCTCAAATAGTTGGAATCGTCCTTATCAAGTAGGCGGCTAATAACTTTGATTCCTTTATTCATTTTATCAAATTCATATACAGACAGAGCACACATAAATAATGAAAAAGCCTGGATACACACAGGTAGAATGTGGAGCAATAGAAAATTGAAACTTTTACTGTGAGAAAGAAAGTTTTTAAAGTAAGACCGAACTGTTCAGTGAACCGTCGCTATATACAGAGGAGTGCGAGTGCCTTCAACACATTTTCTAAAAGAAAAAACCTTGCATTAAGCATTAGCATGTTAAAGATAAATAGATATTTAATAAACACTTCAAATAACATCATATAAAATCAAAGAAGAAATTATTACAAACATGCATGCATTACTTTCAATATTAAAACATATATACATGCATGCTTAATCAGGAAAGCATAAATAATGTCTTATACCTTAGAAGTAATTTGACCCCACAAAGCAAGAGGCAAATCAACCAAGAAGCAAGTCAGAGAAATAAGATCTAGACGGTTGTAGGGGGAGAATCGTTCCGTTGCCATTGGATCAGCCAAATCCATGTGGAAGAAAGTTTAAGAAAGTTTAAGTTGATATGCTAGCAAAAACATATCAAAAGCAAAAAAAGAAGCGAATGCTCTAGACATTGAGCATGCATAATGTGGATATAATGTAAACTATTTGGTATAGAAAAAAATCAAACCCAACTACGTTTTTCTCACAATTTGGTGCACAGATTATACAAAAATATAGTACTTGAACAGAACAGTAGGAATATTTATTCCATTACCTCATAATCCTGCACGACATCCATGGACATCGAGCCAGCCAAACCGACGTGCAAGAAAGATTGAGAATAGCAACAACGGACGACACTCTATCAAATTGGACGGACCAATCTCATAGTAATCTCCTAAATCAAAATTAGTTAAACCGTTATGACATGGAAAGAAACTATCCCGATCATCATGGATATTAGACCGTCGAGATTAAAGAGCCTCTTGGCTAAGGCCTCTCGACTAAAGAGCACGAACAAAGTATGTTTGATTCAATCGAGTGCATAATTAGTATGGATTCGAGACCAAGGAAAATGTGTTTACCATTAGTTGTGGTACATTCAATTTCTTGAAATGGGGCCTCTATCAAAATGGAGCCAAAGGAAAAATAGTCCCAACCTAAGAAGGACTAGTTTATGTGTAATTGAAGAAAACAAAATTGTCATCTTTGCCTATAGATTGCAACTGTAAAAACTAGTTAAAAGCCCTATTTTATTCAAAACTATTGTAAAAGATTAACAATCTTTAAGGAGTTCTGTCGATTATTAATATTAATTCCAAGCTAGGTATCTATAAGCCAGATGTGGAATTTGAATCTCTCCCTTTTGCATGCTTTGTTTTTCATAAAATGGGTCATTGGGCAAAGAATTGTCCGAAGAAAGCGAGGAAGGAGCACAAAAGTGTGGTCCCAGATCCTATTCCTCCTAAGGAACCCAATAAAATCTGGAAGGAGAAGAAGGTTCCAGAAATAACAGAGGAAGTTAGTATTAACAAGCATGAAGAACAGGAAGGGGGTAGTGGTGACTTTGTAGATTCAAATGGGATTCTAAACCTGGAAGATGGGGAAATAGTGGAATCGGTTACTCACATTTCCAATTCGTTGATGAAAGAAGTGTCGGTAGAGGTTGTGGTTCCTATCCGGGCTGATGATCAAGTGTTCAATGAGGAAGGTGCCATCCTTTCAGTTCAACTAGATAGAGTGGCTATTGGGGTGGATTCTTCCACTTCTGAACTAGAAAAATCTGAGGAGGAGGCCTCATCTTTTGCTCCAGATACTCTGTCTGGTAGTGGTGATGAAGAATCCTTTGCCACTCCAGACAACCTTGACTTGAACGACACTCCATGGATGACTCAATTAGGTAAGAAGCAGAAGAAACAATAGAAAAATCTCAATACTATAGGATCCAAGGGAGTGGTTACGAGGAGTAGGGCTGATGGAGGGTCTAAGATTTGAAATGTGAAGGCAGATGTTGGTTCCAAAAAGTGGACTCCAAGTCGAACCTCCAAGAAAGAAATTAGAGAAAGGAAAAGTAAAAATGATATTGTGGATGGTAAGCAATTGACCATCCAGGATGTTTGCACTCCGGTTAATATATAAAGATCATATCATGGAACATTAGGGGGCTAAATGCATCCCATAAGCAAGATTTATTTAGAAACCTGGCTAGAGATCATAAACCAGATATCATGATGGTTCAGGAAACCAAAATGGTTAAAGATAAGGTTGAAAAAATCAGAATTTTGAAAAATGGAGGTGTGGTTGGATCTAGTTCTATTGGAGCCTTGGGAGGTTTAGCTATTTTTTGGAATCTTAATAATATCAGAGGGGTTATTCTTGAAAATGATGTTAATTATTTGAGCATAAAATTTACTCTTCTCAAATCTGACTTTGAATGGGTAACTACTAACATCTATGCTCCTAATTCCAAATCTAGTAGAGCTAAGTATTGGAAGATGGTTGAAGATCAAAGATTGTCTTTCTGTGACTTTCCCTAGCTGGTTATGGGAGATTTCAACCACCCTCTGAAAGAAGATGAGAAATTTGGAGGGATAGATAGTTTGAGTCAAATGGAGGGAAGAGTTGATTTGATGGACTTTGTCAATCATCAAGCCCTTGTTGATATTGATCTCCAAGGAGTCAATTACACTTGGTCTAATAGGAGAGTGGGAGAGGATTGTATTCATGTTTGCCTGGACCATGTCCTAATATCTGGTAATTGGCTTAATAATTTTTGTTGCTCGCTTTCCTCTATTACGAAGGTTGGTTAAGATCACTCCCCTCTCTCCTTTGTTGCTGAATTAAAGAAGGTGAAGGGAAATATACCCTTTAGATTTGAAAAAATGTGGATTGAACACCCTGAATTACAACAAAGAATCTGGGAATGGTGGATGTGGACATTCATGGGACTGCTATGTTTCGGGTTTCTAAGAAACTCTAGCATATTAAACAAAATATTAAGGTTTGGAGTAAGGAAGTGTTCGGGGACATCTTCAAAAATAAGCTAGATCTGCAAAAGGAACTTGAATCTATTCAGGATTCTATTTAGTAGATAGGTTTGTCTCAGGATCTGAACGAGACTGAGTCAAGACTTTTGGCCAAGACTCATAACATCATCTCTAAAGAGGAAGTGTACTGGAGACAAAGGTCTAGATCGCTATGGATGAAGGCTGGAGATAAGAACACCAGGTTCTTCCATTTTTCATCTTCCAAGCTCAGGGTAGCCTCTGGAGTGGTTAGCAAATATAAGGAGATTTCTCTGGCTATGGTTGATTTTTTTTCCTCTCTTCTCTGTAGAGATCAGTCACTTTTGCTGGATAATCGGGCTTTAATCCTTGACTCTATTCCTTCTTTAGTGGATGATACTACTAACAATTTTTATATTTTCATTCCTTCCTCTGAGGAAGTCAAGAAAGCTACCTTCTCATTTGAGGGAGACAAATCCCTGGGTCCAGACGGTTTCCTTGGATTCTTTTTTCATAAATTTTGGCATATTATTGGAAATGATATATGTCACGTTGTTAAAGAATTTTTTGGTTCCACAAACTTTCTCAAGGAGATTAATACGACCTAAATATTGCTTTAATTCCTAAATCCTCTGGTGCTGATTCTGTTGACTCTTTTCGACCAATTATCCTTTGTAATTCTGTCTACAAAATTTTATCTAAGGTTCTTACCAATAGGTTGCTGACTATTCTTCCTAATATCATTTCACCCCAGCAGAGTGGCTTTGTTCCAGGGAGGAAAATCTTGGATATCATTATGAAGGTTCATGAAGTCATTCACTCCACTCACTCTTCCTCTAATCATGGCTTCCTGCTGAAGCTTGATCTCTCAACAGCCTATGACCAGGTGGACTGGGATTTTTTAATCTTGAGATTCTTCACTCTTTTGGTTTCAGTGAGAAATTGTTGTAGCTTGTTTCCCAGCTTATCAGTACCTCGATGGTTGTTGTCATTGTTAATGGTTCCTCTTCCAGATTATTTAAGCGTACTCGTGGGCTCCATCAAGGGGATCCTCTATCCCCTATTCTCTTTTCTATATTGGAGGAAGGTCTTGGACGCTATTTTAATAAACTGGCCTTTGAAGGTTCCCTTCAGGGCCTTATTTCCTCCTCTTCTTTGAATCCTTGCTCTCATGAACAATTTTTCGATGACATGGTGATTATGGGGTCTTCTTCTATCCAGGAAGCCAAAAGGATTAAAAAGGCCCTTATTATCTACTCTTCAGCTATAGGTCAAACTGTTAATTGGTAGAAAAGCTCTTTGTTCTTTATTAATACTTCAGTGGATCGGAAAAACAAGATTGCTCGTATCTTGGGGTGTGATATTGGTTCTTTTCCTACATCCTATCTTGGACTCCCTTTGGGATTGAAACCCCCTGACTCTTTTTGGGTGGGCATAGTGGACAGATTTAATAGGAAATTAGCTAGTTGGAAAGGAGATCTTCCTAGCCAAGCTGGTAAACTTCAACTTTTTAAGGCTTCTCTGCAAAGCCTCCCCATATATGCAATGAGCTTATTCAGAATCCCAGGAAAAATTGCCGAAGTAATAGAATCTATTTAGAGAAATTTACTTTGGTCTAGAGTGGAAGATGAAAATAGACTTTCCTCGGTGTTGTGGGACAAGGTTTGCACCCCAAAGAAATGGGGAGGACTGGGGATTACGCCACTAAAGGTTATTAACCAGGCTCTTTTGGCTAAGCAAATCTGGGGTATATATGGTGAAAATAAAGAATGGAATGACATTATTAAAAAAAATATCTCTTCTCACTCCCTCACATGTTAGATTTTATGAATTCTAATGTGAAGGTGCAAGGTTCTTTCATTTGGAATAGTATCTAGCAATCTAAGGAGACGGCTTTTAAGGGAGCCAAGTGGCGTTTGGGCAATGGCAGGAGAATCCTGTTTCGGGATGATTGTTGGGAAAAAGATCTTCCTCTGATTTCCATTCTTGATTTTTAACCTATTATTGATTTTTTTAAATTTAGATTGGGTTTGTATGTTTCAGATTAGTGGCATAATCAGAACTAGGTTGACCTTTCAGAAGTTGATTTCTCGCTCAAACCTCTCATGCTAGATTTGAATGTCTGGAAAGTGGGAAATTCGAAGGAGGATATGTTGATTTTGGGAAAGCTTCCATCAGGTCTCTACTTGGTGGCTTCAGCTTCTGAGATCTTGATTAAAACCCCAGACCCTCTTCCTTTTCAGAGTCAGGTTTGGGATAAAAGGCTCATTCTGAAAATTAACATCTTTTTTTGGATGGTTTTGCAGAACAAGATCCTAACCATTGACAACCTTAAAAAAATAGGAAAGTGTTGGAAATTTAACTATACTGGTGTATATGACTCTATTTAGTGTTTTCATTATTGAAACAAAGTCATATGAAGTATTGGAGTTAGCACACATTATCAAAAGATTATAACTTGGCTAAGTATAGAAGACTAGATAGTTAGTAGAGTACCAAAAGAACAAAGCATCAGTGCACGTGCATATGACCAAGTTAGGGCATTCTCCTTTGAAGATAAGATTTTAAGTATGTATTAATGCTAATTCTAATACAGCATGATCAAATGTTCAAGTATGAAGAAGATACAACCAGTTGAAGAGGTACAACCAGTGAATGCCAGAATAGGACATAGATCATGGAAAAAGCTGACAAACATTTGTTTTGTTACAGAAGTTGCACCTATCCTCTGTACTTGTGCCTTTGGATTAGTGATTTTTAGTGATCTCATCATGTGTGGTTAAAATCGCATGACTTGATTCATCCAGAGAAAGAAGTTAGAGATAATTTGGTGGAGCGGACTGTGTGAAGAGACGCGTTCGTTCAGTTTGAGTAAAGCAGTTGTAATTGATGTTGCATCGACTTAATGAAGGGTTGTGTGCTTAGTTAATTGATCAAGATAGATGGTAAAATGTTTCCTAAATTTGACATGTTTGTATCCCTTGAGGAAGTACTTATAGAAGGTCATTTGTGATCGGAGAAGTTCTGAAAGCGAGAGATAAGAAAAGCAGAGCAGAGTGTTAAAGCAACAAAGCTATATTTCTCATATGTTGATGATATAGATATTGAAGTAGAAGCTTTCAAAGTGAAGATAAGATTTTTTTAGTGCTTTACAAGAGGTTAAAGGATCAATGCACAAAAGGAACTGATCAAACAAGCAGTGTCACAACAGCAGTTCACCTTGCAGATACTGTATTGAAGATCTAGAAGGTTGTAGCCTTCATCATTTGAGCAGTGAGCTCTTGGAAAATGATTCCTTGGACACTAAGTCCACCACCCCTAACATGGTTATTTTAAAAGACTCCTAACAGGGTTCGACCCTTAACAAGGTCACTGTACTTCATACATTGCAAAGACAACTCCTAACAAGGTTAAGGATCTTCTAACAAGGATCATAAGACACTAGTACAAAATGTTTGTGGGTACTAATTCCCACCAAGGTTTTCACCTACATTGGCTTTCCCCGTAATCATATTTGGTGTTATGATTTGTGTATGTTTATCTTACTTGAATTGATATTCAGTTCAATACTTAAGCATTAAAGTTAAGATTTAAGATAATTAGAAAAAGTTATAATAGATAGATCACTGATTCACCCCCCCCTTCTCAGTGATCCTAATCCTATCAGAATGGTCCTGCTGAATAGATGTTTCCTATGTAAACAAGAGGAGGAATAGGATTTCCACTTGGCTATTGATTGCGGCTTTTCTAGAGATGTATGGTGTCTTACACCGCAAAGATGGAATATACACGAGATGTTCCTGAACAATCTAGAAAAAAATTTCAAGCAATGGAGGAATGTTTTTGTTCCTATTGCAAGATCTCTATGGAATACTATAGTTCCTCACATCATCTGGAAAATTTGGAAAGAAAGGAATGATATAGTATTTTTTGATAAGGCTTCACCTCCGGTGATCATAGTGGAAAATATTAAAATAAGAATCAGAGAGAATGGTAATATTTTTAGTGGTTAAGTGCTAGATCTCAATGTTGGAGTTTTGAATCGCACTATGCCTCTATCTCCTTCTAGGTGGGAGAATTCCATTTGGATTTCCCCTCCAATTGGCTGGGTTAAATCCAATTTTGATGGTGCTACGAAGGGAAACCTAGGCCCTGCAGGTTATGGTGGTCTTATCCATGATGACAAGGCAATTTGTCTTGCGATCGTGAGCTTCCCTATTGGGGTCCAGTCCAATCACGTGGTGGAAGCAATGACCCTTCTACAAACTCTTAAGCTAATCAATAAATCTATGCCCTCAAATGTTTGGTTCGAAGGTGATTCAATGAATATCTTAAATTGCATTAAAGGGAAAACAAGCCATCATGGTCTATCAAGGAGATTATTGATGAGGCTTCATTAATCATTAATTCCTTTTTCCAAAGTAATCATTTTGCATACCTTCAGGGAAGTGAACTGTACAGTGGATGAGTTGGAAAACATTATAGTTAAGGTCGAGGGTATCATGACCTGGCATGGAGTTACTAATTTGACGGTTGAAGTGAGGGCCAAGTTGGCATATGATCTGACTCATAGAAAATGAGCAGATTTCAAAAATCTAAAATTCCTCTCATGAATTTATGGCTTTCATTAATTCATGGTAACAGGATTACGGAAAGGTGTGCCTTTCCCAAGAAGGTTAAATATAGACACGCGTTCTTTGGTGGCTTTCAAAATTTGAGCTTGGCATTTTTACTCTGCCTCTGTATCTCTTCTATCATGGTTAGCTATCTTCAAGGTATCATGGGGTGTGGGTTAAACAGAAAGGAGCCAAAAAATTGTAACAAATGGAAAACCCAAACAGACATTTGGGATAAACTTAAAAAAGGAGGCCTCACTAACTATATGGAGTGCCTTCATGGCTCCAAAGACGTTGTCATGAATGGTTTTGTGGAAAGCTGGAAGGATGGGACTATGGTGATTGGAGGAATGGCCGTTAGGATCACTGAAGATTTGATAGCGGAGGTTATGGGCTTAAACACTAAAGGCATAAAATTTTACAGAGATAAAAAGATATCCCAGAAGGCCATTCAACATTTCCCAAAGGACAAAGAGGAAGAAGACAGCCTGGTAAAAGACTCTGGTGGGTGTTATGATGTTAGCTCCATTAAAGGTTTCTGGGCCAAAATTCTTACGGTGATCATGGAGTATGTGTCTTTGGACAGAAGATAAAAAAGGGCCCATTCTTATCACTTTGTATTGTTAGGTCATTTTTGTCATAAGGTGAGAATTTATTTCCCCTTCTACTTGTTGCAATCACTCTATCATAGCATTATTGACCATAGGCAGAAGGATAGCAAGCCCATTCTGCATGAGGGCTTGATTCTCTTGATTGTTGAACATGTTAAAAAATTTGCGGCCTCCAATCCTCTTATTATTTCCCCGAAAGACCCGAGCTCTTCTAAGGCTTGAAAATGACATAGGTTTGGAGATGATAACGTGGAATCGATTTTTAAAAAGCTCAAGTTTAAAAAAAAAATACGGGACTAGAAACAGAATCAAATGTTGTGAGTGCTAATGGCTATGATGAGACCGACTACATTCCTCACTCCTAGTCTGATGATGATAGAAAAGAGTCTCTTTCTATCTTGGTGAGTACCTCTGATGAGGAAGAAGTTAAAACTAAGGAAGCCCACAGTGTTAAGGAAGCCCACAATGTTAAGGAAAAAAGTAAAAGGTCTGAGGTTGTTGAAGAGGATGTGGGAGGTCAAAAATTCCCAATTTTGGTAAATTACGCAAGTTTGAAAGAGAATGACATCCCTATCTCTCTAAAGCTCGAGGTTCTTATGGAGGTGCATTCAGAATAGAAAGAGGCAGAAACTCCAAGTCAAGACAATGTTGATAAGGACCATATCCCTGCTTCCTCTAAGAACATCCCTTTTCTAGACTGGTATATATGCATCAACGAAATGTCTAGCTTCTCCAAGAGGACATGGATGATAAAATTGAGCCCCCATTTGGGGTTCTACAAACTACCAAAGCTATGTCATTGTACTCATTTTGACTGATGAAATGGGTATTTAAGGAAATCAAAAGTCTTCATCTGAACTACAGAGCTTTGCCTGCTCGTATCTATCTTATTAACTCTGGACTGGCTGGGGATGAGGGAAAACATAACACAGAGGATGGGAAAATTCCGAAGTCTCTACATGAGAGCCTAGACACCTTGGAGAATACTATGAAAAAACACATGAAGGACAATAATGTCTTCATGGGTACTACTATAGAGTGTTTTAGCTCCATTAAATCTGAAATGGATTCCCCCACTGTGAAGATCGATGAATACAAAGATGATAATGAAGAAGATGGTCCAGGAAAGAGCATGCGTTCAGCCAGGAAGAAGAAAATTCTAGATAGTATTTTGGAGCTGTCGGATTTTAATGTGGCCATAAAAAAGGTTGCAAAAGCAAAGAAGGAAGCGGAGGGCACTCTCCTGGAGTTGGCCTAGCTTTATTGTTCCCCTATTTTTTGGCGCATCATTTTTTGGTTTCTGGATGCCAGAGAGTCTAGCTAGTTTCTGGCTTTTGTCTTTGGATTTATGTCTTTGTCTAGGTTTGCGGGCTATTTCCCATTCCTATCTCTATTTAGTCTATTTTTTTTCTGCTTATCTTTTTCCTTTAATTGTAAGGGGTTTCGAGTCCCCATAAAACCTATTTTTACCAGCAATCAAAAACAATCTTTAAGGAGTAGGCCATCTCTATTATTTGCAGCTTCATAATATTAGCAATAAGAAAATAAGGGTTAGCCAGGGTGTTCTAAATCACTGTGTAGTCTTTTTAGAAAATTTCCAAAACAAATTATAAGCTTAAAAAAGTGAACGTTAAAACTACACAAAATGTAAAATTTATAATAAAACAAGACATAGTAAATTGTAATTGGTCTACATAGTTCAATTTAATCACTCGTTAACTCTAAGAATTCATAATTCATTACAATAGTAGTACTTAGTCATAGGAATAAATCATTAGCAAAAGTTTATATTGGTTTAGCTTCTAGATAGAATCACAATTAATATTTTTTAAAATTTAATTTATGATTATAATTTAGTATTATTATTTTAGATTTAAATTTTTTTCTAAGTTAAATTTTATTAGAATGTAATTATCATTTTGTAAATTGTAGAGAGTAAGTCATGTGTTTATACTTTATATTTAAGAATGTTATTTCAAATCATTTATAATCAAAATAATATTAACAAAACAATGTTTTGTATAAATCCTATTATAGCATTATTTTTATCTATAATTTAGTTTAATAAACCTTAGTGACATCAATATATTACATTCTCTTATTTATATTTACATAATTTTTACATTGTCACATTTTTAATACAGACTATTAGCTATGGAAGAATTTAGTTCTTTTCCTTCATCTAGCAGGACTGCCAAACTTATTTTTTACCACCATCAATTTTCTTAGATGTTGGTACAAACACATGTTTCTCAAGTTTTATATATCCCAAATTGGGTCAAATTTAGTAGTAGATAACCATCTGGAAACAAATCATGAATTGTTTTTTAGTTATAACCCTCAAGAGTCACCAAATCTACCAACCTCATAGGATCTTGATTACTAATCTAGTTTCAAACATCAATTTCCAGTTCACTATCACACTCTTTTATCAAGTCAAAGTTGACATCATGCCATAAATTAGATTTATATTCTCTAACTTGAGCTTCATGTCCTATTCATTTTACCTAAAATTCTATTATTGTATCATATTTTGTGCCCCTATAAATTTCATTAAATAAATATATTCAATTAGGGTAGAATTTTCAAATTTTCTATTCTCAACCTATCATAATATTCATTGTCTTTGTTGGAAGTAAAATTTTAATGGCACTTTGTGAGATCCCTATCTTGGTTGGAGCTATATGTACACTTAAGGACAAGGTTGGTTGTTTGTAAAAGGTAATTCCTTCTTTTTTTTTGGGCTCTACGATTAATAAGGAAGCTGAGTGGATGGTGGTGGTGAAAGGAGTAAAACTAGCCTTTCACATGGGATGTAATTAATTGATAGCAGGGGGAGAGAATATGGTGGTATTATTTCCTTTGACTAAGATGTTTTCTCACTGTTGAAAAATTTTCAATCTTTTTGATGGATTATTTATAGCTTTGTGAGTACTTTGATGATATATTTCAAAACATTGGTCTTGGGAGTTATCAGTCTTTATATTTTTAGGTCCTAAAGAATTGGTATTAGATCTACTAAGAGCTAAAAGCAATGATTGTTCAAATGCTTGGCTTGGTTTATATTTGTTGATTTTATTTTGTACCTTATTGAGATAACATGAGAAAATTAGGTCCCACAAATCTTTCGCAATAGACTACCTCAAAATTGAAGGATTATTTTCCTAAGAAAGCAATTAGAGAATAGATTTGGCAATGTGTTTCCACCTACATGGAGAAGTGTGTTGTGAGTAACAAAATTCTAGTAATTTTTGCGTTCATTTTGTCACCAATTTTAGATAAATATATATATCTTCCCAAAGCCTATGCATACATGAAGAAGTGTCTGATTTGACTAACAAAATTTTGGTGGTATATCTATGGAATCAATATTTCTTTAGCTTTCCATAGGGATCTTCCTAGGGTTGGTAAATAATTGCTTGCTACTTACAAGGATGGTATGGTGGAAATTTAATTATATATTAATATAAATAGTGTGCACTTCTTTAATTGAAGAGAAATTTGATTTAAATATTTCTATATTAAAAATATGTAATATATGTTGGACCACTATTTTTTGGTATGTCAACTAGCAAAACAGCTTTAGGAATACAATTGTGCCATTACAATATCTTTCTTTCATTATAGTTAGACATCTCACCATAATTAAACGAAGTATATCATGTGCTAAACTTTTAGCAAAGTTTATAAATAGTTTTTGAGAACATTGTAAAATATTTAATAATGGAAAATAACAGCTCCTACACTTTTGTTTAGTGCAAACATTTCAAGATTTTTGAGTACTTAGAATGCATTAGATTTTTATGTGAGTAAACATAACGATAGAAGATAAGGCAAAGGAGAATCCTTTGACATTATAAGAGTTTTAATTTGTAAAGGGATAAGGATCATTCCTCAACATCACAACACATTGTTAATTTCAGGTATATAGTTTGTCAATATGGCTACAAAGTTGAGAATGTTTATAAACGCATGATTAGAAAATTTTAGAACAACGTACTAGTTTCTACAACTACAAATCATGAAATACCAAGTATATATGAGAAAAATTTTGATGCATGGCTTTATTTGAAAAATTTACGTATTTTTGCTTTAAAAGAAAATTTCTAAACATTTGCGTCACCCCGAAAATTGTTACAATCAAATTCAAGAGCAATAATGATTTTTACTTTTAAGTATGCATATCATCTTTCTATAAATTGAACACAATAACATTTACTACATTTAGAGCAGCAAACAACTCTCCCTTTTTCATTACGTTAGTAGTGGCATATTAAACTTCCTCCCTATGACAATAAAATGTGATGGATTTCTACAAAATGAATTCTTGTGAAAAACATTTATATTTTTATTTTTCAAAATGCAATTATGTAGACATAATATGTTTAATGCAAATAAAATATAATAAGTGAAGATAGTAGATAAAAGATATAAAAACATTTTATTAAATGACCAATGAATTGATTATAATTATATATATTTAATTCTATGCTAAATGATCTTGTAGATACCTAAAATTGTCCTTAATAAAATAATTATTTTACGTATTCAAAATTTTACCATAATATGTATTATTTATGTTTTTAGCTAATTTATTAACCTTTTTCGCTATTATTTAAATAATTAATCTATTTTATTTATTTATTTAATTCTTTAACTTTTTCTCTCCTATAATGAAATAAATATTCTTTATTTATTTATCTCCTCCGACCTTTTTCTCTATTAATTAAATAACCATTTTAAATTTATTTATTTATTTTATTAGCCTTTTCTCTCCACAAATAAATAGATATTTTGTCTACTTAATTATCTATTTTCTTTTTTTTCCTTTTGTACATTTAATAAAATAAATAGTTTAATTTATTGAATTATATAATGATCTTTAAAAAATAAAAATTCAACCAATCATTCTCTCACATGAATCAATTCTAAATTTATAGGCATATGACAAATATCACTTGTTTCTTTATTTTCTAAAGTTTTCTCTATTAATTAAATTAATGCTTTTATTTATTTAATAAATTCATTTATCTTTTTTCTCTCACATCTTCCAACATGTCTAAATCCAATGCATCCTCTAATGTACTTTTAAAAAAATAATTATTTTCTATCTACCACTTAATATCATCCCTCCATTTTAAATTAACCTCTTAATCTATTTTATTTTTATTATTTCATAATTACCATTTTATTTTCACCATTCACATTTTCAACTCTTATTCTCAAACCTTGTTTTTCTTGAGGACTTCTACAAAAGAAGATCTTTCCTCATTTGATTAAGGAGACTAAGACAATCAATCAAAACCAAACTAGCCATAGAATATTAGGGCTCGAAACTCTAGAATAATGGAAAAGAGGGGCACCCAACCCACAATCGGTGAAAGATGAACATATCTATCTTGCGATTTTGGAAAACTATTGATATCTTGCTATCATCTTTTATCATCTTGTTATGACCATTATCATATTTATATCATTATTATTATGCATTAATAAACCACACTCATTTCTTTCAACATTGTCTTGCGCGTGTACTAAATAGCTAAGAGAAAATATTATTACATTTAAGATCCTTAAAGCATAGGAGAACAATGAAGTCAACTATTGTGTGAATGTGAAGGTATCTTTGGTTTATTTTTTTAATGATGCAAGAGCTTTTGAGGCTCATAACTTTTGACTCAGATGTGGGTTTTTTCTTAAATTTTATAGGTAGATTGGTGGTGAGGAGATAATTGGATCGTCGATCAAGCTCAACTCATTTGGTGGCCATTTCGACCTTTTTTTGGGAGCCAAAAATATCATCTTGGCCTCCCAAATTGGCTTTTCTTGTTTTTATTCAGTTTTTTTAGAAAGTTGCTTTTGTAATAAATCCAAAATTGTGTCTTTCATTTTGTGGATTATTTGGCAATTCAACTTGCCTTAGTTGGGGGATTTTCTTGGGAAAAATCGGGATTCGTATGATTGTTTTTGGAAATGACCAAAAATGGAAAAAAAACTTTTTTTTTTTTTTCTGAAAATCTACCAAATATGGTAATTTTCAGAATTGTAATAAGTAGGAGTTTTATTTCATTGTAACGTAGAGTAAGTTGGAGAAGTTGTAATAGGTAAGAGTTTTATTTCTTCATTAAAATTCTCCAACTTACTCTACCTTACAATAAAATAAAACTCGTACTTATTACAATTCCAAAATTTACCATATTTGGTAGATTTTCAGGAAAAAATAGAAAAAATATTTTTTTCCATTTTTGGTCATTTCCAAAAACTATCATACAAATCGCGATTTTTCCCAAGGAAAGCCCCCAACTAAGCAAAGATGAATTACCAACTAATCCACGAAATCAAAGAAATAATTCCAGATTTATTACAAAAACTTTCTAAAAAGGTGAAAAAAAAAAAAAAAAACAAGAAAAGCCAATTTTGGAGGCCAAGATGATATTTCTGGCTCCCAAAAAAAAGGTCATAATGGCTACAAATCAAGCTAATCCTGAAACTTATTCTAGTTAATTCCTCGCCACCAATATGCATGTAAAATTTGAGAAAAAACCCACATCCGAGTCAAAAGTTATGACCATCGGAAGCTCCTGCATCATTTAATTTCCATTTATGGGGAAGTTCTCTATTAATATGTCGTTGAATTTTTTTGTGGATATAGGCTAGTGTTTGGGTAATATTAGGATTTTCATATATCTTTTCAATTTTCAACATCATTAATTCGACACACTTGGTGGGAAATGTCCCTATTCGATCTAATTTTTGAGGTTTTGCTAAACTTAAATTGTTTTTTAACTTCAATTTTTTCAAGGCTAACCTTGTGCATGTAGAGCCAAAGATAAAATCCTAGGGTTTTCAAAGATCTCTTTATATCCTTCAAATGGCTTAAAATTTGCTTATCCGAATTCTAATATAGGTTAGATATGATGAGAGGAGCTTTCAATCTAAAAAATAGATTTTTCTCATTAATGTTGAGTGAGTTATATTTTTTACAATTTTCATAAAAATTCAATTTTTATCACAAATCATCGAATGTTTTAGAAACATTTACATTCCTAGAAATTTTTTGAAACTCTAAGGGGGTTTGTTCTTGACATTTTTAATTTTGATAAATTATATTTAGCAAAAAAAAAGAGCTTTAAAAAATCAGCATTTTTATTAAATCTACTCCTTAGGGAACAAATGAAGGATTTTTTTATTCTTACATTTTTAGAAAGATATATAAATTTTATAAAGGGTATCTTTCTCGCATTTCTGTTTTAGGAGCTGAAATTATTTCCAAAAAAAGGTCTTCCCGAGTAGGTTAAAAGCAAGAAAAAAATGTATGATGTGTTTACATTTTATTTGCATTGCATCATAAGATCATTTTATCTCTTTTGAAAGGGTTTTATTATGAGGTCTAACATAGTGTGGAATTGATTTGTGAAACACGTTATATTTTTAATATTATATTTGTCATGATTCCACACACTTTATGTAAGGTTGTGATGCTAGCTTAGAGCTCATCATAATAGATCGATGTGGCATCAAACACATTATGAAATCATAGTGCCTAGGTGTGCTACTTATAAATTCTCATTTATAGTTTAAAGTGGTCTTAGTCTTTTTCATCTATTATAGAATGTTTTCTTTCTTAGATCAACTTGCTTAGTGTGTTTTCCACACATTGAAAATGGACTTAAAATTGATCATACAGAGTTTGGATTTGGGTGCAATATGAACCCCCTTTTAATTTAATATGAAATATTTTCTTATGTATACTCTCCTCTTGTTTCCTATAAATTTGATTGAGTGGACCATAAATATGGGATCTTTCTTTTTCTTTTTAGATAGCCTACCTATAGAAGTGATCACTCTAGGAGACAACCTAAATTCTCATCTTTTAAAAGGTGGATTATAAATAGAAATGGTGAAGATCAAAAGACATACCTCATAAGTGGAATCTTGTCATTTTGAACTAAACCTCTAAGAAATTTATACCTTAGTAAAGTTAATGTAGAGATACTTACCCTTTCCTCCTTATTTTTTCGCATTGTTCCCTTTCATTTCATAAATTTAGGCCTCAACATACCCTTGTGGTATATAGAGGACACCCCTAGTTGATCTTATAAATATTATAGTTAAACTTTGTGGATATCATTCCTTGAAAATACAAGGATTGATACTCCCACATGAGTAGGCTTGTGGGTGACTCTAATGCACTTAAATGTTTAGATTGACTTCACCACACAAAATGAAAAAGGGAATACATCATCCAAAATTATCCTTTAGATTTTGTTTTTAACATTTTGTTAATGTGTTTTTATATTTAATCAAAAATATATAAAAAATTGTGAAATTTAAAATCCCCCCCAAAAAACATTAAATAAAAAGAAAAACTAGTCATACTTGCCACTTCCAGAGCACAAACAAGAAGCGAACTAATGGCTACCTTAGCTCACACAATCTAGAGCCTTTGTCAACACATATATGAAATACAATCCCAACAAAAATAAAGAGAAAACCAATGACCACTCTTGATCAACAACGTCAAGATATAGAGAATGCAAGACTTAAAGAAATATTAAAACAACTAAAAAAAGAGAACATCAAATAGTTGAAAATCAAAAGAAAATTCTTGAAAAAAACAATAAAATACCTCCACAAAAGAACAAAAAAATACCTCAAAAATCACATGCAAACCTAAATATCCCTTCGATACGAAAGTCACACCTTTGAGATAATTATTTTAGTCAATTTTGAAAGATCTTGTTGCACAAAATCTTATCACATTAACTCTAAACCCACACATAATGCCCCATGGCTATTAACCTATTGTGAGGATCCCTAAACCATGGGACATAAATATTCAAACTAAATAACATTGAAACATAGAATCCAAGACCTCATTGATAATGTTGACATTTCTATTGCAAAAATCCCAATAATTCACCCAATAAGAAAATTTTCATGAGTCAAGAGAATATTATAAAGCATGATAAAAATCATATACCTATAGAGATTCTAATAGACAATAAGAAATTATTATATATCTTACTATGGGGCTCCTAATAGTAAGCTGCAAAGGGGAATGATATAGTAGATGGGTAGGTGGAGATTACATTAATGTTTTCTTCGCTTTCCATTGCCAGATGGCTTGAATCTGCCTGATGGAGAGGATTCTTATTTACAATAGATAATGATGGTGGTGGTGAGTCCTTTCCAATGACTAGTTCAGGTGATGATGGTGGTTAGTCCTCTACAATCACTACTTTGGGCAATGGTGACTTTGGGAGTACAATTTTTATTCGACCCCCAATGTTCCACATATTAACCAAAAGTAGTGTAATGAGAGTAAGAACAAGAGCCAAGAACCCAGTTTCCTTTTCCATATATCTCACCAAATTGTAAGATGATGTGTCTATATATGTTTATGCTCCTTGTGGCATGTAGTTATACATAGCCAAGGGATATGGTCATAAAATGAAGGAGGAACAAACAAAAAAAAAAATATACACATGTATTATATATACATATATTCATTGTTGTAAATATATAGTGTGCCCAGTGACTAAGAGGGGGGGGGGGGGGAATCAGGNTGAATCAGGAACCAATAAAACTTAATCCACAGTTAACTTGAATGATAACATGTATAGAAATGAAAGTAAAGAACACATAACACATTATTTGGTTACCTAGAAACCTTCCAAAGAAATTAAAACTGGGGTGGGGATGATACCCACAAGATTTAGTGTTGCAGTATAAATTTAGCCAGTTAAAGCTTACAACGACCACTTCTGATGGTCTACCCTATTAGGAGCATACAAAGGACTTGTTAGGTTCACCTTGTTAAAGGATTTATTACAATACAAATTGTAGTGCAACTCTGTTAATAGATTTAGAGAAAGGATTGTTAGGTCCACCTTGTTAAAGGATTTTGCTGATCCACTTGTGAGAATGACTCAGTTGTTGATCTTCTATGTGCAAGTGTAATTGCTGATAATGATCCTTTGAATATAACTGATCACCTGATAGTGATAGATAAGTCTCTGCTATCCAAAATGCTTATGCCATTAGTTAATCTATTTTCGCATGTCTTCTGCACATATATTCATCATACAAAACTTTCTACATCCTTGATAAAATAAGTTATCTTACATATATATCATATACAAATATACAACACTGAAAGTCAGCTTGCAATTACAAATTATTAGATAACAATATATACTATTTCGGCCTCATAACTGTCACTCAGGTCATACTGTCACTTGGGTGACTAAGAATGTCTTAAGTGTTTTGATACTAATTGACAATATGTCTTTCCATAAGGTCTACAATCTCCCCCTTTGGCATTAGTGACAAAAACACATTATCATTGATTTCTACAACTGTTAAGTCAAAATCTACCCTTACTGACTCCTCGGGTTTTGACTCTGTTCTTTTTCTCGGGTCTGACTTGCTCTGTTTTTGTATTTTTCAAAATTGTTTTGTAAAGTATATTTTCTCCATAATATATACTAAACACTATGTATACTATATAATGATATCCTTTTCCCCCTTGTTTTTGACAAAATGCAAAAATTGTATTTACACAGTGATCCCAAAGTAGGATAGGAAGTCACTATGTACCTTCATAATCTGAGACAAAGTGTTGTCCCTATTCTCCTGTAGTATCTTCAATATATGCAATTCAATTTAAAGTTCTCCAGACAACTCCACCATAGTTTCAACAATAGAGAAGTTGTTTTCATGTATGAGTGTCTTGGCATGTGCAATACATTTTTGCATGGTCTCCATGTGGGGTAGGAGCTAGATCTATATGTCTATGAGGGACTCTCTATTTCTTGCTTCTTCTTTCAATAATTCAGCCTGAAGACCTATTAGATACTTTCTTTTTAAGAAATGAGCTGAACTGGTGCTCAGGTGAGCTACTAATAGCTTTGCACTTTCCTTCATGTCACTGTCAAACTTTGCTAACTTATCTTTGATTGGAGTGGTAAATTTGGAGGAGTCACTCAGCTTTACAAATAATTCTACCACTTTGGCTACAATGGTTTCAAGAGTGCTGATGGTGTTTGTTAGTTACACCTGATCAATTGCAATCTTCTTTGCAATGCTTTCAAGAACCTTGTTCTCAAATTTCTTCTTTGCCTTCTCTTGTAGCTTCTCTTGACCATTTGTGTCTGTATTGAACTTTTGGACAATGTCAACAAGTTGACCCAATATTGTTTCAGTCTCATTGACCTCAATCTATAAAGAATCATCAAATATGCTTTTGATGTTTGTGAGTACCTTATTCCTCTTTCGTTCCCTTCTGAGCTTTTGTTGTGTAGCTCTTTTCCTCCATAGCTCACCCAAAATTTCTATTTTCTCTTAAAAAATATTAGATTGATGCCAGTTTGGAATGACAATCTCTTCATCAAGATCAATCTCACCAGTGTTTATTAAATTTTCTTTTCCCTTTACCTTGGGACTCCGGAAAGGAATAAGGTCCTTGCTTTTACTTTCCTTAACCTTGTTGTCAAAGTTTAGTCCCACTACGTCATTGACCTTTACTGTATTAGATGATGGTGTACTAATTGTTGGACTAATATGAACTTATGAATCAATACTGGCAGTAGAGACATTTACCTTATCCTTTTGCAACTCGGGCATGCTTGTCTCAGTATTGATTGGAGCCTATTGCTCAGTTGTTTCTTTCTCTAATGGTTCTTCATTATTTTCCTTGCTTGGAGGTATGATGTTCTGACTTGGAGATTAGGGTAATGATGCCATTATCTCAACTGCTATCTATTTAGCATTTGACTCTTCAATATTCTATACCTCGGGTAGAGCATCATCCATATGATCTGTACTCGAGATCTATGTTTTATCATCATCAATTTCCTGCTCAAAGATTTTTTTCCACACTAATGTGGCTTGCTTCACTACATCTTCAATGTTCTTGTTCAAAATCTGAAATGCTCTGAATCTAGGTGTATGATTTTTTTCATACCTTTTCAGAGTTTCCTTGATTTCTTTGATCTTCATTGCAGGCATAACTTGCTTAAGTGTCTCTTCCCTTGTATCCTTTTCTATTCCTATTGTATTTGACAAGGGGACAAAGATTTCCTTGTATAAATCTTCAGTCATGTAACTCTTGAACTCAGAAGGGTCATATTTCCATTTGGCCATCTTCTCAACAATTGCTTCTTCAATTTGTTTCTTTTCTTATTTTGATCGAGAGGAGTAGTTGAGAGATTTTATAGAGCTCATTGCTCGAACTTCTTTAAATTACTTAATCTTCTGCTCAAGTGAAGGTTGTGGTTTCTTGAAAACCACAGTATCATCTTGTTTTTCTTCATCATCTCTGTTTTTACCCAAATTAAGTTTTCTCATGGACTTTCTCTATGTCAGAACAGGGGTAGGGGCCTTTTTTCTGTTTAGGTTCTGCCTTCCTCTTCTTCTGAGGAGGTTCAACTTCAATTTCTTCCTCTGATTGGATATCCTCTATTTCAACATCTTCCTCTTCAGTGGTGGCAGGGGAGTCTAAGGTCTTGCCATACTTTTTCTAAAATTTGTTAATCCTTTTCACTCCTCTTTTCAATATCTTTGGGATTTCAATTTCTATGGAAATCCTATCTTTTTCTTTGTCATATGTTCCAAAGTAAGGTGCCTTTGGATTAATAGGTTCATTAACAAGATCTTCTATGATTTCCTTAGTATCATCTATAGAAGTTGAGAAATCCAACTTCACAGCTCACCAAGAACACCTGCATGCAAATACCTAATGCTTAATGGAAACCACAGAGACAGAAGCCTTGGAAAATCTCAGCGGAGTGAGAGAAAAATTGTATTTGCCAAAAAGTGAATGAAAAAAAATTACAAGCATTCAACCTTAGAGGTGAATGAAACCCTAAAAAGGGAAAGAGCTAACCTAAGAGAAATCTTAAGTGAAAAATAGAGTACGACTAACTTAATAATTAATATCAACATGATATAATTAATAAGTTAAGATAACTATATACTCTAACACCCCCCCTTAAGTGAAGCTTAGGAGGTAAGCTAACCTAGTACAGCTATGAAAGCAAGAAAATGGGTCCCGGCAACAAGGCCTGATTAGGTACCCAATACAAGGAAATCTTTGTAAATCGGAGACAAAGGAGAAAACCTAGTGGGAAAAACTCCTCTCCAAAAAGAGATAGAAAAGAAAGAAAAAGACAAAAATGACTTCAAGAGACTCTCTCAAAGCCATAAGTAAAATGCGTGCTACCAAACCTCGAGAGAGAGAGGGTCGAGGCTCCAAAGCCCCCCCAAGATGAAAGAACCCCTGGATCAATGAACAAACCACTATGACTCCAAAGCAAAGGAGTGAAGGACAGTGAGAAGTGAAGAGGTAATCTCAAAAGATAGGGTGTCACTGGAAGACTGAGCTGATGTGCAAAGGAGTGGACATGAGGATCCTAAAATGGAATCCCCAATGCAAGTGGTATGACAGGTGCACTAACACTATCATGAGAGAGGATATGAGTGTCCTTTGTAGAATCCTCAACAATTGCACCTGGTGGCTCGATGAGTGGAGATGGAGGGTCTGGCAGTGCTGAGGAAGAGTCCTGCTGAAGAGAAGAAACCTCAACAAGATGTGGTAGGGAAGTCACAGCAGTGGTATCAGGAACAACACAGAGGTTCAAGTGTCCTGACTGCACCACATGATGCTCTCACGGAAGAGGAGAGCTGAGCTTCGATAATGAAGATGGTGGACCAAAATGTGTGAAGGTGTAGAGACAAGTGGAATGATCAATTTTCCCTATAGCAACAATGCCTCCTATTGCACTATCCCTAATGAAGACTGAATCTGACGTGAACTCAACTGTCTTCCCTGATCCACTGTGTGTAATCTGGTAAATCGAGAGAAGTTTTGCTAATAGAGATGGGACATACAATACATCATTGAATGTGCCATCCTGAATGTGTATAGAACCTTTCCCGCAGACTGGCATAATAGTGTTATTCCCCATGAGAATGTGGGGAATAGGAGAAGCCTCAATAGAAGAGAAGATCTCTGGAGAAGATGCCATATGGTGAGAAGCACCTAAATCTAGTATCCAAGGGACCTGGGAAGGGGATGCAACGGAAGCCCGTAATGCATGACCCTGTCCAAAATCCTGTCCAGATGTCGAAGATGAGGTAGAAGACTAAAAAATAGACCCCTGTGAGGTGGAAGATGATGGAGAGGAAATAGTGCTCTTCTGAAGGAGAGCTTGCAAATCTTCAATTTGTTTCTCATAGCCATCAAATCTCTTCTAAAAAAAATATGACTCATCATGGGGCCCCTTCTGACAATAGGAACATGTAGGGTTCTGAGTCTTATGTTTCTCCTTCTTAGAAGAAGATGGTGGGCTAGTAGAGTGCTAAGAAGAGGAAATAGATATCTGCTTTGGCTTTGGCTTCTGTGTATCTTCAGATGACTTGGCAAGCAATGCGTGTGACTGTGAATGGTGTAGAGCACCCTAGGGTTTTAGCTCTGAAGCCCTAGTTGTTTGGCAATGGTGGTCCAGGAGCAGATCACGGTTAGCAGTCAGCCTTCTCCTAAAACCCTAACAGTTTTTAACTCCTCGCAAGAGCGGACCAGTGACAAAGGCTTAGCGCACAGTCGGAAGGAAACTGGCAGTTAACTGAAAATGGCTGCGACAAGGTGACAATAGTGAATTGTGAAGTCGGCGGATGCAAGACGGTTAACATGAAATAGTCTGCAATTAAGCGACAATGGTTATCACAAAGTCAGCAGATGCAAGATGGTTAACATGAAACAGTCTGCGATTAAGCGACAATGGTTATCGCAAAGTCGGCAGATGCAAGACGGTCAACATGAAACAGTCTGCGATTAAGCGACAATGGTTATCGCAAAGTCGGCGGATGCAAGACGATTAACATGAAATAGTCTGTGATTAAGCGACAATGGTTATCACAAAGTTGGCAGATGCTCAACGGTTAGCAGGAAATAGTTTGCGATGACGTGACAAGGCTTATCGCACAGTCGGCAGATGATCGACAGTTAAGTCATTAGGTCTGGCGATAACGCGACGACAATGTATCACCAAGTCGCGAGGTAATCGGCGGTTAAGAGAATAAGTGCTACGACAATGAGATGACTGTGTGTCACATGATTGTAGGACAATAGGCAGTTAAGTAAGAGTGGGTCGCAGGATCGCAGGATAAGAGACGGTTAAGTTACTCAGTCTTGCGATAATGCGACAACAACATATTGCAAGATCGGCAGGCATGGCTATAAAGTCTCGCGACAATGTGACTGACATTCAAAGTATAGGTTGACTTGTCAACAACACAGAGGGAATTGGAAAAGTCAGTGACACAGAGGAAAATGATGTCCACGTCGACGGCCATGCCGAGAAAGATATTGATGACAGCTGCAGGAGGAAGATGAAGAGCCGAGGTAGTTAGAATCTTCAGGCGGGCAAGTAACCTAGAAACAGTTACAAATCAAGAACAGGCCAAGATATAAAAGGACGGAAAGAACCAGGTTGGAAAAAGGTTGGAGAAGTTAGAGACTGAGTAGACTAGCGAAGAAGATTTCATTTTGCTTTGTAATTTTCAGACTTTCAATAAAGAATAGTTCCTGTGTGTTCTGTGTGTCCTTTTGTTGTGTACAAACTGCTGTAGAGTAGGATTTTGAATTCAGTCAAGTCTCATGGATTCTTTTTGACTCTTATACTCCATCCTATGGAGTGTGACCATCAAGAAGCATCCCTCATGTATTTTATTTCTGTTTCTATGTTTGGGATTGAGAAGAGGCTAGTCAGAATTGTAGACAAGTCCTAGGCGAGCTAAATGGTCCGGCTAGAGAACTTGTAGGAGAGAGAG
>MU223713.1:3310120-3346618 GCA_018584345.1 Thuja plicata | reverse complement strand
TGTATGTATGCATGTACATATACATATACATATATACACACACATGCGCACGCACCCACGTACGCACACACTTTGTCAAGTTTTTCTATTGGTACCCCATATAGTAAGAGAACACTATAAATTACTTTAGGAGGAACAAACTCTACAATATTTGAAAGGATTCAAAACCTTGATTACTAAGCTTGAATTTAGCATTAAATTATAACCAAAAAAATTATAAAATTTATGTCGCTATAGAAAAGGTCTAAAATAGAATGAATTCATCTTTAAAACATTAAACCATGGAAAAATAGAATTTTCATATAAGAGGTCTATGTTATAATGTATTTAGTCATAGGAGACCACTAAATCTGTTCTATGTTGGTAGGTTTCCTAAAGTTGTAATGATAATTATTTTAGGTAAGTCATAGCTTAATGAATTTGTAGCCTTCCATACACTTTTGACAACAAAAGTGGTTTGGCATTAGATAATTTTCTTCATTATTCGATTATAATAGAAATTGTGATCTTTTTAGGATTCTCTACCATAAGGATTTCCAAAAGTAAAATAATATCGAGAATCAATTTTATAGTCCTTATTAACCTTAAATGTCTCAAATTATATGCTTGGTTCAAATAATCCCAATCCTTGTCTATGATTATCAATAAAACTAAGACCACCAAATTTGTGTGAGAGCTAATAAAAATCCCTAAGAAAATTAGCACAGCCTATGTTCTTTAGTTGAATTAGACCAATATTTTTTTGAAGTATATAGTCTAATTTTAGATGAAAGGTTTTCTAAAGGATCCTAATATATAGAATATAATAAATGAATAGTGACATGTACTTTGGAATAAAGTTATAACTTCCCAAGAATGTAAATTGGTTATCTATTCCAGATCTAATACTCTATTTTTTAGCTTTACCATTCTCATTCTATCAAAATGTTCATTTATTATTTCAAGCCAATTTGTTTAAATTTACATACAAGGTAAGCTTTAAACACTCCTATGTTCTCATTTAATTACTAGTTTGAACCGTATTTTACATACAATATAATTTTTGATTCAAAGACTAGAGATGCGTAGAAGATTTTTGTGAGGAAACACAAAGAAGAAGGACAAATAACCAAGAAAAAAAATCAACCACCAAATAAGATAAAACAAAAGGACACAAGAGAAGAAACAAAACAACACAAGACTAAGACAAATTATTATGGAGGAGAGTGGATGATTGAGTTTGAATTTGCGAAAGGAGGGAAAATTCAATCCATCAGATGGAGGATTAGTTGTCAATGTTGCAGGTTATTGCAGGAGCACCTAGGTCATCTCCATGTTTTAAGTTTTGTTGTGGCTTTTACTGACCCTAGAAAGGTCATGAGTGGTTTTTAAGTCCTTAGAAGGTCTTGTGAGTGTGTGTCTAGGTGGACTAGATTAGGCTTAATCCAATCTAGTTGTTTTTGGTTGTGTTAGTCTTGTTTGGTGTTTAGGTTTCTTTGAAGCCTAAAGTTGGTATTTTGGGTAAAAAATACTTAAAGGATTGGTAAATAATTTATTAAAGCCTAAAATGGATTCTATGGTGTTTTTACATCATTCTATATAGTTTGGAGGTCATAGAAAGTCAAATTGCATAAATTGACAAAAGTTGCCATCCCAACTTTTGCAACTTTGCAAAGTTGCATGACACCATTGTCCTAAAAAGACATTTTTGATTAGTTAGGGCATGGGTTATAACCACCTACACTCATGAGGAAAAGGTTTAAAACCATGAAGAGGCCCATTTACCAAGGTTGGTTGACTTGGATAAGGAATATAGGTTAGAAGAATTTTCTATGTATTCTAGTTTTGTGTGCACAGTTAGTTCTTTTTGTTGTACAAGGTTCTTTAATGGATTGAATAAATAAAATTCAAGTTGGATTCATATAATTATACTAGTTAGTGTGTGTGTGTTTTTTTTTTCTTTGAGTTCATTAGAGTATGTTTGTAAATTATTTTTTATGAAAACTAGTCACTGGTCCATTCAGGACAGTTTGCAGAAAAATGGCTCCCCCATAAAACCCTATTAGGAAAACATCATGGCCTTGAGGGATATGGAAGGGGAGCCCATTTATAGTGTAAATATGGATGGAGGATCTCTGAATATTTTTTTAGCTAATTTTTAAGTCAAGCCCTTGGTGAGTCTAGTGTATCCGACTAGGAGCTTGTGAAGTGCATTTTGTATTTGATTGCAGGGATTTCAAATGGACGAGTGAATAAAAAGGTGTTTTAGCATTCTTTTGGGTTGTACAGATACCTTAGATGAGATTCAAGCCTTTCCAAATCCATTTAAGTACATTTTAAACAAGAAGTCACTTGATTGGTTCAGAGAAGCCCAATTATCTTAAATAGCCCTTAAATGTAGGAATCTTCTGTATAGAGACCTTGGTGTGGGAAGACCTACAAAATATTGAATTTATTGATAAAGGGTATCAAAATATCAACTTGGTTTTTGTGGTTGTTTGGGAAATATTTGAAAGAAAGGGAAAAAACTAGTCAAATAGGGCTAGTAGAGTAATTAGGCCTATTGACAAGATTTCACAAGAGTTTTTAAATTGATAGGGAAAGCATTGAATACCTATCCTAAATGAGTAAAATGTAGTTCTTGAAGATGCCTAGAAAGAGATGAATCCTCTGCAAACAATTGTTAAGGAGAATAGACAAAAAGACACTTGGATGAATCCAAGGAGGAGCTAAGGAGTGAAGAGAGATTTGTTGATAGTCACCCCTAGCGAAGCATAAATATTGTCACCTCTAAATGAGGTATTGAATAATTCTTAAACTAGTTGAGTAAGAACTTGAAAGATCCTAGAAGAAAAGCTTAGGGTCTTGAGGAAACTAGGAACATTAGGGGTCCTAGTTAGTTTGTGCAAGCACACTAAGGATGTCTCTAGTAAATTGGTATCAGAGCCTACAAGATTAGGCTTGTGGTGAATGTTTCTGCTAGAAGAGTCAGTAGGAGAGTCTAAAATGGTGACTAATGAAAAAATTGCAAAGAAAGTGGATGAGAAAGAAGAAGAGAATATATTTCTCAGAGATATGTTGGCCCAATTAGAGAAAAAATTAGATCAAGTGGAAGAGAAGATCAAGGAAGTCAAAGACAAAGTAGAAGGAAAGCATAAATAAATATCTATAGATGATGAGGTCCTTGAACTAGACCCTTTCCTCACTGAAGAACCCTTCTTGAAAGCATTGAAAGCCTTAAGTGGAAAGGCATTCGAGGGTATCCCAATATTCAGTTGGAAAATAGAACCAGAAGTAGTCCTAGACTGGATTGAAGGAGTTGAGAACCAATTTTAATGTGATGGGATAATAGAAGCCCAAAAAGTAAAAGTGGCTAAAGCAAGGCTTAGGGGTTCTACACTTATTTGGTGGACATTCATCCAAGATGAGAGGGAGAAAGAAGGAAAGAAACCCATTACCACTTGCAAAGATATGGTAGCTAAAATTAGAGAGGCATATGTTCTAGAAGATTATGAAATTTAGTTACATAAAAAAAGATAGAGCCTAAGACAAAAGGAGTTGGATGTTAACTCTTACACCGAAGAATTTCAAAAACTATGCATGAAATCAAGAGTTGCAGAAGATGAAAGTGTGAAGGTATCTAGGTACTTAAATGGATTAAGATGGACTAAACAAGATGAACTTACTCTACTAACCCGTACCACAATTTAGAGATGCCACCAATTAGTTATTAAGGTGGAAGAAAAGTTAAGGGAGAAACAAGATTCAGGAAATAATAGAGGTAGAGGAAGAGGAAGAGATGACAGAGGCCATAGAGGAGGTTATGGTGGTATGATTACAGAGCCAAAATTTCAAGGTGAAACTAAAGTTACTGGACAACATGAGGGAATCTCAAATAGAGGAGGCTTCAAAAGAGGAAGAGGCACCAATAGTAATTGGAGAGGAAGGAACAATAGACAAGGAAGAGGTTCCTATTTTTCAACAATGAAGTGTTATCACTACAATAAAATGGCACATCCTACTTATAGGTGTCCATAGAAAGGCTCTACTTCCCAAGGGAATGAAAAAAGTGTCAATTTTGTTCAAGAATAATCGAGAAGTAGTACCAAACATGCAGAGGTACCCCTGGAGTCAGAAGAGGGGGAGAACTTAATGATAAGGAGGAAACTAATCAAAGAACTAGTGAGAGAAGAACCGAACTAGATAAGAGCACTATTTAGAGTGAAGTGCATGATTATGGGTAAGGTATTTAAAGTCATCATTGAATCAGGGAAAATGACAACATAATGTCAGAGGAGGAAGTTAGCAAAATGAAAATGAAGAGGATCCCACATAACAATCCATACAAGGTTACTTGGTTGAACAAAGGGCAACATGTCCTAGTAAATGAACAAACACAGGTGGAATTCACTATAGGGAGGTACAAGGATAGGGTACTATGTGATGTGTTTCCAATGGATGCCTGCCACCTCCTATTGGGAATTCCATGGCAATTTGTCAGACAAGCAATGCATGATGGAGCCAATAATGCCTACTCTTTTAAGAAAGATGGAGTAACTTTTAAAATCTAATCACTACTAGAGGAAAGAGAAGTGAAATCCACAGGGCCTAATTTTCTTTTGGTAAGTGAGAAAGAGTTCTTAGAAGCTCTAGAAGTAGGAGAGGGACTAGGATATGCATCAGTTTTGAAGCCAAAATTAGAAAATATAGAGAAGACGGTAAAGAGGACAGAGATCCCCATGGAAGTGCAAGAACTTTTAAAGGAGTACAAAGACATTGTAAGTGTTGGGAAACCATCTACCCTACCCCCTAAGAGAGCTATTAGCCATCAAAAAGACTTTATCCTAGGAGCCACCCTTCCTAACAAAGTTGCATATAAGATGACCCCTCAACAAAATGAGTAGATTATCAAAGCAAATATAAGAAATCTTAGACCAAGGAATCATTAGGAAAAGTATAAGCCCATGTTTTGTTACTACTATCCTAGCACCCAAAAAGGGAGGTACTTAGAGGTTGTGCACTAATTCTAGGGCCATAAACAAAATCACCATTAGGTATAGATTCCCTATCCTAGGAATAGAAGACTATTGGAATTATATTGAGATGATGTACTGAGAGGGGAGGGGTGAATCAGTACCTCTAAAAAATTTCTTTGGTTACCCCATTAACCCTTAATCATCAGTTTGTAAATTATCTTATCTAACTGTTCATCTTTCTTTATGTATATGCAATCATATCATAAATTCTTTAGTATGTAACCATAACAGAAACATTCATGAAAATAGATAACACATGACACAAGATATGATATTGCAGAAAAATCCTATTAAGGAAGTAAAAACTAAGGTGGGGATTGTTACCCACAAAACTTCACTATCTACAGATAAGAAGGGGCTAGTTAAGGCTTACATTTGGTAACTTCTGATGATGTACCCTATTAGGAGTATTACAGTGGAGACCTGTTAAGATCTACTTTGTTTGAAGCTTTAGCAAAACTGTTAAGTGTGCACTCTGTTAAGATATTTGGAAAGGACGATTAAGTCCACCTTCTACAAAAGTATTTTAGATGTGATGCACTTGTTAGAATGCAACTACATAAGTATTTGATCTGATGATAAATGCAATATTCAATTTTTGATAATAGATCCTATAAAGTTTCATACATATTAGTAATCATCCTTCTATGATTGAATAATACCTTTATCTTCTTATCAGTAGCCTCTGTGTGTTCTTGATAACTGATGTATTATGTTTTTGACCTTTGCATGAATTCTTCCTTTTGCTCCTTAGATGCTCATGGCGGATATCAACAATGTGAATCCATATGCTCATAATTGAGTTTGAACATCTATTTATACTAAATTAGACTCATTTCTTGATTCATGCATCGCAAATTAACTCTAGATCCAAGGTTTACAACTTGACCTTGATCTTTAGTTAGATATGTTTTAGATCTGTTAGGATGCATTAAAACATTTACATAAAGCTTTCTTGACCCTCAAGTTATGATTTAAAACAAATAAAAACTATATAAATAGAATTACATTGCTTTATCCATTGTGTAAAAATCAGATCCACAATTTGCAGGTTCTTGAACTGACTGTCAGTTCTGACGGTTGGTTTTCTTGGTTGTCAGTGTTCCTTTCTTGAACTTGTCGTCGGGTATTCCTTTTTTTCTCCTGTCGAGTTAGTTCTAAAAACTATGTCGCCAGTGATGCTTGTGGTCGCCAATGATGCTTGTGGTCACCGGTGATGCTTGACACTTTTGTACTTAGCATTTTTATGACCTTTGTGTTCTGTTGGGTATGCTTGATGTTCACTGGTAATGCTTTAGTCTACCGGTGATCTCTGTCTATGTTTTTCACTAAGTGTACTAATGGAAAAATAATGTCATCAAAGACCTAATGGAATTTTTAGGGAATGCCAAGTAATTTACTAATATTGACCTAAAAAGTGGATACCACCAATTGGGGTCCAGGAGGGAGATGAATGGAAGACTACCTTCAAAACAATAGAAGGTTTGAATGAGTGGCTTGTAACTCCATTTGGGCTATCTGATACCCCATCCACATTCATTAAGCTTATGAATGAGGTGATAAAGGATTACATTGGTAAGTTTGTAGTTGTCTATCTTGATGAAATATTAATCTTTAGCAACTCTAGAGAAGAAAATCGTAAGCATCTGCAAATTATGTTTAACAAGTTGCATGAAGAAAAGCTAATGATAAATATGGATAATTGTGAGTTCTTGAAGCAAGAACTGGTGTATCTTGGTTTTTTCAGTCTCATGGGAATCTCAAGATGGATCCAAGCAAGGTATAATCCATCATCAACTAGCCTACTAGTGCAAATGCACCTCAACATCTCACCAAGTTTCACAATATTTTTATACTTAAGATATCTGAGATTTCATCGTAGTTGTTTATGTATTAAAACACATTGTAATACACCCTAAAATGGGGATCTTTGGGTCTTTAAAACCTTTTGAGAAATTAGGAATGGGAATATCGGGTAGTTGAGCTAATTTTAAAATTACCCTAGAATCTCTTTTAAAGAGAGATGCATGTAACCGAATAGAGAGTGGGGAGAATAGAGATTAGGTTATGGTTGGATAGTGAAAAGAACTAGAAATAATTAGGGCTCTCTGGCATTCATTCAGAGAGCTAGTATATTATGTATTCATCAAATTTTTATTACATTTTGAGTCGATCAAAGTTGTTGCAGATTTTATCAAGTCTCTCTCCACCCTTAGTGTTATAGTAATGCAGATTTGGTTTCAAATTTTTCATTATCAATTTATTATTATGTGATTTTGGTTTTATTTTAGGAATGAATATAATGAATTGGGTATGGAATTAAATAAACATGGTTTGGAATTAAATAAACCTATTTTGTTTATGAGTCAGGTTTCAACAGTCCCAATATGGGGATGCTAGTAGACATTTTTGTTTTTCATATGTTAAAATTACTGGGAAGTAGTACTGAGAGGGGAGGGGTGAATAAGTACCTCTAAAACTTTTAACACTTTTCACAATTCAACATTAGTAATCATTCATTACTACATTACCAACCATTACTGTTGTTCTTTCTTATGCATGTGGTATTATTCCATAATCTTTAATTGTTTGAAAAATTCATAGAAACATTCATGAAAGTAATAAATACATAACAAAAGATATGATATCGCAGAAAAATCCTGTTAGGAAGTAAAAACTGTGGTGGGGATGACACCCACAAAACCTCACTATCTACAGAATGGAAGGGAGCCGATAAAGGCTTACAATTGATCACTTCTGATGATCTACCCTATTAGGAATATTAAGGTGGAGACCGGTTAAGATCTACTTTGTTAAGAGCTTTAGCAACACTGATTTAAGTGTGCACTCAGTTAAGAGATTTACAATAAGACTATTAAGTCCACCTTTCTTGAAAGGATTTATTATGTGTACTACACTTGTTAGAATGAGTAAATATGATTGACTTGACTGTATGAAATCTACAATTTCATATTACAGATCCATTAAAGCTCTCATAATAATAATATCGCCTTAAGTGAATGATTAATACCTTTCTCTTCTTGTTGGTAGCCTGTGTTCTTGTTCTTGAAACTGGTTTGATTCTTTTTTGTCCTTCTACATGAATTCTCTTGTCTGGTCTCTAGATGCTCTCCATGGCTACACTCTTCATTGAAGAACAACTATTCTCAATAGATTGAGCATCTATTTATACAAGTGTTTGACCTATCTTAGAATCATGCATTACAATGTTAACTCTTAGATCCAAGGTTTACAACTTGACCTTGATCTTTAGTTTGCATGTTTTAAATTAGTAAAACTAATTAAAATAATAATAAATATATTGTTTCCTCCACACGTAATGGATTTAAAAGTGAATCAAAAAGTTATAAATACAACTTCAGTGATTTATTTGATGTGGAAAGTCAGATCCACTTTTTGTGGGATGTAACTGACTGTCAGTTCTTGGTTGTCGAGTTGAACTAACAGTCTGTCAGTGTTCCTTTGTCAAAGTGATCATTAGGTTCCCTTTATCTGTTAGGTTCCTCTCTATTCTATTCCATCAGGTTGCACTATTGTTACTTGTCGGGTTTCATTAACCTTTTTTTCATTGAATATGCTTTAAACTTTGCAGTATCAGGTAACCTCAGCGTCAAGTAGTGTTGTTCCCTGTCTGTCAGTGTAGAGTAAATTGATGGTGCAGATCATGTTTTTCCTTGTGTATACTAATGGAAAAATATAATTCCTTTAATCTCCCCCTTTGACATTAGTATCAAAAACTTATATGTGCACAATACTAAAGTGTTTAGTATGTACTCCATGTCTATATCCTTGTCATTATATGACTCCCCCTTACTGTATGCATTGGTATAGTATAAGTATATATGTACATATGTATACTTGCCTCTTTAATATACATTCCCTGTTCTTTTCTCTTTCAATTGTATGACTGTACATATCATTTCCCTGTTTATTTGATACTCATGACAAAAATGTAAAACTTATAAGATGCCAAAAATTGTGACAAAAATGTGTAACTTACAATGTATCAAGAATATATGAGAATGGGTTGTCTTGATGTCTTCGAGAAATTTCTTCCATTTTTCTTTTAGGAGTTCTAGTGCCATGTGTTCTAGCTCTAGACTTTCATACATATCATAAATGTTGTGTAGGACAGACATTTCTGGGGTGGCAATTAGTGTGTTTGCCTCTGTTACATATTGATGCAGTAGTGAAAGTGTCAGTAAGAGCTAAGCTTGGAGCTCATTTACCCCATCTCTGTACTTTGTCTCTATAATCTATATGTCCTGTCTCAATTTCTGAGCATGTTTGATTTGTTCAATGTACAATTTAATTTCATCTTCATTATTTGTGAGACTCTGTGCACTTGTCTTTAGATCAGCATCAATTTGTGCTTTCTTGTCAGTATACTCTTATGTTAGTTGATCAATTGTACACACTTTATATTGAAGTAATATCTTCTGAGATTATTGGATCTACTGTGCTAATCAATTCAGAAAGCTTTACCTTTTTCAATGCCACTTCTTGGCTTATCTTCTCAGCTAGCTTGAACTCATACTTTTGTTCAAGTCTCTCTTCCATGACCTTTTTAGCATCGATGTTCTGTGATGTGATTTACCCTTGTGAGTACCACTAGTTGATCAAGCATCAGGGTTGTCTGATCAACATCTACATCTGGTACTATTTGGTGAAGTATCCCTCTTGCCACTTCTAGTAGCTTTTCCTCTTTTGTAGCTTTCCTTAATTTGTCTTGCATTTCCTTTCTTTCACAGAGGTTTACATATTTGGTCAATTCAGTTGGATCCAATGTCCTCACATCACAAGCTGGTATCTCAATGATTTTATCCAGAGTTACTAGATTCCTATGCTTTCCCTTCTTCTTCTTTGAGACTTGTGGGGACGCAGATGTATGAACTACAATTTCTAGTTCATTTATTCTCTTTGAAGTTCTTGGTGAAGGATTTGTAGAAGATGCTTCTTGGGTTTTTTTCTCAGGGTGCACCTGTCGGTTTGGTGAAGACGTCTCTCCATCCACCTTGGGTGTCTCTATAGAATTTTATTCTATTTTCTTCTCCAGCTCATCCTTCTTTTCCTCTTCACTCTTATCTTTCTACTTTTCCTCCTCTACCTTTTTTGTTTCTTCTTTATTTTGATCAGTAGAGTTATATTTCTAATCATCTGTAGTAGCTTTCTCTACAGTGGTGTCCTTTGTAATATCTGTTGTGTCTGTTTCTTTAGCATCACCCTTGTCCTCGGGTGTGCTTGTGTCCTCTATAATATATCAATCATTACCCTCTAAAATATATATTGTCTTCATTAATACAAGCATATTTCTTTGAGTGGTAGCTTGGGTTGTATCCAAAGTGGTGTCCTACTCGTCGGTTTGATCTTATAGAGCAGTGACATCCTCATCTTTTTGTACTTGTTCTGTAGGGTCTAGTCCTATTAATTCCATGACTGAAGTGTCATGCACTGTCTCATCAGCAACATTAATTTCCTTTCCATCTGATGTCTGCAATTCTTTTTGTTGTCCCTAATCCTTAAGTGTTATGAATATAACATCATCTTTCTTCTTTGGATCTTTATCAGAGTCATAATTTGTGATGTCTTGAATATCAAGATCATCCATGACTTGAATATCAAGATCATCCATGACTTTGTCCAAGTTAATTTGCTCCATATCTTCACTTTTTTCCAAAGAAATGTACTAAGGACTTGCCTTGTCTTTCTCCTCCTCTCTATGAGGTGTGTTGGTGAGAAGTAACCGATTCTCACCACTTGTTGACTCTGTCGATAGATCTAGGAGTTGTCTCCATTTTACTTTAGTCATTGTGTCGAGCTCTATCAACTTTTCCTCTAGCACTTTGTATGCCCTTATTTTGGCTACAAATTTACCTGAATGCTTCTTCATTATTTCTTTGATTTCTTCAATTTTAGATTCCAAAGGCATTAGTTTGACAAGTACCATCTCCCTTGATTCTCTCTCAGTTTGTAGAGCATATGACCATTGTTGGGATATTCTATTACCTAGCCCTTTAGGTATTTAGTCTATGGACTCAGCTGATACATATTTATACTTGACCATTGCCCTTATTATGGCATCTTGTATCTTGTTTTGGTCCTCTATTATGAGTGTATCCCATTTTTTGATTCTTTTGTCATGCATTGTGCCAGATGCATCAATAGATTCAACAACCTCATCAATTGTTTAATTCATGTAATTCTTCTTTACTACATCAGGCTCATCTTCTTTAGAGTCATCTATGTCAGCCTTAGTTCTGACCATTCTTTTTCTCCTCTTTGGGGGTGTGGCCTTAACATTTTGCTGCTTAGTTTGCTTTTTTGTCGGTTGCTTCCTCTTATAGGTCCTTACTTGACCTTTATTATGAGGTGTGGTGTTGGTTTTAGCAGTTTGACTCCTCACCCTCTGCTTCTTTGTAGGAGGTGGAGGTGTATCAGATTCAGTCTCCTTAGAATTTGATTTTTTTTCATCTTGTCCTTCTCTGATGGTGCCCTGCTCATTGGTTTCCTCTTGTTGTTCCTGTTCCTCCTCTGCAACTGATATAATATTCTTGAGATTCTTAACCATCTTATCCTTTTTTTTGACACTCTTCTTTATTTATAGGCCTTTTTTTATCTTAGATCTGGCCTCTTCATAGGTTCCAAACCTTGGTTGTTTGTTGTCAATAGGCTCATTGATCAAGGCTTCAATTGCATTTGTAGCCTCATCTATGTTGATTTCATAATCTAGTGGTTCTAACCAAGCTGTTCTTGGTACAACCAGTTTAATGTGGGTGAAATCTATGTCCACCATAAAACATATCTCATCCCTATGTTTTTCAAGAAGTTGTTCAGGGATCCTTGTTCTTTCCATCATCTTTTCCTTTAAATCAAGGAAGTATGTAGTCATGAAAGATTCAAAATTCTCTCCTAGTGACTTGATTAGTTCACTGATCTATAATGTCACTGATTTGGTAGTATCCCACTTTACTTTTCCTATTGAGGGAAAGTACTCTCGAAAATAGAAAAAGATACACATGATAAGTGAACTGAACTTACATGTGTGGTCCTTGTGGACCTAATTGTGTTCATGTTTCCATTAATTGTTTTCAACAAGATCTCGTATAGATCCATCTATATGCCCTTGGTTACAATCTTGTAATCCATGCTTACTGATGTTGCAAATATGTTGTTCAACCTGCTTGCTTAAAATATTTTATAACCTTAGTTCCTCAATGCATCGAACCTCAGTTCCTCATCGGTGATGGTGTTTACATTCATACCTCTGTTGTCCCATTCAACTTTTGTGAGTTTTGTGACTTTTGGCTTGGAGGGATGCTTGTGAGCCTTGGGCTTGTCAGTTATTGGATAACCAGTGACAGCGTGAAGGAAATCCTTGGTGATTTGTTTGGTTGATCCAACCACAACTTTTGGTCATGCAATCTGCTAAGTACCAACCTAATCCAGTCGGTCTTGAAGTCCCTTGGGAAATATAGGGCATTAGTTATCCCTTTGACCTCTAAGTGTTTGTGCTCTTCCTTTAGGTTCCCTTTTGCATCACAAATCTTCTTATAAGCTTCATCCATCTCTAGATCTCCTATTTCAGCAATATTGCAATGAATACAAGACCTAATATCTTCTATGAGAAAAACCCTAGGTGGAATTTTAGAAAACACTCTGGTTTCATCGGGTTGCAATGCAATCTCTAGGCATATCAACTTAACTACATTCATTTGATCACTTTTGATCTTAGCTATTCTTGACGTGGTTGCCATCATTTTCAAGTTTTAAGGATTTCAGGAATTTAGGGTTTTCTTGAAAAATAACTACAGAGATCTTTTGGTGCTCTCGGTACTTACTTCAATCTCTGATAATGATTAATTCTCTATATGCTATGTGTTTGGATCAATTTTGAGGATGCTCTTCTTTCTTCTCTTTAGACGCTCTGTTCTTGCTCTTGCTTTCTCTTCAAATCGCGGGTGCAAAATGAAGTTGTAACATCATCTATTTATAGCCTTTTTGCCCTAATTCTTTGTCATAAATTCCCAATGACTCGTCAGGTCATGAAGATTGAGTTCATTGGGAAAAATTTTAAATTCATCGTCGGTGTTGACATGATGCTTGGGACTTCTGTTAACAATTTTTCTTTTACCGATGGATATTGGTTGTAGACGTCCAAAAATATTAATATTAATATTATTTTCCCTTTTATTCCTCTAACTATTTAATTTAATCAATTAAATAGTTTCATTTGCTAGTGTTTATCAATAGTTTAAATACTACTCCAATGTATTTTATTTAAATACATTTGTCTCATGAAATTCCCTTTTTAATAAATTTACATTTATTAAATCCTTCATATTCCTAATTATTCTAAACTATGATTTATTCAAATCTAATTTGAATTATAATCTAAACCCTAGCTAGGAACCCATTAACTCAACCTAGAGACCTACCCTATTCCTACTCTACTCCCATCACCCCATTTCCTAAGCATATTTCCCCACCTAACTGTCCTCTAATCATGCTTAAAGGGGGATTCCTAACCTTTTTAAGGCTAATGGAATGCTCACCCACATGGGGAAATTCTCTCCAAAATGGGCACCTATTCCTCTTAAATTCTTCTTACAACTTTGTCTCCCACTTGGAAATGTTGAGCCACTCAACATTTAATGCCAAGTTTGACTCAAAATTGGCCATCCCCTCAAACCTATGTGTCCCTTATGTGGATCTTATGTGGATTCCATATAGATGCCACATCATCCAAGCCCTCTTCTTCTCCTCCAAAACTCTATAAATAGAGGCCTTCTCCTCTTCATTTGGCATCTCTCATATTTGCATTGTTATTATGCTAACATAGCTCTAGATTTCATGTTTTCATATGCTCTTAGTCTTTTATGCTTCACATAGATATCACATGCAAGGCTTCAATTTTGTGAATGAATCTTAGCTTCAATCTAGTATATGCATATCATCTTCATAGCTAGATTAGATCATCATTTAAAGAATATGAGACTAGTTCCTCATACTAGCTCTTGAATTGCTTCATTTGTTTTCATGCTTGCATTCTATTTGGGTATCCATTGCATTTAGTGTGTTTGAGAGAGCACACCTACATTCCATCAAAAAGAACAAATCAAACAAGTTAAATAGGGTGCTTACTTGTTTTAGCTCAAGCTGATGTTATGTTGAGCTCTTTGTTGCTTGCTTTCTTTTTCATATGCTTTTGAATCGATTATATGTGCTAACACACTAATCTTGTATGTTTGAGCTTGCTCCCAACAAATAGAAGATTTCATTGTACACATTCTGGCATGCCCGGTGGGAGCCACATCCCTAAAATTTTCTAACATATTGTCTTTCTTTCTTCAAATTTTGCCCAGTACGCAAATCAATGTCTGCATTTTATGCAGAGGCATCTGTGCAAACGTTGGTTCTCTGTGAACCACTGTTCGATGTCTCTGCAAAACCCATGTTTGCGACCTGAACTGGCATCTACTCTTGGCCTTGTTAACTTTGAGATTTTTCCAAAACATTAGCTGTTATTTATCAAGTTTTTTGGTTTTCCCACTGCTTTTTAATATTTTAGCTCTCAATTTTTTAGCAGAGATCAATCTAACAAGCAGTTATAATGCCAAAATTTTACTAAGGGAACAAATCTTGATAATATATTTAAGAACACTAGCTTTTAGTTGTTTGGATAATCTTAAATGGGTAAATTTGATCAGATTAAAGACTAAAAAGAAGGAAAAATTAACTTTGTTTGTTGTCTTTTGCTATCTTTTTCTGCTTGTAGGTACAATGATGTCTACGTAAATGCTGGTTCATGAACCAGCATCTGCGATTCACAAACCAACATTTTCATTTAACTGGTGTTTGCGTTTCACAAATTGGCGTCTCCGCTGGTATAGCAACTTACTCATTTTCTGTGTTTCTAGTTTTTTTTCTGCATTCTATCATTTTTTAGGCTAAAACAAGAACCAGCGTCTATGCCCTAAATCGGTTTCTACGCTCTATCAAATTGTTTTAATAATTTGCTAAAAATTTTCTAGTGGTTTTTTGTATTTGCAATGCTTGCCAAAGGGTTAAATTGAAACTACTGATTAGTTGTTTTGCAACACCACTTGTCAAAGACATAATTTTGAAACTACTCACATTTGTCTTGCAGGTTGCCTCACATCAAAATTGACCAAACGATCGTGTTTGTGTTAATATTTTTTAGGCACATAGACTAATTAGTTAGATTTTTTTGTCTAATCCTAAGTGAGTGTTAGGGGATTATGTTCTCTTCCCTTTTGGGAAGATCAAAAACCTAGACACACTTAGTTAGTGTTAAACAATTGAATATTTTGGGAAAGAACAAAGCTTGTCTTGCATGCTTGTGGAGAAAATGATACTTGATAGGAGAGTATGCTTTTTCCCCCTTGTGGGAGAATCAGAAATCTAGACTCTTTTTTTTTTCCAATCCAATTTACTTTGAATCCTTTAGATGGGCTTGTCGGTTGAGGAAAAAATCTCCCAGGAATGACCCACGTGAGAACAAGGTGTAAGCCACACCACTCTAACTCAATTTAATCAAATTTACTCCTTGGGGTTAAAGCCTCGGGAGTCAATTTTCATATGAGCTTGTACTTGGCTCTTGTCTAACTTAAGTGTGGCCTCACAGTCTCAATCACGTTTATGTGACCACTTTTGTCAAGACGCTCTATGGGGCTATACACCTAAATCATGCTTTCATAGACATAGAGGATACAATCGAATGGAGAACCTTAATAAACACTCTAGGCTTAGAAGCTACCCAGAACACCTCCGAAAGGTGATAATGCTTGTGCAAGGAAGATAGTAACTTCCCCAATATTACTCGTACATTCGTGCCACCCTAAGCGTTTGGAACCAGATAATATGGCATCATGACTGGAGCCATTATGTGCTTGGTGATGATCATATTCTAATTAGCTCTTGTGTGTGTGCCTAAGCTTACGAGCAATTATTTTCGTGCTATACCAATTCCTTAGGTAGATTTTGTGCTTGAAGTGCTTGAAAAACATTTGCAAATCCAAAACACAACAGAATATCCAACATTCAAATTTGTCACGTGCTTGTATCCTTCAAGGTTGCTTTGTCCCTTGTCAGATTGTTTTCAGACACATGCTTGTTATTTTTTGGTTTGACTATGCTGAAATTGGTTCTTGTCGTGGAACAAATCTATTGAAAATCAGAACGAGATCAAACTTTTGCCAAATTATCAAGATAATGTCCCTTTGCAAAGATTACCTTGGGCTCTAATTTTAAGAATTTGGTCTTTTATGAGATATGTCCTAAAACCTCCAACTATTCATCCAAGATCAGATCTATTTGTAGGACATGACCGATTCCAAGAAGCATAAGAAGGTGAAAACTTCATTACCACCCATGCAAAGAGAATAGGAAAAACACAACCCGAGAGGCTACCAAGTACCAACACATCACTGATTCCATCAAACAAGAGATTCATAAATGGGAAGAATTTGACTAAGTGATCTACAACAAAAAGGTTGCTCATTTCATGGGAAAATATCGTGTAAACTCTACTTTTGTTGGATTTGAGCAATATGACTAGCCGGTTTACCACACCCAGCGAAAGTTCCTCCTCTTCTTAAGCTCACTTAGCTTGCATTTTAGGACCTCCCTTAGGTTGTCATCTTTAGAAACACATCACACACTCATCCCAACATAATCCTGCATTAATCACATCAATCCTAATGAGCCTAGCATCATCCTAATCATCATCCAAATGATCCTTGATCACATCCCTCACATGGTATTGCATCCACTTTTGATTTGCTAAAAACCTACATCTTAATCAAACTCCATCCTTTAATGTCCTTAAACTAAGAATTGTTTAGGATAATCCCCTTTATCTTTTGCAACCTCATCACCTTGATCAAAATGTTGGTTCGCATTAACAAAGAATCTCGTCCGCCAAAGACCAAAAGTTTGTCTTAGGTAGACAATCATATCCACTTGGTCTTACATTAGGGAAAGAAAACCTTAATCTGTGCATGCACCAAATTCATCCTTAACCCATAGGAGCGTATTCATCATTCTAAATGCATCCTAATCCTAGTATCATCACCCTTAGCTTCCTAGGAACATATTTTGCATCACATCTTGCATCTTATATTCCTTTAGGATAATCATTTCATGCCACCTATCACACGAGCCACTAAGAAGAGGAAGAACATGGATCCTATTCTTGCCGCTAGCTCATCTAATCCTGCGACTGACAACACCAATGCCATGGTTACTTATGCACCTCATCCCAATGATCAAATTGAACATATCTGGGTAGACACTAATGAGATTCCTACCTTGAGTACCATGGAAACATTTATCAACCATCTAGCGCATGTCCACATGGTAAACACCATGAGTGGATGCAACAAAAATAAGTACTCTTGGACATTCAACAACAAGGACTTCAACTCCCACCTTGGATTATACCCACACTTGTCACATGACCTATGGTACTTCCAAGGGAACATCCTCATCCCACTAGAAATGAATTTTTTGATCCACTTCAATGAGCCCTACAAGTGGGAACTCTTATCACACAAGTAGTTCATCCCTCCACTCCACCCTCCATCATGCACACAACATCCTCATCTACCTCAGGAGCCTTGTCTCCTGATGCCACATTAGTAGCACAAACAATACCCCCTATCGCTATGCAGGTACCTCCACAAGCCATAGTCACTCTTCTTTCATAAGCAATCCCAACATTCATTTCAAACTTTCCACCACCACCAGTTAGCACACAGAAAACCACCATTCCACCCATCCCTACTCAGCCCATTCAAAGTGAAACAACCAGTTCACAGCATCAAAGCACCCAAGTCTCCATGCCTATTCTACCTTTCTTCACCATAGGCATGCCACCTACCAAAACCTATAACCAACCCTTATTTTTGCAAGGGTCCACTTTTCCTGCTCCACCAGCAACGGAATCACAATGAATGCCAATAGTTCTACCTCAAACATTGTTCAACCCAAATCCCCCCATACCACAACCATACACAAATCTCTTCATCATACCCCAAATTCCCATCCAACCTATCCAACAACAGCAGCAATAGAAACCTATCCAACAACAACAACCTATCCAACAACAACAGCAACCTATTCAGCAACAACAATCCATACAACAACCATCCCAACAACAACAATCACAACAGAAAATCACCAACCCATTCACATCCCAAGCACAATAGCAACAAATCAACCCCTTCATAGTAGCACATCCCACCATCCAAACTACACAGCAGCCCCAACCACAAATGTAGGGGGAAAATCCCCTCATGGAACAGCCACTACAACAGTTTGCTAATCCTTTCATCCAACCTATGCAACAACAACAAACTCATTTCGCCAGTTACCTAGCCATGCCATCTTCCACTACATCACAAACTATTCCACCTCTATAGAAATTCAATGTTCCCACTAGGGGCATTCCACTGAAAAACACCTATCCTCCATCCTATACAGGTGCGCAACAGGCTCATCCCACCTATCCAACGCCGCAGAAAATACAAGCATATTTCCAGCAGTTGCAATAATCTTATCAAGCACCAGCACCTCCTCCCCTGCAATATTCCCCTCAACCATAGCTTCCACCACAATATCCCCCACAGAATCCTCCATATTCACCATTTGATCCTTATCAGGTTCAGGGAAACCATGCAATCATGATTAACAATCCTCCCCCACAAATCAATCATGAATGGGAGGAAATGAAGAATTCTCTCAAGGATCTAAAAGGTAGGATAGAGGCTAAGATGTTCAAGTTTGATGAAGTATCTCCTTATCCATTTGATTGATCCATCACTACTATACCCTTCCCCAAGCACTTTGAGACCCCAAAATTTGATAAATATCAGGGGAAGGGAGATTCTGTGAGTCACGCGAAAGAATTCTACATGGCCTACCAAGAAGTGGCCTATAGCGATAATTTCCTCATGAGACTATTTCCCAAATGCTTAGGAGGAACCACTCTTGAGTAGTTCTACAAAATCCCTTATGGCAGAGTCTCTACTTTCACTGAATTATCTAAAAGTTTGTGGCCCAATACACACATTATGTCAAAAATGAAATCTCACTCCTTGACCTATGCAATTCCAAACAAAAGGGAGGAGAGAGTCTAACTGATTATCTTTAGTGCTGGCAAGGGCTTACTACAAGGTTGTCTTACCAACCCCTAGAGAAACATCTTATCAAAATATTCATTAACAACCTCCATCCTAAGCTTTCCTATCACATGCGCATGAACTATATACAAACTTATCACGACATCAGAAACAAAGGTATGGATCTTGAACGAGGTCTTGTAGAAGAGGGTGCAATCAAGCACTACAAAGAATCCCATCCTGACAAACATAACAATGATTGATCATGATACTAGAATAACAACAAAAATGAAGTAACAGATGGAGATACTAACACAAAACACATTCAGGTTGTGGTAGCCAGTCCTAATGCAGCTACCTAGACTTATCAGCAAGCACCACCAATGTACCCTCAACCTCCTCCCATGTATCAACAACCCAATCCCATGTATTCCCAACTGAATTACCAGCAAAACATGCACCCTCAAGGTGCGACTATCTATCCCCCTCCAGGGACATCATATCAACACAACTATCAAGGTCCTATGAATCATACAAATTCTATATCAGTCCCGCATGGACAACAAAGACCTCACACTTTGAATGTGCTACAATTCATGTTTACCCCTTTGGGTGAACCCATAGATTTCATCTTCCGCAAGCTGGTCAAAGCTAACCAAGTCGTGTATCCCAAAACATAGCCATTTGATGAGTCAACTCCTAAGCCACCTTGGTATAAAGACAATGAGTAATGTGAATACCATCATGTTAAGGGACACACCACCCTCAAATGCATGAAGCTGAAACACTATATTCAAGATTGCATTGACCGCAAGGAGATCAAAGTGGACTCTCCTACCCAATCATCGCCAAATGCAGGCCTTAAAGTTTATCAAAATGCATTCCCTAAGCACACTTTAGGTACAGGCCCAGGAAATCCTACTCATTCCTCTGATTAGGGGAAGGGTAAAAAAGAAGAAAATACCGACAGAAAAGATTATACCAATGCATATATCAACTACGATAATCTCATTGGCTGCATATCCCAAGTCCAGTGCTTTGTCAATGTCATCCATGTCAAGGGTGTTGATAACCAATGCGCCATCACCACTCATAGAGGTAGGATAACAGTTGCAGGTGCCAGTCCCACCCCATCTGCTGGGACCCAATACAACATTTCGGAATACCTAGGGAATACTCCATCCCAAATTTCCATCCTGGATCTTCTCCGCACATCACCCACCTATCAAGAGATCATCAATAAATCCTTACAAGAATCCCGTGTTCCCAGTGACATCAACCTCACTAAATTCCAGAACCTTGTCGGACACCTATCTATGTCTTGTGGGGTCTCTTTTAAACCAATAGACATACCCTCAGAAGAAGCTGATCATAATCTGCCACTCTATATTGCTGTCATGGTTAAATATTTGGCCATTAAACGGGTCATAATAGATAATGGTTCGGCCCTAAACCTGTGTACTCTAAAATTTATAAAATAGTTGGGTTGCACTGAAGTTGATATAACAAATGATGTCATCACAATAAAGGCATATGAAAATCTGGAGCGTACTTCTGAAGGCATGATATCATTTCCCATTCAAGTGGGCCCAGTTATCCAAGATACATTATGTCATGTTGTTGATCTTAACCTTCCCTTTAACATCCTCCTTGGATGCCCATGGATTAATTCTATGCAATCCTTCCCCTCCACCTACCATCAGTGCATCAAATTCCCATATAACGGCACTGAGGTCACCATCCGCGTAGACCCCAATCCCTTCGCATACTGCAATGCATTGGAAGCATCCTTTCCACATTCCAATCACTGTCCCAGGATCGATATTGGCACCTGTTAGAGTAATCAGTTAGTTCTTACTCTTTTTCTCTTAAGCTATCTCTTAGGTGCATATAATTAATACTTTATATTAATTATATTGCGCAACCTAGCTTTTATGTCTTTAGGGTTTGTTCACCTTTATAGGTTGAACTTTGTATTGTTTTGTCATAACATAGAGAATAATATTTCAACTCTTCTCTTGAGCATCTCTGTGTTCTACTTTTTCATTTCTGTGCTTCTACTTTGTATCAGGTTATTTGCATGCAGGTGTATTCAGGGTCTGTGGATTTGCATGTTTCTCAAATCCTACATGGTATCAGAGCCACCCTGCTGCTGTCTGGTTTGAAGATGCTTTGGAGCCTCGACCCTCTCTCATGGGGGGGGTTAGTAGCACACATTGTACTACTGGCTTTGAGAGAGTCTCTTGAAGTCATTTATTTTGTCTTTGCTTTCTCTTTTATCTCCTTTTGGGGTAGGGTTTTTCCCACTGGGTTTTCTCTATTTCCCCGGTTTACAGAGATTTCTTTATTGTTGGGTACCTGATTAGGCCTTGTTGCTGGGACCCATTTCCTACTTTCTTAGCTGTGCTAGGTTAGCTTACCTCCTGAGATGCGCTTAAGGGGGGGTGTTAGAGTAATCAGTTAGTTCTTACTCTTTTTCGCTTAAGCTATCTCTTAGGTGCATATAATTAATACTTTATATTAATTATATTGCGCAACCTAGCTTTTATGTCTTTAGGGTTTGTTCACCTTTATAGGTTGAACTTTGTATTGTTTTGTCATAACATAGAGAATAATATTTCAACTCTTCTCTTGAGCATCTCTGTGTTCTGCTTTTTCATTTCTGTGCTTCTACTTTGTATCAGGTTATTTGTATGCAGGTGTATTCGGGGTCTATGGATTTGCATGTTTCTCAAATCCTACAGGATTATATTAATTCTATGCAATCCTTCCCCTCCACCTACCATCAGTGCATCAAATTCCCATATAATGGCACTCAGGTCACCATCCGCGTAGACCCCAAGCCCTTCACATACTTCAATGCATTGGAAGCATCCTTTCCACATTCCAATCACTGTCCTAGGATCGATATTGGCACCTCTGTCACCAGTTCATCTCGAACCCATTCAGACCCAGAAAAAATCCTCTCTTCCACCCTTTCCATGGTCAAGATGAACAACAAAGGTTGTGGTGAGTACACTTTATCTGATGCCTTCGCAGTTGGAGCACTGCCAATTGATCCACACACTCAAGGTCGCTGACCTAATCTAAGCAAGACAGAACTAGAAATGACCAAGGCGCTACAATTTGGTTCTACCACTTTTATCTCAAAAGGTACTTTGAATAGCCAGGAAATGACACTAAACATCAACCAATGGCTCTATAAAGATCTACCACCCAAGGACACAAATCACCTCAATTACTTCAAAGATAAGTACCCCGCAACTCACAAACTGGTGACAGAAAAATAGAACTACCGAGGAGGTGGCCTTGGTTATGATGAGCAAGGTATGAAAGATCCTATTATACCTACCTAACTAGAAAACATTTGGGCCTTGGCATGGGCTCTGACATGACTGGGGGCATCAACGAAAACATCTTTGTCTCTTGTCCATCCCTGGGTGTAATCGCTAACATCAAAGATATCTCGGAAGAGAAAGTTGTGAGAGGCTATGATGATGTTTTTTATGATGAAACCTTCCTAGGAAATTCTATCCTATAACAACTTTCCATCCTCTTCATTGACCTTCCCCTCCACCATCCTGAACTCATAGACTAGGACCAACAAAGTGTCATGCATGTTGATGAGTTCCAAAGTGAGGATGCACTCCTAAGCTTTATGATAGCAATTGAGCAAAGTAGTGACTGGGGGCAAGTCTCAGCATATGTCTACAAACTAGACCCAAAGGCATACTTTGGGGAAGAGGAGAACTTCAGCCGCAAAAATGAAATAGAAAATAAAAATACAAAAGAGAAAAATTGATCCCCTAGCGAAAATCACTCTGGGGCACTATCTGATCGTAAAATAGTAAAAACAAAGGGCGTATCCCCTGGTGAAAACATCTCTAAGGCACCAAAGGATGAAGATTCTCCTCTTCCTCTAAACCATGATTATAGGCCTGAACAGTCATCGATTCTCATCGAAGAAGAAAAACCTATCAACTTGTGTACCAAAGAGAATCCTGCCATCACATACATAGCAACATCTCTAACTAAAGAATAAGAACAAGATCTTGTCACCCTCTTGAAGGAATCCATAAACAAGTTTTCCTAGTCTTAGTCCCACATGCCAGGACTAGACCCTAACCTAGTGGTGCATCATCTTTTAGTAGAACCAAACATTAAGCCTATCAAGAAAAAGCTCAGAAATATGCACCCTAAAGTGGCACTACTTGTCAAAGTAGAGCTAGAAAAGTTACTCCAATCCAAGATCATCTGCCCCATTGACTATTCTAACTGGATTTATAACATCGTGCCTATTTCTAATCCTGATAAATCAATCAGGATATGTACATATTTCAGATATCTCAATAAGGCATGTCACAAGGATGATTTCCCCTTACCAAAAATAGAAATGATTGTGGATCTCACATCAGGACATGAGATGTTGTCACTCATGGACAACTTTTTCAGATATAATCAGATTCGCATTGCAGAAGAAGATTAGCATAAGACAACATTCACAACCCCCTAGGACACCTTATACTATAAAATGATGCCTTTTGGCTTGAAGAACACTGGGGAAACCTATCAAAGGGCCATGACTGTCATCTTCCATGATATGATACACAAAATTCTTGAAGACTATGTCGATGATATCTTGGAAAAATTAGTTAAGAGGGAAGATTGCCTCAATGTTTTGGAGTGCATCTTTGACAAAATTGGACACTATTGCTTAATGCTCAACCCTAAGAAGTGTGTATTTGGGGTCACATCAGGTAAACTCCTTGGGTTCATTGTATCTAGACAAGGCATTGAAATAGATCCAAAGAAAGTACAAGCTATCATAGAGATGCCTCTACCAAAAATACTCCAACAACTATGCAGCCTCCAAGGAAAGCTACAATCTATGTTTCATTTTATCTCTTAACTAGAAGACAAGTTCCAACCATTCACTCATCTCATGCGAAAAGATAACATGTTCAAGTGGGATCCTCGGTGTCAGAAGAGTTTTGACAAAATCAAAGAATACTTGGATAATCCACCCATCTTGGTACCACCTATACCTAGCCAACCACTCATCCTATATATTTCTGTTGCTACCACAGCACTGGGAGCACTCCTCGCTCATTTGGATGATGAAGGAAAAGAAAGAGCTATTTATTACATCAGTCGGACCTTACTAGGTTATGAGCTCAATTATTCACCTATGGAAAAAGCATGTCTGGCAGTGGTATTTGCCACTCAAAAACTTCACCACTATATGCTTAGTCATACAACCAAGCTCATTTCAAAGGTGGATCCTCTCAAGTATCTACTCTTCAGGACTATGCTTATAGGTTGAATGGAAAAATGGGTTATGTTGCTCAGCGAGTTTGATATTCAATATGTCGACATAAAAGCCATTAAAGGGCAAGTCATCGCTGATCAGCTAGTAGAAATGCCATTGGTAGATGCATATCCTTTAGTCACAAAATTTATAGATGAGCATTTTTACATGATATAAGAACAACCAACTTGGAAACTCTACATTGATGGGTCCTACACAGCTCATGGTGCAGGGGCAGGAATACTTTTCGTCACACCTCAAGGTGACTACATCCCTATGTCATTCAAATTAGGATTTCCCTGCACAAACAACATTGTAGAATATGAGGCACTAATTGTAGGACTCTACATGGCCATCGAATGGAAAATCATAGATATACATGTCTTTGGCGACTCCCAAATCATCATCAAACAAGTCTTAGATGAGTATCAAACCAAAGATGACAAATTGACGCCATATAAGCAGATTGTTCACAAACTGAAAGAACACTTCCTCCACTTGAAGATAACATAGGTTCCACACTTGTAGAGCAAGGCTATTGATACAATGGCCACAATTGGCTCCCTCCTAGAGATTCCCCATGAATCTACGCAATATGAATTCTTAGTTGAGCAACTTCATGCTCCCATTTATGAGAACAATGAATCAAATCATGTATGTGTCTTGGTTGGTCCCCAGTCTCCGTGGTACCACAATATCCAAGCTTACCTATAAAATGGTATCATATCTCCTCACCTTACTGCAACCCAATTCAAAAAAATTATTCGTAGAGCTTCCCGATACACCCTTGTAGCCAACACCCTTTATTGTCGAGGTTACCACAATGTGCTCTCTAGGTGTTTAGATGAAAATGAAGCCGCCCAGGCTTTACAAAAGGTACATGCTGGAATTTTTGGTTCCCATACAAGTGAAATGGTCCTAGCGAAGAAAATTCTATGTACAAGGTACTATTGGCCTACAATGGAACATGATGCTTGTGATTTTGTTAAAAAGTGCCTACCTTACCACTAGCATGCCAATCTGATCCATGCTCCTACACAGGACCTCAGACCTATTGCACCTCCTTGGCCATTTTCTTTTTGGGGTTTTGACCTTGTTGGTAAGATTACTCCCCTGTTTTCTGAAGGCCACAAGTACATAATCACAGCTACAGAGTACTTTATGAAGTGGGTCAAAGCAATTCCGCTCACACTCACTACACATGTCCAAATATCAAATTCATCCTCTATCACATTGTTTTCCACTTTGGCATACCCTCCACCATCTTCATAGATCACGGTACACCATTTGAAAATCATTACGTCAGTGATCTTTGTTCTCGCCTCCATATCCATCATCATTTCTCCAATCCATATTTCCTGCAAGGTAACAGCCAAGCTGAGGCAACTAATGAAACCATCCTCAAAATCCTCAAGAAAGTTGTCAATGATACTGGTCATGACTGACATCTCCAGATCAACCCTGCCCTCTCGGCATATCACACTTCATACCATACTCCTACTGGAACTACTCCCTATTCCCTAGTCTACGGTGCTGAATCAGTCTTACCAATTAAGGTCAAACTTCCATCCCTCTGAGTATCACTAAGAGGCCTGATTGATTATGAAGATTACCGAGTGGCACGACTCACACATCTTGATTTACTAGATGAAAAGCACCAGCAAACCTATGATCACTTGATTGTCTGTCAAAATAGGCTCCAGCAAAACTACAACAAGAAGGTCCACCCATGCCAATTTTAGGTAGGGAACCTTGCGCTAAATGAAAATTAAAAAGTGGGTACTGATCGAGAAAAGAAAGGCAAGTTTGAAGTCACCTGGCAAGGCTCATATGTTGTCACTGCATGCTTTGGTTCTGGGGCATATAAACTCTCTACTCATGAAGGAGAACCATTGAATGATCCTACCAACATCATTCATCTCAGGCGCTTCTATGCCTAACGGCTGGTTGTTCATTCCAGTTATCTAAGAAAATCCATAAAAAGTGTAAAAATTCTTGAACAAAGGACAAAAACAATGAAAACATAGTCCTGAAAAAATCTCAAAAAAGAAGAAAAATGAAGCTGAAAAAAATAGTTGTCTCAGCGAAAACCTGGCAAACAGGCGCTTGGACAACATCAAAAACATCAAAAAGATCCAAAGAAAATAATAATAATAATAATAATAACAATAATAATAATAAATAATAAAGAGAAAAATTTCGTCCAATGGAAAAAACTTGGCAATCAAGCTCCTTGGACAAGTATGGGTGATGAAAACCTGGCAATAGGCATCACACATAGTGGCCCATTCCATTATCTACCAAAATCTCACTCCCTTCCATCCTCCATCTCCCCTATCAGATCCACTTCCTCCTGAATCTCGCCAATATTCCCTGGGTGTTCACATATCACACGCACTGGTTTGAAGTGATCCTCCTATCTTGTGTCCTGAGCTTTTGTACACACAATCTTGTATATTTCTGTCCATACGTTGTGCTATCTCAACCCCTGAGCTTCAGTCCTTTACATATTTTGTCTGGTTTTCTCCTTAGTGTTGCTTGTATATATCTCATGTCCTCGGTTGGTCTCCTTGCATAAAATGATACAGTTACGCTATTAAAATCCTATGTTGGTTCTACAGTTTGATCGCAGTGCACATTTGAACAATCAACTTTATAAATCCCATCTTTCTAGAAAAGAGTCTGTTGAGGATGTATCCTTCCTCTTATCTACTTAAATCTAGATCATCATCATCTCTTGGTTCTCATCAAATGCATCCTTCCTCTTGAACTAATCGATCATCATACTCAACTATCACACACATCAAGACAACCACAGGATCCAATCAAATCTTGGCAGCAACCTTTGTGCATAATCATTGTAACTAATCGCTTGTAACTAATTGCTCAATTTGGTCCTTATATATTCATGACGTATCCATTATTCTCTCCATCGCACTAACATCCCCAGTCCTCATCGTGCTAACATTCCATGATTGGTCCTTCGTAGTCCTCCTAGCTGGTTCATCAGTTGATCGTGACACGCAATAAAAATATGGGTCCCATCTCATCCATTGCATCCATCGCATCCATTGCATCTGGTTTTTGCATCATTAGGTTCATCATTAGATTGCATAAGGTTCATTATTAGTTTGCATTACCTCCATCACTAGGTTTTATCAAGTTCTTCATTTAATTTCAAAGTCAAAATCATTTTAATGTCTTGCATAATTAATTCATTTTAGATTCATTTTATCATCTTGCATTGTTAAATAATGTACCTCTTGCATAACTAATTTATCTTAGACTCATCTTTAATGTCTACATTCATTTTAGCCTTGAATTGTTAAATCATTGCATTGTTCACACATTTAGATTCATTATAGTCTTGCATCTTGTATTATCATTTAGACTTTTGCATTGTTAACTCATTAATTAAATCATTTAGATTCATTATAGTCTTACATCTTGCATTGTTACCTCATTAATTAAATCATTTCAATCATTTATCTTTCATTTTTAACTCATTATAAGTCTTGCATTGTTAAGATTCATTTAGATCAATCTAGCATTCATATATACACAGTCATAAAATGTCACATATACATTTGCATACATCCTAAAATCACATCACATCCTACATCCACACACGTCAGTACATCATATATATAGCATCATCCACCATCATACATCATATATACATAATCATAAAACCATCCTACATACACAATATACATCATATCCTTCAAGCACCAAATGTCAATAATCATATAGGAATATGCATCAAAACATCATATAGAACACAACATACAAAGCATACACCATGGCATCATAAGAGTCCTCATCGATCATATATATATATCAAATGTCCATAAGTACATGTGTGTATCATCAATAAAATACATCACATGCACCTCGGTGCCAATATACATGTATATCTCAAAATGTAAAAATATGTGTCACATGATCCTCTATTGAATCATGCTGGTGGCTATGAGGATCCACCTCCCTGCTCTGGTGCCAGACATGGTGGCATGCCCACAGATCCCTGTGATACCGAAATCTGCACTGTGCTTTGAGATCGAGACCTCTCTGAGTACTCTCGCCTCTGTCCCTCAAGAACTAGCTGATGATATAATGCACAATAGTGGGATGCCTCTCTGCCTGCCCTATTCGCATCTCTATGAGCTGCGAATGCCTCTGCCATAACCTGCCCGGCCCCACCTACAACGGCTGCCTGTTTGGCGATATCTCACTCAGCCCTATAAGTCTCAGCCCGCCGCTATGTTGCATCCCTCTCTGAGGTCAATGCCAAGATTTTCTCAGTGGTCTGCTCCATCTGTAAGGTCAGAGTATCCAACTGGTCTATCAATGTACCTATCTTGGTATGTAGCGCTACAACATCCTGTGTCAAATCAACAATGGAAAACTCTCCTAAGTTAACCCTACCCTATAGGGTATCTAGTGAACCCTCTACTCTATCATCCCATTCTATCTCTATAGTTAGTAACCCCTGTACCTAGGTAATGTCAGTGTGCAGGCTCGTATCCAATACCTGTGCCATGTCTAGTAATCCCCATAGTCTCGCACACTCTGTCTGAAGACTGTCTCACTCTGCGATGATAGTATCATGAGTCTCCTATGCTATGAACCCTACTAGTGGCCCCTGAGGCCCCTATTGCACCTGCACCTGTGGTGCCTATACCTGTCCCTATACTGGTGGTGGCCCCTATGGCCTAGCCCCTGCCTGTGCCTCTGTATGAGGTCTCACCTGTCTCTATGGCCTCCTCCTCTGACCTACTACCAAGGTCTTTGGGGCATCTCCTATAGTATTCCCATCATCCACATCCATATCCCCTGTCAGCTTCTCATGAGAAGCCACCTGAGCTGGGTCTATAAGGTGTAGTGTGTGTGCAGCCCACCATGCTGTGTACTCAGGAGTCATCCCTGCATCCATGACGTCAAGTCATGCAACAAATTCTATCCACGCCATGTCCCTCCAAGATGCCCGCACTGTCAGAGCATCTATTTACCTACCCCATGTGCCTACCTCCCTGGTGACATGAGGATGTAAGGCATCCTCTGCCACCACCCCCTATTGAAGCCCAAACTATCTCATAATCCTCAAGGGTCTATACCTCTCTATCTAGTGGATGGTCCTCCCCAGTAGAAAGAAATCAGTCTAAATGTATGATAGGTATAGAAAATCCTCAAATCTATCCTCAGCTCCTGCCACCCAGTCCATAGCTCCCCATGACTCGCAGAGTCTATATGGGGTCCAACATAAAACCTACACCTCATCGAGCAATCACTACCAGTATCCAGTCTGATCGATGGAGGAATATCTCAAAGGCAACCTATATCTATAAGCATATGGATCTCTAGGCTATCCTGCCTCTCACACTCTCATCGGCCAGAATACTGTGATGTGCTCCCATGCCCAGACTAACATCAAAGTAATGCCTGTCCCCATGTTGCAGACCCCGCAGTACGCAGCCATGTGTAAATCATGGTACAACTATCCTAAGACAACGTACCCCCAGTAATAAGTAGTACCATCCTCTATCTTCTTGGCTAGCACCCGTGACCATCCCATGCGAAAACCATGTCTAGCTAGGTCAGCTAACATGCGCCTGCCGATCAACGCAGCCAAATGCAAGGCTATTTGCCATAATCTCCTGTCAACTGCTGGCTGCTAGGGCATCCAGGTCTTGTATGTGGGAATCCACCTCATTGATCTCCTGAAATAAATCTCCATATAGTGGTCACTATCCTCTAACTGGTACTGAGGAATCACCCTTCGGATGGGTATCCGAAGGATCCGCCAGACATCCTTGAGCGTGATCGTCGCCTCTCCAATAGGCAAATGGAATGTGGTGGTATCGTTGTGCCACTGCTCGATCAACATGGTACTCATCCCATTGTGTGCCCTTAGCCTAGGCCAATGAGGCACATAATCCAACCCAACCACCACTAACAAACCCCAATCATCCTTAGTGAGCTACGACTCCAACTCCATGGTTGGCGACCAGTGCTCCCGCGATCCCAATGGTGGGAACTGCTCCTGCAAAATTTCAAAGACCACCATGTTAGCCAATCTTACCTCCATTCCTAGCCTAACCCCTCCCAAAATGGGGCATCTTCCCTAGGTCTTTCGCCAACCCATCCCCGGCCCCCGTCGGGTCTTATTGATTCCCTTCCCCTCGGCATCTGCCCCTTTGGGCACAGACGTTGATTCAGCCAGAAATGCCAGTTCATACACCGGCATCTCCGATGTTCTTTCCTATAGACCAGCGTCTTCACAAATGAGAGTCTAGGTCCAGTGTCTTTGAAGATGCCGGTCTGGCACCAACATCTGTGGAGACACCAATTCGGGGATCGGCGTCTATGAAGATGTCAATCCAGGGATTAACATCTTCACAGATGTTGGTTCAAGAACTGTCGTCTCTAGTCTGAAATCCCATTTGTAGCATTTATTTCCCCCTAGCCTACCCAAAAGCATTAAAAACTTTGACAGTAATAAATTCAAGATAATGTTGATTCACTCACCAGTACCGGTCACTCCGAGGGTCTCTCATGGGTGTGCACGCGCTCTGCCAACTACCCCTTCATCCTCTTGTCAGCCATCATTTTCACTCCAGAGCTCTATTTAAACTATTCACTATTCACAAATGACCTTCTTTAAGGCCCCCCGCCCTCTTATAGCCCCCTTTTTCCCCAAATTTTTTCCCACCCATTTCCCCAACCCCCGTCTATATTTTTGTATAAATCATTCCATTGTATAGTTGCCATACTCATAAAATCCAAAAAAAAAAAAAAAAAATTTGTGAAAACTCCAAAAAACTTTGAAAATTCTAAAAATTCCAAAAACATCAAATATTCTAAAAAATATTGCAATAAACATTTTTTTCTTTCTACATCGTTCCATTTATCAATTTTCAGTGACGTTTTGACTCTTGCGACAGCGATCATGTGTTTCACAAAATCAGTTTTGTGACCAATTGTCCTTGCTCCCCATCCTATTCATAGGTTTTGCCAGCACATCTCCTTTAATCATTTCAAATCCAATCCTTGCCCATCAGGATGCATCCTTCCGGCATCGGCTTATCAAATCCTTCAACCCATCAATCCTATTCATTGAAAGAACTTTGGACTGAATGACTGCTTGGTCATGAGGCCTTCTTTATTTATTTTATCTCTTTGTGTCAATTTACACATACTCACCACTACCTCAATCTGTTATATCTTGGTGTGTTGTGACTGGTCGCTACTGATACATGCATCTTTTGCAGTGTGCTTTTGTTTGAGCATCTAGTCCATGCAAATGAATCTTTTCATCTGTGTTTTCTAACACCTGATGCATACCTCCTATTGCAATATCAATATCATATGTTCTCTCCATATTTATCACACAACTGGATTCCCAGTGCTCGTTAGCGACAGTCATTTCATTTGCACTAGCATTCTTAGCTGCATTCTTAATTGCATTTCAGAAGGCTTCTATTTATTCCTTCCTCTCTCTTCCTCATGCTCATTGCATCGTTTTTTGAGAAAATTCCACAACGTCGTCTTTGTTGTGTTCTTTTCTTGAGGGGGCACAACCTTGTACCATCATTGCTTCAGCACAACTGCTAGAAACCCTCTTCCTCTGGGGAAACTTATTTTCTTTTCTTTGACGTAACATCACTTGCGATGCCATGGCAAAGAGGGGCAAAATTTAGACGTCCAAAAATATTAATATTATTTTCCTTCTTATTCCTCTAACTATTTAATTTAATCAATTAAATAGTTTCATTTGCTAGTATTTATCAATAGTTTAAATACTACTCCGATGTATTTTATTTAAATACATTTGTCTCATGAAATTCCCTTTTTAATAAATTTACATTTATTAAATCCTTCATATTCCTAATTCTTCTAAACTATGATTTATTCAAATCTAATTTGAATTATAATCTAAACCCTAGCTAGGAACCCATTAACTCAACCTAGAGACCTACCCTATTCCTACTCTACTCCCATCACCTCATTTCCTAAGCATATTTCCCCACCTAACTATCCTTTGATCATGCTTAAAGGGTGATTCCTAACATTTTAAAGGCTAATAGAATGCTCACCCACATGGGGAAATTTTCTCCAAAATGGGCACCCATTCCTCTTAAATTCTTCTTACAACTTTGTCTCCCACTTGGAAATGTTGAGCCACTCAATATTTAATGCCAAGTTTGACTCAAAATTGGCCATCCCCTCAAGCCTATGTGTCCCTTATGTGGCACTTATGTGGATGCCACATAGATGCCACATCATCCAAGCCCTGTTCTTCTCCTCTTCATTTGGCATCTCTCATATTTGCATTATTATTATGCTAACATAGCTTTAGATTTCATGTTTTCATATGCTCTTAGTCTTTTATTCTTAATTCACATAGATATCACATGCTAGGCTTCAATTTGGTGAATGAATCTTAGCTTTAATCTAGTAAATGCATATCATCTTCATAGCTATTTTAGATCATCATTTGAAGAATTTGAGACTAGTTCCTCATACTAGCTCTTGAATTTATTCTTTTGTTTCCATGCTTGCATTCCATTTGGGGATCCATTGTATTTAGTGTGTTTGAGAGAGCACACCTAAATTCCATCAAAAAGAACAAATCAAACAAGTTAAATAGGGTGCTTACTTGTCTTAGTTCAATCTGATGTTATGTTGAGTTCTTTGTTACTTGCTTTCTCTTTCATATTATTTTGAATCGATTATATGTGCTAACCCACTAATCTTATATGTTTGAGCTTGCTCCCAATAGATAGAAGATTTCACTATACACATCAGTATTCTACCATGACAACTTTGTAAGTTTTCTTTTTTACCGACGCGTATCAGGTTAAATTGGTAACTTAACCATTTTATGTGTTGACCGACAATTTTGGTAAGTGTAAACAACTCATCCATTATGTTCACTGCTGATTTTTGGTATGTGTATATCGATGGGATTGTTTTCTCAAAATTGAAACAAGTATGTTCATAATATGCATCTTTATTACGCATATTTTGACTAATTATCAATTTGTACAATGGAACTAATGCAATATATGACTTGGTGTAGTGCAGTTCCATACTTACTTGTTCAGGTCAAGTGGGGATGGTGATGTCACTAGATCCATTAGATGGGGCGTCACCATTTGAATTGCTTGGTCCAGCTTCATCATTGCTTAAAGATTTTCTCCATATTTTTTCTCGAGCCCTCCGGATATCTTCAATGGTGTTTCCATTGGGATACGTGCTTGTCTCTGTCATTCGGTCTTTGCAATCCTTTTTGAGGTGACCAAATTTGTGACAGTGTGAGCATGCCATTTCATGATTTGACTAGCCTCTAGACCTTTTGGTCCATGCTCTCATGTAGTTTGAAGCAATGTGACCATATCTACCACATGTTGTATAGTTTGTCCATGTATTGTAGTCTCATACATATTGATTACTGATTCTCTTTGGTTGATAGGGAGTTTCTTGACCTTTTGGCTTCCATTCTTGCCTTTACTTTTTCCAGCATTCAAGACTTATGTGCCCATTCATCCTTCATGTAAGATAGTGTTTGTCCATGTAGTTTTCCTTCTTTGGTTTTTCTATCTTATACTTACATTCATATGCTTTATGTCCTTTCTTGTTACATTTATGACAAAATCTTATGAATGAAGATGTAGATTTAGGAATACCTTTCATTTTTCCTCAGCATACATTTGATGTGTGACCTTGCTTTCCACAGTGCTTGCATGTCAGCTTTCTTGGTCTTGGATTTTCATAGACATTCTTTGGGTTGGCTTGATTTGATGATTCTCCATTTTTGATAAAGCCTAAATCATTGTTGTTGTTGACTCTTTGTTGTCCTTCAAGAAAAACATCCATTCTTTTATTGCTCTCTTTAGCCTTTCTGATAACTTCATTATGTTGTTGAATTCTAACCTCGTGCTTTATTTTTTCATTTTCTTCTCTTAGTTCACCGATAATCTTTGTTCTTTCAATGAGTTCAAGATTCATTATATTTGCTTCTTGACTCATAAGTATAATCTGATTAGTGAGCTCATGGTGATGCTCAACATGTCTTTGAATTTCCAACTCCTTTTCTTGTAGTTTCTCGGTAATCTACCTCCTGTCATCAGTGGCTAGTGTTCTTTCTATTTAAGCTTGTCTAGCAGAACTCATCACATCAATCATTCTTACCATTTGGGTCTCTTGACCAATTTGTAGCATCTTTATTTGCTCTATCAGATGTTGATTGATCTCCTTCAGATTGTGATGTTCTCTTATGATGTGTCTGATGTATTACTTGCATTGGATCCTGAAGATTCAAAGAAATCTAGAATCTCTTCTTCTTGATAATCTTTTTAATTTCTCCGGGTTGCCATACCTTTCCTCTCATCCAACAGCTCTCTCATATTGATTCTAGCTTCTTTATATCATTCTTAGAACATCTGTATCTCAAGATTTTTATTCTCAATATTGTTATCAAGTTTGCACTTCTCCATTGTATGATCTTTGCTCTTAAGCCCTTAAGATTTTCCTTGAAGAGACTTAACTCTGATACCAGTTGTTGGGATTAATTGGAAGTAGTACTGAGAGGGGAGGGGTGAATCAGTACCTCTAAAACTTTTAACACTTTTTACAATTCATCATTAGTAATTATTCATTACTACTTTATCAACCATTATTGTTGTTCTTTCTTATGCATGTAGTATTATTCCATAATCTTTAATTGTTTGCAACATTCATAGAAACATTCATGAAATTAATAAACACATAACACAAGATATTATATCGCTGAAAACTCCTATTAGGAAGTAAAAACTGCAGTGGGGATGGCACCCACAAAACTTCACTATCTATAGAATGCAAGGGAGCCAGTAAAGGCTTACAATTGATCACTTCTAAAGATCTACCCTGTTAGGAGTATTAAGGTGGAGACCGGTTAAGATCTACTCTGTTAAGAGCTTTAGAAAAAATAATTTAAGTGTCCACTCAGTTAAGAGATTTACAATAAGACTGTTAAGTCCACCTTTCTTGAAAGGATTTCTTATGTCTACTACACTTATTAGAATGAGTACATACGATTGACCTAAAATTATGCAATCTACAATTTATGATTATAGATCCATTAAAGCTCTCATAATATTAATATCACCTTAAGTGACTGATTAATACCTTTCTGTACTCGTCGTTAGCCTGTGTTCTTGTTCTTGAAACTGATTTGATTTTCTTCTATCCTTCTACATGAGTTCTCTTGTCTGGTCTCTAGATTCTCTCTATGTCTACACTCCTCATTGAACAACAACTATTCTCAATAGATTGAGCACCTATTTATACAAGTGTTTGACCTATCTTAGAATCACGCATTACAATGTTAACTCTTAGATCCAAGGTTTACAACTTCACCTTGATCTTTAGTTTGCATGTTTTAAATTAGTTAAACTAATTAAAACAATAATAAATACATTGCTTCCTCTACACATAATGGATTTAAAAGAAAATAAAGAAGCTATAAGTACAAATTTAGTGATTTATCTGATGTGGAAAGTCATATCCAATTTTTGCGTGATGTAACTGACTATCGGTTCTATGTCGACAGGTTGAACTGAAAGTCTGTCGACATTCCTTTGCCAAACTGATCATCAGGTTCCCTTTATCTGTCAGGTTCCTCTCTGTGTTGTTCTGTAAGGTTGCACTATTGTTACTCATCGGGTATTTGTTGCCCAATTTTTCCACCCTTGTGCACTTTTCTCTAAACCCTCAGAACCCTTGAAACCCTAAGTCTTTCATGCGAATGATGTAATAAACCCTAAGCCTTGGCTCGTTCTTTTTTATCGTTACCTTTTTAAGTCACTTAAGACATGTGCCATAAGTCAGGTCGCTTGATCACTTTACCAGGATCGAATATGCTTAATCATCTCCCGACTTCGCTTTTGCCTTGTGTCGCGTAGTCTCGTTAAGAAATGGAATATTCTCTCAGTGACTCGAGACTTAGCGATTTCCTTTCAGTCGGGTT
>MU223713.1:3190331-3270284 GCA_018584345.1 Thuja plicata | reverse complement strand
CTTTCTTGGTCTACAGATCATGCAACAATGTGAAGGTATTTTCATTACATAGTCCAAATACATTAAAGAGGTCTTGAAAATATTCAAGATGGAAGATTCCAAACCAGTTGGAACACCGATGGCTACTAGATGTAAGTTGAAAAAGAAGGACAACACATCAGAGGTAAATTAGACTTTGTCAGATCAATGATTGGAAAACTCATGTATGTTGTACACACTAGACCAGATATTGCACATGCAGTAGGAATAGTAGCAAGATTTTCTGCTAATCCCAGAGAATCACATATGACTATTGTGAAAAATAATTTTAAGATATCCAAAGAGTACCGAGGAATATGGCTTATGGTATAGAAGAGAAGGCAAATTTTAACTTAAGGTTTTTACCGATGCTGATTGGGCTAGAAATCTTGATGACTGGAAGAGAACAACTGGAGGAGAATTATTTATGGGTGACAGACTTGTCACATGGATTAGAAAAATGCAAGGATGCATCTCTCAGTCTACTGCAGAAGTAGAGTATGATGTTTCTACTTCAAATTTCTCAAATATTGCATGGATAAAACAATTACTGCAAGGTATGCATATGAAGATCCTCAAACCAATGATTATCTATTGTGATAATACAAGTGCAATAAACATTTCCAAGAATTTTGTGATGCATGCTAAGACTAAACACATTGCCATCAAGTATCATTATTTGAGAGAAAAATTTCAAGCAAAGGAGGTGACACTTGAGTATGTGCAATCAAAATAACAATTAGCTGATATCTTCACCAAGCTAGTGCCCAAGGATACATTTGAGTACTTGAGGAAAAGTCTAGGGGTGAAACCCTTGTCTACCAGTCTATAAAATGACTGAAGGTTGCATTAGCCTACATATTATCAGAATATTATTAATGTTGATGCAAGCAAAGAGATGAACGTCAAGGCTACATATATATATAGACAAGTATATATCATCACTGAGCACAAGAGCATATTGCTGTATTACTGATGGATAAGGGAAATTCATGGAATATATTATGGATGGAGAGAAATGAATGTTTGACATTAATGTCATATATTTGTAAGATGTTTGTTTGGCATTGTTTTCAAAGGGAGAGAGATTATCCATATTATCACATCCTTCTAGAAAAAGAGAGATATTATCCATTATCACATTACTCCAACAAGGAGAAATTATATCCTTAGGAAGAGAAATTGTATGGAAAGATTATACAAAGGGAGAGTTGCCGACAAGAGAAAAAGAAATCAAAAGAGAAGAACAATTAAGGGACATAAATTGACACAAGGAGAGAACACAACACATCAAAAGATAGAGAGCTGCAAGAATCAAATCTAAGCTAAAATAGAGCTTACCGATGGTCAGACATTTATCGATTAACAGAACAAAAATATTGGTAGTTTGATGAATCTCAACTGTTGTATTTTATATTGTATTAGAAATAGTATAGTGTGATAATATAGTATGTTGCCATCAATGCCAAAGGGAGAGATTGATGACATGTAACTGATTGAATATTTGATAATGTTAAGTTGAAAGATAATGCAGGTCATTAAATCAGTTAATGAACTATATTGTCATTGATGTCAACTTGATATCATATGTACGGTCATGTACATAATTCCAAAGACTTCAGAGAACCAAAGGAACCAAAGTTATGCTTTTAGAAATGCATAAAATTCAAGTATTCACTAAGTGAAAAACAACACCGATGGAGTGCACACCATCGAACAAAGCAAAGAAGAACACTCATAGTGATAACCGACAATCAGAAGCATAGTTTTTCCCGATGTAGAAAAACCACAAAATGCCCGATGAGCAAATTCAGAAGGTTTCCCAATGAGCTAAAGATTCGAAGTGCCCGACGACCAAAGATATAGAGTTTCCCACCAACTAAAATTCCAATGTTGCATGATAGATAGAGATCATGAAGCTAACTAAAGTCTTACCAATGGATTAGTTAGTTGTCATCGACAACTAACTACAGTGGTGACCGACAAAATAGAGAGTTCAAAAAACAACAAAATATCTAGTTGGCAGAGCTAAATATAGACTTAACTAGTTGTCTACTTTGTTTTATTCGACCAGAGATAAGTGATTTATTTAAAGATGATTGTTACAGTTGGGAAGAAGATATCTATGAGATAAATTAGGAGTTATGCTTTAAATCTAATTGGCTGGATTGTTTATCACGCCAAGAATCAAGAACCAAGAAACAATGAATATTATGTCTATATAAGAGACAAGCTTAATTCATTTACAAGTGGGATTAAGGGGAGTGAATAGAAAGAGGATGCTAAAGAGAAGCTAATGAAGAAAAAATTCATGCACTACTGATCAAACAAGTTGAAGGAAGAGCTAAGGAATTCTTCAGACACCGACGAATAGTGAGCACAACATCACAAAGAAGAAAGTGTAGAGCACAAGGATTAAATTGATACATTGATCAGAGAGGTAATGTACTTAAATAGATTTGAAAATATGCAATTCAAATTGCAATATGAACAGTTCATAGTGTTTTAGTTTAACCATTGAAGCATCAAATCTCTTAACCGAGCATAAATTAACAGTCTTCTATATATTGAGGTACATCTCAAGGAGTGCCAAAAAGGTTGATTCATGAAAGTAGCATTGGGTTGGCCCGATACCTATTGACAGTCTAAGAAGGAGGCTGATTCAAGGATTGTAGCAATAGATGCCTGATACTAAGTGACAACCTCCATGTATAAAATACTCTAACAAGGTCACACTTAATAGTGTGTTTGCAACCTTTAACAGGGTTGGCTCCTAACAGGGTTGACTTTAGAAGAGTGAAAATTTGGGGTACCAGTCCCAGTGGTTTTTCCTTTAACAGGGTTTCCATGTTAAAATTCATGTGTTATGTGTGTATGATTTATTTTTTTACTTTTTTACATCTTACATAGCTAACTCTGGATTGATCAGTATACTCTTCTTATTTACTGATTTTTGATAAATAGTTATATTTCTTATCGGTAATCAAGAAAAAATAAGGATTGATAGAGGAAATCGACAGCCAGATAATCATCATTAGTATTCATCGCATGCATCTAGTAGGGACATAATAATCTGAGATTTATTGATTGGTGGTTAAGTTTGAAGGATAAATTTTTGAGGTCACTGATTTACCCCCCCCCCCCCCCATCTCAGTTATTACTAACAAGATGGAGCCAAAGGGAGTAGGTATGCAGAAGATTTTTTCCATTCAATGAAAGAAGTGCATGATTTAGTAAGAAATACCCTGATAGAGAACACTGTAAAGATTAAGAAAAATGTGGATGAAAGAAATAAGGATCTCTAATTTCAAGTAGGGGATCTTTTCAAGATCCATTTGAACAAATCAAGGTTTCAAAAGGGAGTGCCTGATGAGTTACAGATGAGGAGATTAGGACCCTACACTATTCTAGCTAAGTATGGTAATAATGAATATAAAGTGGAACTCCCTGAAGATATTGGATTGTCTCCTATCTTCAATGTTGCAAACTTGGTCTTTTATAAGGGCCCTACCCCTGATCCTAATCAGAGTCTCATTGAAGTCATACAAGAAGTGGAGGCCTTACAGTTATCCCCTACACCACCAAAGGAAGCAGAGAAGGTTCTTGATTCAAGAGTCTATAAGACGAATAGACAAAAGATTTATTAGAAACACTTGATGAAGTGACATGGAAAAGGATATGTAGAGGCTACGTGGATCAAGGAGACTGAGTTAAAGTAGTTGGGGATAGACTCCAACTTAATCAATCTAACAGTGACTTGAAAACTTTTTATTTGGGAGAATGGTGTAAGAACACCTAGGTCATCTCCATGTTTTATGTTTTTTTGTGGCTTGCACTAACCCTACCTAGGTCATGAGTGGTTTTTAAGGCCTTATAAGGTCTTGTGAGTGTGTTTCTATGTGGACTAGATTAGGCTTAATCCAATCTAGTTATTTTTGGTTGTGTTAGTCTTGTTTGGTGTTTAGGTCTCTTTGAAGCCTAAAGTTGGGATGTTTGGTCAAAAATCCCAAAAGGCTTGGTAAAGCATGTATTAAAGCCTAAAATAGATTTTATAGTGTTTTTACATCATTATATATACTTTAAAGGTCATAGAATCAAATTAGAAGTCAAATTGCATAAATTGAGAAAAGTTGTCATGAAGACTTTTGCAACTTTGCAAAGTTTTTGATTGTTGGTAAAAATAGGTTTTTGCGGGACCTGAAACCCCTTACAAGCAAAGAAAAAAAGGAAAAGACATTAAGTCTGCAAAAATTAAACAAAGCTAAACATTAGCCTACCAAACCCAGAACCAACACAAAAAACCAACGACAAGCTAAACAACCCATTAACCAAAAACCAAAAGACCAACCAACATAAAAACAGGGGAGTAGCAAGAACTAGGAAAACTCTAGAAGAGTTCCCTCTACCTTCATCATTGCCTCAGACACCTTCTTGAGAGTAGTGTTAAATTCTGAGAGCTCAATAATCCTATCTTGAATTTTCTTCTTTTTAGCATATTAAGTGCGTTTGCCTGGGCCAACATCATCCTCTTCATCTTTGTTATCCTTGATCTTGACAGTCGGAGACCCAACATCAAGCTCTGACTTGATGGTGTTAAAGAATTCCATCACAAAACCCATAAAGAGGTTATTATCCTTCATGTGCTTTTTCAGAGTGTTTTCTAGGATTTCGAGCCTGTCCCACAGATCCTTAATGTTATTATCCTCCTCTTTATCCTTTCAGCCATCAATCCCTACTGACCCTATTTCCAAATTCCCCTAAAGTAGATCAAATTTAGCATAGAGGGATCATAAACTAAGATTGAGGTTTTTTATTTCCTTGAAGACCCATTTCATAAGGTGGAATGAATACATCGACATCACCTTCGCAGTTTGGAGAACATTGAAAGGAGGGTCAATGTTATTGTCCATGCCCTCTTGAAGGAGTTGAACATTTTGTTCCTGCATGTCAACCATTCTTGCGAAGGGAATATTCCTTGATATGGAAGGGAAATTACCCTTCTCAATAGTTTCCAAACTAGGAGTCTCAGTATACACCTTCCTCCCTGACTGCACCTCCATAACCACTTCAAGCTTCAGAGAAATAGGGACAACGTGATCCTTAGAGCTAGCATAATTTACCAAAATGGGAACCTTCTGACCTCCCACATCCCCATCTTTATCTTTAGGGTCATCACCTTTTTCCTTGACTTCATGGGTGGACACATTCTTGTCCTCATCATCATCAGTTTTTCTCACCAAAGCTTATAGGGATTCTTTGCTTTCCTCATCAGACTGGGTATGGGGGACATAATCAATATCCACATAGCCATCAACACTCTCACATTTAGATTTTGTTTCCATACCATCCTTCTAGTCAAATTTTAATTTTTTACCAACTATCAACTCTGCTTTATCCTCACCCTCCCTAATCTATTTACCCAAAGCCTTAGTATAACCAGGGTCTCTAGGTGAAAGGATAAGAGGGCTACTAGCAAAAAATTTCTTAACATGCTCAACAATTAATAGAATGAGACCCTCATGCAAAATGGGTTTTCTCTCCTTATTCCTATGATTAGTAATACTATGGAGAAGGGACTGCAGAAGGTAAAATGGGAAAGAAACCCTAACTTTATATCTAGAATGACAAAGTAGAAAAAAATGGTAGGAGTGAGCCCTTTTATACCTACCATCAAGGGTGATATACTCCATAACTGCAGTAATTAGAACCTTCACCCAGATCTCCTTGATTGTGTCCACATCATAACAGCCACCAAAGTCCTTCACCAAGCTCTCAACCTCTGACTTTTCCTTAGAGAAGTGTAGAATGACCTTTTGGGAAGTCTTCGTGTCTCTATTAAAGTTCATATCCTTGGTACTCAGCCCAGACACCTCCACAATGAGATCTTTGGTAATTTTAATAGCCATGCCCCCAATTGTCACAACACCATCCTTCCAAATCTCAACAAAATCCTTCATGACATCATCTTTGAGCCCATGGAGGTATTCAATGTACGTAATGAGCCCACCCTTCCTGAGCTTATCCCAGACTTTTGCCTATTTCTTCCATGTTTTGTCGTTCTTCATCTCTCTACAATTAAGCTCTCCACCCATGATATCCTCCAAGAATATACTCTCAAAAATGGCAGAAAAAAATATGGATAGGACACAATACCAAAATTCAAAATGATTATAGCCCAAATATGTGTGTCTACACTTGGCCACCTCGGGAAAGACAAGACTTTCCATAACCATATTAACTACTATAAATAACTTGCATCTTTTCATCCAAGATTTTAAGATATTCCAAATCTTCTATTTTACTCTGGGTCATATCAAATGCCAACTTGGCCTTCAAATCAATGTTGAAATCACTTCCTATTGGAGATTTTCTTCTATGCAAATAGTTAATTATATGTTTGTCATTGATGACAACATATAATATACAATAGTGTCCTGTAATAAATTATCAGTATAGATATTATGGAGCCTTGCACATTTACATCTATTTTGTAGACATGTTCTTGATGCAATGTTCATACACATTGATTCAGATATGCAGTTTCAGTTGAGTTATGTTAATCTATTTTTGCAGTTACAGTTTATGGAGATTACCTATTAAGAACCGATGTATTTACATTGTTTCTTGAGTTGTGCCTATCTTTGGGATATGAATGTTTATATTCATGTTTAGTAATGAGTTAATGATGATTATCAAAAGGTGCTAGATGTGTTCTAACAGTAGCATGTTGTTTGAGTTAATTTGGTAGATCCAACTATGTGAAACGACACGTCCACTCATTTTGAATTGTGCGGTCTTAACTTTGATTGTGTGCTTAGTTAAGCCAAGAAGGAAGTTGTTGAAGTGTTTCCTATAGTTTTCATGACCTTATCCTTGGGGAAGATACATATAGCAGTTCAAATGTGATCCCTAAGTGTGAAAAATGAAGTAAAAAAGAAAAGATAGAGCAAAGCAGAAAGTTAGAGAGTAAAAGTTGAAGATCTATGTGAAGAAGCAGAAGAAGATTAAAATTCATTGGAACTGATCAAGACAACAGGTCCACTCAAATAGTTCATTAGCATATATAGTGTATATCTACCTTACAAAAGGTTGTAGCCTTCATCATTTGAGTAGTGAGCTCTTGGACAGTGTGTCCTCACCCCTGACATGGTTATTTATAAAAGAATCCTAACAGGGTCTGACCTTTGACCAGGTCTTTGTACTTATTTCATTATAAAGATCAACCCCTAACATGGTTACAAGATCTTCTAACAAGGATCATTATAAAATAGTACAGTTATTTGTGGGTGCTAATTCCCATTGCGATTTTTACCTAATTTGGTTTTCCCTGTCATCAAAATTGTGTTGTTCAATTCTATGTTATGTACTTAATTCGAAAAAGAATTGAATCTTCTAGATAACTAATTCACCCCCCCCCCTCTCAGTTATCTCTTTGGAATATTCCTAACAATTGGTATCAGAGCCAATTTCCTTGGAGAGAAATCTTAACAACTTAAGGTAGATTAGATGGCATACTTTAGAAAAGAGAGTCCTAAGTTTCCTGGAGATAATTATCTTGACTGGAAGAACAAAATGATAACACATCTACAGTGCATTGGTTTTGACATTTTTGAAATAGCCACACAAGAATTTGTTGTTCCCTCTCTGAAAGATCTTGCAAAAGATGATGCTACTAAGAAAAAAAAGGATGTATTCACCGCTAATGCAATTGCCAAGGAAGCCCTTATAAGTGCATTATCTGACAGTGAATTCTATGAGATTAAGAAAGTAGACAAAGCCTACACCATATGGAAGTATTTATAAGATATGTTTGAAGGAGATATCCAAGAAAAGAATGCATGGAGAAAGACATGGAAAAAGAAGTATAACAACTTAGAGATTCTACCTGAAGAGGACATCAGAGATTACAATCAAAGGATTAATGAAGTAGTTTCAGGAATTAGAAACAATGGTGGAGAAATTTTAGAGGAAGACATAATGGACAAACTTATGAATACAATGATAGCAGACTATGAGAGAAAGATCAATATCTTAGATGAGACTATGAAATTTTAAAAAGACTTCAAGAGAGAGACTTTGATCAGCAAAATCTCTGCATTTGAGATATCAAGATGGAAGACAAAACCCAAAAGTGAAACAACTTTCAAAGCCTCAGTCCATGGTAAGAAATCCTTGAGAAGCTCTAGTAATAAAGAGAAAGAAGAAGTGGATATAGAACTAGAAGAAATCATTTCTATTATTTCCAAGAAAGAAAGAAAAGGTAAAGGAAAATATGAAGGACAACTAACATTCAAATGTTTTTCATGCAACAAAGTTGGCCATTTTCCATCCAAGTGTCCTACAAGAGTCAAGAAGTTCAGATGAGATTACAAGCCCAAATATACTAACGAATGTTATCATGCTGAAGATGGTGTAACTAATGATGATGTAGGAGAAGATGAAATTGGATTCATTTCCATTAAAGACATTGAGAAAATGCTTGAAGAAATGGACAATGAAAATGAAAATAAAGCACAAGAGTTAGCACTAGTTTCTAAAGTAGACATCAGAACTGACTGGATTATTGACAATGGATGCTCACATCACATGACAGGAGACAAAGATATATTTGTACATCTAGACAAGTACAAAGGTGGTGTGGTTATATTTGGAGATAACACTCCAAAACCTATCATAGGCAGAGGCTCTATTACCTTAGATGGAAAGAAAAAGACAGATGATGTTCTTTATGTTGATGGTTTACATCATAACCTACTAAGTGTTGGACAATTGCTTGACAAAGGATATCAGTTGGAATTCAAAGACAACAAGTGCATCATTAATAACAAACAAGGAGATATGATTGCATCAGGCTCTAAGAGTAAAGGTAATGTCTTTCAAATCAAGTAAGAAGTAATTTGTTTTTTTGCAGAAGTAGATGACAGTTGGCTATGGCACAAAAGACTTTGTCACATCAATTTTGACAACATAGTAAAGATAAGGAATGTAAAGGAAGTAAGAGACCTTCCTATTATTGCAAGACCAGTTGATACTATGTGCAGGGAATGTGTGATGGGAAAACATGTAAGGAGCTCATTCAGAAGCAAGAAAAACTCAACAGAAAATAAATTGGATCTAGTGCATACAGACGTATGTGGTCCTACTCAAACAAGATCATACTATGGAGAAAGGTATTTTATTTTTTTTGATGATTTTTCAAGGATGATGTGGGTTGAATTATTAAAGGATAAGTCTGAAGCTTTTGAGAAGTTCAAAATATTCAAAGCTAAAGATGAAAATGAGTCTGGATTAAAACTAAAGTGTCTGAGATCAGATAGAGGAGGAGAATTCACCTCTGACCAGTTTTATGAGTATTGTGAAGAACACGGGATCAAAAGGTAGTTGAGTGCTCCTAGAAGCCCTCAACAGAATGGGATTGCAGAAAGAAGAAATAGGATCATACTTGACACAGCGCTAACTATCATGATAGAAGGAAAAGTTGCACACACCTATTGGATAGATGCAGGCAATACAACAGTCTATACTATCAATATAATTCAATTAAGGCCAGGCACAAATAAGACACCTTATGAACTATGGTTACTCTACTAAAAGTAAAGCATATAGATGTTTTAACTTGAGATTGAAGAAGATAATTGAAATTACACATGTGAAGATTGATGAGAAGTTTATGATTCAAGAAAGATACTATGATTGTGCACCTATGATTGAAGATGAACCCATACCTAGCAATAAAGAAATAGTTATTGAAGAAATGTTTGATTTTATTGATGTATCATGCAATGCAATGACCCTGAAATAAGAAAAGAGGAATCCTAGATTATAGATGAAGATGTCATACCTAAAGTTCCAAAATTTACAACTAGATACCATTCAAAGGAATATATCATTGGAGATCAGAGCACCATAGTTTTGACAAGATCTAAAGAAAAAGGTTTAACAGTTGATGAAGAGGTATGTTTACTTTCACAAATTGAACCTTTAAGTGTTGAAGATGCATCCAATGATTCAGATTGGTAGAAAGCTATGAAAGAAGAATTAGATCATATAATAAATAATGATACATTGGAATTGGTTCCTAGACCTTGTGACAAAAATGTGATAGGAACAAAGTGGATATTCAGAAATAAGATGAATGAAGAAGGTACAGTGGTAAGAAACAAAGAAAGACTGGTATGTAAAGGATATGCACATAGAGAAGGAATAGAATACACTGATAAATTTTCCCCTGTGAGAAAAATGGAAGCCATCAAGTTGTTTTTGGCATATGCAACATTCAAGAACTTTAAAGTATATCAAATGGATGTCAAGTCATCTTTTCTGAATAGTGACTTGAAGGAAGAATTTTACATAGAATAGCCTGAAGGATTTAATTTATCACACAAACCAGACATGGTATGGAGAATAAAGAAAGCCCTTTATGGACTTAAAAAGGCCCCAAGAGCTTTGTATGAGAGACTTGATGGTTACTTAACCAAGATTGGATTCAAAAAGGGAGTAGTAGATTGAAACTTATTCATGAGAGAGACACCTTATGGACTACTACCTATTGCTATCTTTGTTGATGACATTATCTTTGGAGGTAATGACAAGCTTAGTGTATAATTTTCCAAAGAGATGCAAAGTGAGTTTGAAATGAGCATGATTGGACCTATCAAATATTTTTTGGGATTGAATGTAAAACAAACAGACAAAGGCATATTCATAAATCAGTCTAAGTATGTGAAGGAGATATTGAATACTTTCAAAATGGAAGATTGCAAACCAGTAAGCACCCCCATGATAACAGGAAGAAAGATTTCTAAATAAGATGATTCCACAATAGTTGACAAGACATTATACAAGTCTATGATTGGAAAACTCATATATCTTACTAAATCTAGAATAAAAATTTCTAAATCAGTTGGCATTGTTGGAAGATTTGCAACTGAACCTAAACAAAATCACCTAATGGAAATAAAAAGGATATTCATATACTTAAAGGGGACTATAGACTATGGTTTATGGTATCCTAACTCAAATAATATACAACTTCATGTGTATATAGATGTAGATTGGGTAGGTTGTGTTGATGATAGGAAGAGTACCTTAGGAGGAACAGTATTTCTTGGAGACAAGTTGGTTACTTGGACAAGAAAGAAGCAAAATTGTATCTCTTAGTCGACAACAAAAGCTAAGTATGATGCAGCAACATTGAATTGTTCAACAATGGTTTGGATCAAATAGATGATTAAAGACTTTGGTATTCAAATTGATTACCCTATTGTTATTCACTGTGATAACACTAGCACTATCAATATGTCAAAGAACCCTATGATGCACACAAAGACAAAACACATTGAGATCAAATATCATTTTCTAAGAGAAAAAGTTGCAGACAATGAAGTAAATTTGGATTATGTGAGCACTAAAGAATAATTAGTAGATATTTTTACAAAGCCTTTATCAAAAGATACTTTTGAGTATCTCAGGGAGAAGCTGGGAGTAATTTCCTTTCTTGAGTTTGATTAGAATTTGCAGCAAGAGAATCAGTCCTTGATGACTGATGAGTGGTTGACTATACTTCTGGAGTAGTACCTGTGCTTAATTTTTTTTGGTTCCCTTTTCCATTGATGTCAAAGGGGGAGTATATAGTTAGGGGGAGCATATACTCTAGAGGAGTATACAGTAATGAAAAATAAAGTAAAAAGAGATGCAATAGTTAAGAGGAGATTTTGATGTGGATATTGAGAAGATTCTAAAAATAAGGAGGATACTTTGGGTTGATGGAATTTTTCATATCATATGTTGCCATCAATGTCAAAGGGGAGATTGTTGGAGATTTGCTTCTGTGCAGATAGTTAATTGTATGTTTGTCATTGATGACAACATATAATATACAACAGTGTCCTGTAAGCAATTATCAATACAGATATTCTAGAGCCTTGCGCATTTACATCTATGTTGTAGACATGTTTTGGATGCAATATTGATACACGTAGATTCAAATATGCAGTTTTAGTTGAGTTATGTTAATCTATTTTGGTAGTTACAGCTTCTGGAGATTATCTATTAAGAACCAACGTATTTACATTATTTCTTGAGTTGTGCCTATCTTCAGGATATGTGTGTTTATATTCATGCTTAGTTATGAGTTAATGATGATTATCCAAAGGCACTAAATATGTTTTAATAGCAGTATGTTGTTTGAATTAATTTGGTAGAGCCAACTATGTGAAACAACGCGTCCACTCATTTTGAGTTGCGTGTTCTTAACATTGATTGCGTTCTTAGTTAAGCAGACAAGGAAGTTGCTGAAGTGTTTCCTAAAACCATCATGACCTTATCCTTGGGGAAGATACATATAGAAGTTCAAATGTGATCGATAAGTGTGAAAAATGAAGTGAAAAAGAAAAGACAGAGCAGAGTAGAAAGTTAGATAGTAAAAGTTGAAGATCTATGTGAAGAAGGAGAAGAAGATTACAATTCATTGGAATTGATCAAGAAAGAAGGTCTACTCAAATTGTTCATTAATAGATATAGTGTATATATTCCTTGTAGAAGGTTGCAGTCTTCATCATTTGAGCAGTGAGCTCTTGGACAGTGTGTCCTCACCCCTTACAGGTTTATTTGTAAAAGAATTCTAATAGGGTCTGACATTTGACTAGGTCTCTGTACTTATTGCATTTTAAAGATCAATTCCTAATAGGGTTGCAATATCTTCTAACAAGGATAATTATAAAATAGTACAGTTATTTTTGGGTGCTAATTCCCACTGGGGTTTTTACCTAATTTGGTTTTCCCTGTCATCAAAATTGTGTTGTTCAATTTTGTGTTATCTTGTTGAGTTTATGTTTAAAGATATTTTGTACTTAATTGGAAAAATAATTGAATCTTGTACATAACTGATTCACCCCCCCCCCCCACTCTTAGTTATCTCTTGGGANAATTGAATCTTGTACATAACTGATTCCCCCCCCCCCCCCACTCTTAGTTATCTCTTGGGACTATTCCTAACACTTCCATTGTGCTAAATCATGATGTCCTTGGCCTTGTCTACGATGTTAGCCAGCGCATCCATAGTACAATTAGCCCCCTTGAAGTTATGAGAAATAATGACATGCTTAAGGAATTAATGATTATATGAGCCTCTTAAATAATAGCCTTAATAGACCATGATGGATTATTCACTCCTTTAATGCAGTTTAAAATATTCATTGAATCACCTTCTATCCACACGTTTGAAGGCATGTACTCATTAATAATTTTTAAAGTTTGAAGGAGAGCCATAGCCTCTGCCATGCGATTGGTTTGGAATCAAATGGGGAATGCCACAGAAGAAATATAGTTGGTCATGTCATCACAAATAATATCACCACATCCCACAGGCCCCAGATTACCCTTTGTTGCACCATCAAAATTGGCTTTGATCCAGCAAGGAGGGGGGAAAGCCAGATGGCATTCTCCCACTAGGATGAGGATTTAACATTGGTGCTAGTAGTTTTATCTCCAGAAAAAAATACATCTTAATGCAAGTCATGATATTATAGTTCTCCTTAATCCTTCTCTTAATGTTTTTAATAGTCACCACCAAAGGAAGGGCAGTGTCTCTAAACACCTTGTCATTGAATTTTCTCCATAGCTTCCAGATACCATGAGGAGCAATGATGTTCCAAAGTAACATTTCCATAGGAACCTCAGCATTTCTCCACTATCTGAAAAAATTCTCCATATTATATGGGAAAACCCAACATATCTTCCACCATTGCAAGGTGAGGCACCAGACTTCCCAGTAGTACCAACAGTTGATAGCCAAATGGTAAACCATCTGCTCAGCATTCTTACATAGAAAACATATGTTAGGTAGAATCATGCCTCTCTTTTGAATATTATCAATAGTAAAATCATTATTTTGCAAAACCAACCAATAGAGAATGTTAATTTTAGGAATTAATCATTTATCCCAAACCTGGGCCCAAAAGGGAGGAGGATCTGGCGGCTTCAACATACACTCAGAGGAAGAAGAAATAGAAAAGATACCAGAGGGGAGAAATCCCCAAATCAGATCATCCTCCCTAGTAGAGAAAATTTTGCAAGCATTCAAATCCAACATCAAAGGCTTGAGTGAAAAATCAACAACAGAAAGATCAACCTGAGACTTTAGCCCCCAATAATCGTTAACCCACAGGCTGAATCTATTAAGTCAAATATAAATAAAAGTCTAGAGAGAAGGAATAGAATTTAGAGGGAAATATTTAATCCAACAATATTCCCATAATTTGATTCTCCCTCCAGTACCCAAAAGCCACTTACCATCCTTGAACATTGTTTCCTTAGCTAACTGAATACTATTACTAATGATAGAGCCCTACACTTTCACATCAGAAAACATAAAACCATGTGTGTTAGGGAAGGAGTAGAGGTATTTTTTGTGAATAATATCATTTCATTATTTTTTCTCCCCAAATATTCTCCATATTTTCATAGCCAAAAGATCCCAATTGTTAACTCTTAAAGGGTGTATCCCCAAGCCTCCCCACTTCTTATGACCACAAAAAATTTCTTTAAATATTATCGATGCTATTTGCAAATTTACCAGGGATTTTAAATAGACTAAGGGCATATATGGGGAGACTCTATAGAGAGGCCTTTAGGAGTTGAAGTTTTCCCACTTGACTTAACAAAGCTCCCTTCCAGCCATCTAATTTCCTATTGAATCTATCCACAATACTAGCCTAAAAAGATTCTGGAGGTTTTAAGCCCAAGGGAAGACCAAGGTAGGTGGCAAGAAGCTTAACAATTTCATATCCTATGATTATGGCAATTCAATGTTGTCTATCCTCTGGCATGCTAACTAAAAATAGAGAGCTCTTATTCTAGTTAACAATTTGACCAGTATCCTGAGAATAAAGAGAAAGAGCTTGTTTAATCGATCTAACCTCTTGAATGGAAGATGACCCCATAATAATAGTATCATCCAAAAATTGCTCATGGGAGCAAGGCCTAGAAGCCAAGGAATGAATAAGGCCCTTTAAAGATCCTTCAATCACAAGTCTCTGAAAATAGCGGCCAAGACCCTCTGCTAGAATGGAAAAGAGAATAGGGGACAAGGGGTCACCATGAAAGATCCCCCTAGAAGGATTGAAGAATTGGGAAGAAGAAACATTCACAAGAACTATAGCTGAAGAAGTGCTAATGAGATGGAGAACCAGTTGCAATAATTTATCACAAAAACCAAAGGATCAAAGAATCTTGATCAGAAAATCCCAATCCACCCCATCATAAGCCTTTAAGAGGTCGAGTTTCAATAGGAACCATAGGTATCAGAGGAGTGGGTTGAATGAATGACCTCATGCACATTTATAATGGAATCAAGAATTTGCCTGCCAGGAACAAAACCACTCTATTGAGGGGAAAAGATATTGGGGAGGATAGCCAATAGTCTGAGAGTAAGAACCTTGGATATTATTTTGTACACCAAATTACTTAAGTTGATCGGCCTAAAGGAATCCATGGAATAAACACTAGGAAATTTGGGAATCAAGGAAATGAAACTAGCATTAATTTATTTTAACATAATTCTAGACCCAAATAATTCCTTAACAACATTGCAGATATCCTGACCCATGATGTTCCAAAATTTGTGAAAAAAGAACACAGGAAATCTGTTTCGGCCCAGGGACTTATCACAGTCAAAAGAGAAAGTAGCAAGTTTGATTTCCTCCAAGGAGGGAATAGCAGTCATATTATTATTACTAACATTATCCAAAAGGGAGGAGATAGAATCAAGAACCAAAGCTTGGTTTCCCAGGGAAAGTGAATGATCATTAGATAACAGGGAAGAAAAATGTCAACCATAGCTAAAGAAATGTCCTTATCATTACTTACCACACCAAAGTCCAAATTGAGTCTGGATAATCTTTTGGAATCTCTATGTATAGAAGAAGACATATGGAAGAACCTGGTGTTCTTATCTCCATCTTTTAGCCATAGCGATCTTGACCTTTGTCTCCAATACACTTCCTCTTTAGATATGATATTGTGAGTTTTGGCCAAAACAGTCTTCTCCCTATCCTTAATATCTTGAGACATCCCCATCTACTGGATAGTATCCTGAATAACATCAAGCTCCTTTATTAGATCAAGCTTAGTTTTGAAGATTTTACCGAACACTTCTTTACTCCAAGTTTTAATGTTTTGTTTTATATGCTCGAGTTTCTTGGACACTTTGAACATAGCAATACCCCAAATGTTGACATTCCACCAATCCCTAATTCTCTTCTCAATCTCTGGGTGATCAATCCACATTTCCTCAAATCTAAAGGGGAAATTTCCCTTCACCTTCATCGGTTCAGCAACATAGGAGATAGGGAAATGATCGGATCCAACCTTAGTGAGAGAGGAGAGTGAAAAGAAGGAAATAATAACAGATATCAAAGAAAAATCAACATAGACCTGGATAAGTTCCATAAAAGGAAACTAAGTGTGCAGAAAATAGTTCCCTATGCTAAAATATTGAGAAGAGGATCATGGAAATTCAGATTCAACCCTTATCAATTACAGAATGATAATACAATAACATGTATACATAGAAAAATGAGAATGACACAACGATTTACCCTGGGGAAAACCTTTCGGTAAAAAACCCTAGCACTCCAAAACCTGCACAATGTATTAATCAAAACTATTGTTGTTTACAATACACTTGCAATGCAAGTTATTTCAGGAGGTAATCGACACTTGAATACAAATCCGGCAGCAAAACAATATTCCAACAATACACTAACTTCACTCTATGATTTGCAACCCTAAAAAATGCTTATATCATGTGCTTCCCTTTTTTAGGGCAACTTCCAAAGATAACTATATTAGGGTTTACCATTATCTAGAAAAATAGGAACCCCATGCATTAAAAAAGAGTGTACAGTACTTAACATGATCAGTTGCCACATGTCTTCACTCGTAATTGAATCTTTTCACAATTAGCTCTTACAAATATTAATGACCGTCATAGGAATCTATCATATCCATTTCAGTCATGATTACCTTACATATTGTCCAAAGTGCCAACATTTGGAAAATAACCTCTACCATAGAATGGGATGCCTAGATCCACCTAGACCAAGTTTGATCATCCTTGTAATCTTCCAAGTGGAGTGAAAACACAACATGTCCACTCAACAAAATGACAGAATGGATATCAAACTTAAATACATTATTTGCAAACAATTAATTACAAAATAAATAATATCAAATGTAAGGAAATATACAAGGTTGAGACACCTTATTCCTAAAATTCTCCCACTTGTCAAACACCTTGTAAGAGCCAAAGGAAATAACAGGATTTAACCACTATAGGCTGAGAGGCCCATAGACTCCGAACACCATCTGAACTTCTCTATGCCCACAAGTTTTTTCAATGCATCTACAACATTCTTTACTGTATCTACCTTCTCCAAACTTACCTTTCCATCCTCTACCATATCTCTCACAAAGTGAAACCACACATCAACGTGCTTGGTTCTGGCATGTAAATTTGGATTCTTCACAAGGTAAATAGCACTTTGACTGTCACAACAAATTGTAATCTGTCCTACATCAACACCAACATCCGAACATGGTCTCTTAAGCCAAATGGATTCCTTACAAGAATGAGTAACTTCCATGTACTCTTCTTCTATCATGGACAAAGTGACCATAAGTTTTCATTTACTCATCCAACTGATGGCACCACCAAACATAGTGAACACATAGGCACTAGTGAATCTCTTGCTATCAATGTCACCTGCCCAATCTGAATCCACAAACCCACGAATACAAACTGAATGTGGAGCTCCATAAGAGTTTGCATGATAGCATATGGAATACTCTGATGTACCCTTCAAATATCTGAACACTCTCTTAACTTCATCCCAATGTACCCATCCAGGTTTAGCCATAAACTGACTCAGGAATCCCTTTACTTGGGCAATGTCTGGTCTAGTACAGACCATAGCATACATAAGGCTGCCAACTGCACTCGCATAAGTTACTTTGTTCATGTCCTCCACCTCACTAGGATATTTTGGAAAATCATCCATAAATAAATTTGATCCCATAGAAACAAGAACATGCAATGGTCTATAATCTGCCATGCTAAACCTGTCCAACACAGACTTCACATACTTACTCTGACTCAACCAAAGTTTTTTGTTAGATCTATCTCTGCTGATTTCCATTCCCAAAATATACCTGGCTGTCCCTACATCTTTCATCTCAAACTATTCTGAAAACTGAGACTTCAAATCAAAAATCATACCCATACCCTTCCCAACCAACAACATATCATCAACATATAATGCAATAATACGAAGGCAATCATCGTCAACTTTGAAATAAACACAATGATCTGATTTTGATCTCAGAAAACCAATCGAAAACACAAAGACATCAAATTTAAGGTACCACATCCTAGGATATTGTTTCAAACCATACTGAGACTTATTTAATCTACAAACCAGAGACTCTTTACCTTTCTAAATATAGTGCTCAAGTTGTGACATATAGATATCTTCCTCCAAATCACCATGAAGGAAAGTTTTCTTCACATCCATCTGTTCTACCTCTAAATCATACGATGTTGCTAGAGATAACAAAAATCTAATGGATGTAAGCTTTGCAAAAGGAGAGAATATTTCACCATAATCAATCCCCTCCACCTGTGAATACCCCTTTGCAACCAATTTGGCCTTTTACCTCTCAACACTGCCATCTGCATAGAATTTCTTCTTAAAAACGCATTTGCTTCCAACATGTTTCCATCCTTTAGGCAAAGGTACTAGGTCCCAACTTTTGTTCTTCTCTAATGAAGCCATCACATCATCCATGGCCTCAATCTAGGAACCTACATCTTCCATACCTATAGCCTCTTTTGGATATCTAGGCTCATCAGTGTTTGTAATCAAGGCATAAGCACAACTGGAATCTAACATCGAAAATCCAAACCTCTTTGGTTGCTCTCTTTCTCTCATGGATCTCCTCAAGGGTTGAGGTTGAGGTTGTTCTACCTCTTCTTCTAAATTTTCAGAGCTACTAGAGCTCTCCTCATTATCAGATCCATCACAGTCTCTCTGTTCACTCTTCTCAGGGGTAGGAGGCAACTGAAAAACATTTTCTTTCATTTCTTTTTCATTTGGATGTAGCACAATAGGAGCAGGTGTTAGCTCTCTAAAAATAACATTTTTGCTAAACAACACCTTACCAATCACAGGATCCCAAAGCTTGTATCCTTTCACACCAACACTATAGCCAATGAAGATACATTTTATAGCCTTGTTTTCCAACTTAGATCTTTTCTCCTTAGGCACATGTGCATAAGCTTCACAACCAAAAACAAAAAGATGTCTAACTAAAGGCTTCTTACCAGACCACACCTCCATGGGTGTCTTACCAACAAGAGCTAATGTAGGAGATTTGTTAACCAGATAGCAAGCACTGGCCACAGCTTCAACCCAAAACCTTTATTTGAGGCCAGCTCCACTAAGCTTACTCCTAGCCTTCTCCTTCAGTGTCATGTTCATTCTTTCTACAAATCCATTTTTCTATGGGGTATAATGATTTGTCTTATGCCTCTCAATCCCTCATTCTTTACAGAACTGTTCAAACTCTGTTGAACAAAACTCACCACCATTGTCAGTTCTCACACAATTCTTTTACCAGTCTGATTCTCTATGAGAGCTTTAAATTCCTTGAACCAACTAAAAAATTGTGTCTTTCTTTTAAGGAAATAAATCTATGTCCTTCTACTATAATCATCTATAAAAGATACAAAATATATAGATTTGGAGAGTGAAGGAACTTTAATAGGACCAAACACATCCAAATGGATAAGATCCAAAATACTAGAAGACTTGTGAGAACTAGAGTAAAACTGAACACGACTTTTCTTACCATAAACACAGTGTTCGTAGAAGTCAAACTCAAGATTACAATCATTTATCCCCTCAATGAGGTTTTTATTTTTCAGGGTTCTAAGACCCTTCTCACCAATGTGGCCAAATCTCATATGCCACAATATTGTCTTTTCTGTAGGAAGTTTTCCTTCCAAAGTGTTAGCACCCTTAGGTACACTTGTTGCACTACCATCGGAACCTATTACCACAGACTTCTTCACTGCTAGTTCAGATGGTGGAGATGAAGTGACTGTTGCTCTCTTCCTTGAGACAAAAGAACTATTGCACTGTGAAGTGAAAGCATACAGTTGAAGCAGGGTACCTCTCTGAGTACCTTTCGTGAGAACCATAGCTCCTCTCATCATCTTGCATCCATCTTTCAAAAGAAAAACTTGTACACCTATATCATTCAACATACTTATAGATAACAGGTTTCGTGCAAAACTCAGGATGTGCATTACCTCGTTGATCCCCTTTACTCATCCATCAGGGAATCTGATAGTGACTCTTCCTCGTCCAACTATCTCTAGGTGAGAATTATCACCCAGGTACACCTTCCCACCATCAAAATCCTTGTACTCTGAGAACCAAATTTGATGAGAGGTCATGTGAAAAGAAGCACCTGAGTCAATCAGCCACGCATCATTAGATGCATGGGTGGCCAAGGCTGCAAAAAAAGCATCGCCATCTTCCTGAGATTTATTAGAATCTGAATCTAGGATTTTCTTCTTCTTCTTTGGGTCTTTTTAGTCCTTACAGAAGTGCCCAGACTTACCATAGCTCCAACATGTTTCCTTAGACTTTCCAGGAGTCTTAGATTTCCCACGGGATTTGGATCTACCCTTTTTAGACTTCTTGTCATTTTTCTTTCCTCTGTCTTTATATCTATCACGAACAGCAAGGGCTTCCTTAGTTGAATCAGAGGTCTTTCTTCACATCTCATTAGATAACAATGGAGAAACCACATCATCCATTTGGAAAGTGACAATAGTACTCCCAACGGCCATCACAATATGGTCCCATGAATCCGGCAAGGAACATAGCAAGGTCATACATTAATCCTCCTCCTCCAACTTGATACGGGTTGATGTCAACTATGCAATCAACATGTTAAATGCATTCAGTTGATCTGCAATGGATCCTCCTTCCTCCATTCTTAGAGAATACATCTTCTTTCTCAAGAACAATCTGTTCACCAAGGACTTGGCCTGATACATAGACCCAAGCCGTGTCCACAATTTGTTTGCGGTCTTCTCCTTGATAACATTCAGGAGAATAGAATCTACTAGACAGAGTCTAATGAGACCCTTAGCTTTCCCATCCTTGAGATCCCTATCTTCTTGAGGCATGTTTACTAGTTTGATATCATTTGCAACTACCTCCCATACATCACGGTCTACAAGCATGTCTTCCATCTTGAGTTTCCACAACTCAAAGTTTGTGCCACTGAACTTTTCCTCCACCATTCTACTATATCAATAACCTACCATCTCTTCCTACAATAAGGTTATGAATACTCTTCAAAAATACTCCCACTGAACTTGATATTAGCTCAAAAAACTCGTACCCTAACAAATAGAACCAAAACTGGCAAGGCTCTGATACCAACTGAAAGGAAACTAAGTCTGCGGAAAATAGTTCCCTACACTAAAATCCTAAGAAGAGGATCATGCAAATTCATATTTAACCCTTATCAGTTACAGAATGATAATACAATAGCATGCATACATATAAAAATGAGAATGACACAATGATTTACATTGGGGAAAACTTTTCGGTAAAAATCCCCAGCACTCCAAAACCTGCACAATGTATTAATCAAAACTATTTTTGTTTACAATACACTTGCAATGCAAGTTCTTTCAGGAGATAATCAACACTTGAAGAAAAATCTGGAAGCATAACAATATTCCAACAATACACTAACTTCACTCTATGATTTGCAACCCTAAAAAATGATTATATCATGCGCTTCCTTTTTAGGGCAACTTCCAAAGATAACTATATTAGGGTTTACCCCACACATTGTAGAAGAGTGTACAGTACTTAACATGATTAGTTGCCACATTTATTGCATGTCTTCACCCGTCATCAAATATTTCACAATTATCTCTTACAAATATTAATGACCGTCATAGGAATCCGTCATAACCATTTCAGTCATGATTACCTTACACATTGTCCAAAGTGCCGACATTTGGAATATAACCTCTACCATAGAATGGGATGCCTAGATCCACCTAAACCAAGTTTGATCATCCTTTTCATCTTCCAAGTGGAGTGAAAACACAACATGTACACTCAACTAAATGACAGAGCGGATATCAAGCTTAAATACATTATTTGCAAACAATTAATTACAAAAAAAATAATATCAAATGTAAGAAATATAAAAGGTTGAGACACCTTATTCCTAGCAGTCAACTCCAACTCTTCTATTAGACCAAGTGTAATTAACACCCTAGAGATCAATATCCACAAGATCTTGTCTATTAACAAAATCCATAAGCTCAAGTCTACCCTCCAGTTGACTCTGGCTATCAACCCCTCCAAAATTCTCATTTTCTTTCAGAGGACAATTGAAATCTCCCATAACCAAACAAGGAGCATCATAGAAAGAAATCCTTTGATTCTCAACCAACTTCTAATAGTTAGCTCTTCCAGCTTTGGAATTAGGAGTGTAGATGTTATTAATAACCCATTCAAAATGAGACTTGAGGTGGAGAAAGTTAAAGCTCAGGTAGTTCAATTCATTACTTAAAAATACTCCTCTAATATTGTTCTGGTTCCAAAAGACAAAAATACCACCTTAGGCTCCATCAGAGCTTGAGCTAGCAACACCACCAATTTGGAATATTCTAATTGTTTCAACCTTTTATTTCACCATCTTGGTCTCTTGAACAAGAATGATATTAGGTTTGTGATCTCTAACCAAGTTCCTAAGTGTATCATTCTTATGGGAGGCATTCAACCCCCTAATATTTCATGAAATAATTTTCATCTCTTAACTGGGGTACAAAGTTCCTAGATGGTCAAATGCTTACCATCTGCAATATCCTTTTTGCTTTCTCTTTCTATGATATCTTTTTTTGAGATTATTCCTGGGTTTTGTTTTTCTGATAATCCAATGTCCACCTTCAAATGAACCTTAGATCCCCCATCTGCATTAGTATGGGTAACTACTCCCTTAGAACCCAGAGTTGAGAGCTTTTTCTACTTATTTTTTTGTTTCTTTCCCATATGAGTGGTCCAGGGAGCTCCATTCAGGTCCAAGAAGTCCACGCCATCATGAGATAAAGGGTCTTCATCTCCAATCCCATAATGAGAGTCAAGGACCAAGGAGGAATCCTCCTCCTTAGACTTTTTAGGGTTGCTTGATGAGGATTACTCCCCCAAAGCATCACTGTCTGACTGAGAAGTATGTGAGGCACCTTCAACATTGGTCTATGAATCCTTGAGGTTAATGTCATCCTCCTAGATATGAATGACCACCTCCAGAGGCACCTCCTTCATGAATGAGTTAGAGATGGGTAACAGAATCAACAAATTCCCCATCCTTTAGGTCTGGATGACCATTAGAGTCTACCATATATCCTTGGATTCTTGCTAGAAATGGATCAACCTTGTTAACACTAACCCCTCCAGCCGTAATAGGAGGAATTTTCTCCTTCCAAACTTGTTTAGGCTCCTTAGGAGGTTTAGGGCCAGAATCCACTATCTTAGGAACATTTTGATCTTTCTTCGGGCAGTTCTTTGCCTAGTGTCCCATTTTATGACACACAAAGCAAGAAAATGGGAGAGATTCAAACTCCACTTCCTTCTTCCAAATACCTAGTTTAGAGTTAATGTTGATAATAGAGGGAAGGTTGTCAAACTGGAAAATATCGACACAAATCCTGGCAAAAACTAGACGGGACTTAGCATTCATCATAGAATCCACCATTAAAATCCCCCCTCCAAAGGTGGTAGCCAACCCCTTAAAGACTTATTCATTCTAGTATTTGAGAGGAAAGCTAGGAAATCTCACCCAGACCAGGGTGGCCTTGAAATAGTTTTCAGATTAATCCCATTTTAAAGCCCATTTATGGAAGGCCACAACCATTCTACCAAATATCAAAGGACCCCCACATAGAACAAAATCTAGATATTCTTTATTAGAGAAGGAAAAGGACACAAAACCTTTGGGTAAGGATGCAAGGTTCACCTGACCCTTCAAAATCCATATTTTCTTAACAAAAGATCTAACCAATTCAATATTGGGACGAGGACCCAGGAAATTACCAACCAGAGTGAGTTCCATACCAAAAATAGAGTGATCCACCAGAGTGTCTAGAACAAAAATAACAACTTCACCAGCCACGAGACCTGTCTTAACAGCCAAAGAAAAGGAAGAAGGCTTTCCTGCCAAGTTTTCTCCTAGAATTTCCAACCACTTTTTGGTAGTGGAGGGGTTTACCTCAACACTATCAGTGCTTGTCCCTTCGTGGGTCCCCACTAGTTGGTCCTTGGAAAGATCTATTTCTTCCTTTTTCTCTGCTAGAGGAGGGCTAGGCCCATTCACTAAGACATTCTCAATGGAAGTTAGTGGGGTAGGAATCGAAGGTCATGAAAACACTTCCTTCAAAGGAATCATGGGTACACCCAGTAGGGGTGAGGCTTAAGATGAGACAACCTAGCAAGGGGAAATATTCTCCTTGCCACATAGGGCTGGATCTGACACCTGCAATGCCAGACCCAAAATAGGTACTTGAGAAACAACTGAAGGAAGCACCATATCTACTGTGACATTCTCCAGACCTACGCCAAAACTAGAGCTTGCAACCAGCTAACCATGCCTAGCATGCAAACACGTGAAATTTGAAAAAAATCTCCCACTCAAAGCCTCTCCCATGTTGTTTGATATTATTCCCCTAGTATTGTTGAGGATGAAGTAACAACTTTGCAAAGTTGCATGACAACATTGTCCTAAAAATAAATTTTTGATTAATTAGGGCATGTTCAGTGTTCTAACCACCTCTACTCATGAGGAAAATGTATAAAACCATCAATAGGCCCATTCCCTGAGGTTGATTGACTTGGAGAAGGAATATAGGTTACAAGAATTTTCTCTGTATTTTGGTTTTGTGTGCACAATTAGTTATTTTTGTTGTACAAGGTTCTTTGATGGATTGAATCAATAAAATTCAAGTTGGATTCATGTAATTAGACTAGTTATTGGTTGTTTTTCTTTGTTTTTAAGTTTCTTTGAATTCATTAGAGTCTGTTTGTAAATTAATTTGTAAGCAAACTAGTCACTGGTCCATTCAGGACAGTTTACGCAAAAATGGCTCCCCCATAAAATCCTATTATACAAACATCACGGCCTTGAGGGATATCGAAGGAGAGCCCATATATAGTGTAAATATGGAGGGAGGATCTCTGAATAGTTTTTAAGCTAATTTGGAAGACAACCCTAGGCAAGTCCAGTGTATTCAGCTAGGATCTTATGAAGTTAATTTTGTGTTTGGTTGTAGCGGTTTCAAATGGAGGAGTTAATCAAAAGGTGGTTTAGTGTTCTTTGGGGTTGTATATAGACCTTAGATGATATTTAGGCCTTATGAAATCCATTTAAGCACATTTTGAAGCAGAAGTCACTTGACTGGTTCAGAGAAGCCTAATTAGCCCTAATAACCCTTTAATTTATGAATCCACTATACAGAGACCTTGGTGTGGGGAGACCTAAAAAATCTTGCATGTCTTGATAAAGGGTGTTAGAATATCAACTTGGTTTTTGGGGTTGTTTGGGAAAAATTTGAAAGAAATGGAAAAAACTAGCCAAATAGGGCTAGTAGAGTAATTAGGCTTCATTGACAAGATTTCACAAGAGTTTGGAAATAGATAGGGAAAGAATTAAATACCTCTCCTAACGGAGTCAAATGGAGTTATTAAAGATGTATAGAAAGAGTTGAATCCCATACAAACACTTTTCAAGGAGAATATACAAAAAGACACTTGGATGAATCCAAGGAGGAGCTAAGGAGTGAAGAGAGATTTGTTGATAGTCACCCCCAGTGAAGCTCAAAGATTTCCACCTCTCAAAGAGGTATTGAAGAATTCATAAACTAGTTGAGTAAGGACTTGAAAGATCCTAGAAGAAAAGCTTAAGGTCTTGAGGAAACTAGGAACAATAGTGTTCTTAGTGAGTTTGTGCAAGCACACTAAGGGTATCTCTATCACATGTTTAGAGAAATTAGAGCCCCCTAAGGAATTTTTTCCTACATGGATTATCAATCATATCAATATAGATGATGGGAAGGTGGGTCTGAAATTAGTTTTGCCTATGGAAAAAAGGTTTTCATGGGGGACCCGTAAAGGAAAATAAAAAATGGATGGAACTCTTCAGTAATAAACTTAAAGGTAACTCCATCTCTCCTATGTTCCATTTAGTTGATATGATTTCGGGTGCTTTCTCTATTTCTATCCCACATTCTTTAGTTGAGAAGACAATGTCTTTGATGGATTTTTCACTCATTGGGAATTTGTGGGACCCTATCCCAATATTGACTCTATTAGAGCCTAGGTGGCTTAAAAGTGGAAGAAATCTGGCCAAATTGATGTTATTTCTATGGAGAAATAAATTTTTTCCTTCTTATTCACGTTTCAGGAGGATTTATGCTTTGTTTAAGCTAGGAGTCACTGGATTATTAGTAGAGCCTTTTTGGTTCTTAAGAGATGGGAACCAAGGTTCTCCCATTTGAAATGGGTTTGTAAATAAACCCTAGTTTGGGTTAGACTCCCTAGACTACCATTAGAATTATGGGACAGAGAATTTTTTTGAGGTATTTCCACTTGTTTTGGTGATATAATTTTGATCGATCTCATGAATGCAACAAGATAAAGGCTAGTTTATGGTATACTTTGTGTCAACATCAAGAAGTCCACTCAGCTCTCTTGTGAATTCTTGATTCATTCTAAGATGAGTGTTTGGGCCCAAGCCATGGAGTTTGAATCTTTCCTGTATTCCTTCTTTCACTATAAAAGTTTTGGCCATCAGAAAAAATATTGTCTGACAAAACAATCTCAACTGAAGTCATCCAAGATCATCTCGAAGAAAAAATCTTTTATCTCAAAGACCATAGAGGAAGAAAGTCAAATGGATACTTAGGTGCCTAAGCAATATTTTGACATTGATCATTTGGGTGCTCAAAACAAGGAGAGTTTTTCTAATAATTCTGAGAGGATAATTGATCTTAATTATAATAATCAAGATATTAGTATTGGTCTAAGCTCTAATAGTCAACATGTAGATGATCTTATTAAGGGTATCCTAGATAGAACTAGTAAAGGTATAGATGAGTCAAGTATTTTAACATAATGGTAAATCTAGTTTATGATTCAAATGGGATCAAGGATGTCTCTCATGAGATTTGGAATATCGAGGAGGAGACTCATTCTTAACATGACAGTAAGGAACCAACTTTTGATAAGGAAAGAAGAAAAAATGAGGATCTTTTATTCTCTCAAAACTTAGATGAGGGAGACATTACCTCTTTTACAATGTTTAAGTCAATAAATAGGAAGAATAAAAATTATTATGTCCTCGTGGTTAATACCATGAATTGATTTAAAGATTATTGTGGTAATATTTCCATAGGGGTGGGTAGACCTAGGTTCATGCATACTAGAGATAAGATTAACAAAGAAGAAATTTTGGATGGTTTGCAGAGGACTCTATTGGAGATGGGTTGTTATGACTCTCCCCAATCTCTAAAATGATGATTGTCTCATGGAATATAAGGTTTTGAATAACCCCAACAAGCATGCTCTCTTATCTAGCTGGATTCAAGAGATTAAACCTAGTATCTGTCTGGTCCTAGAAACTAAAATGTTAGAAAAGAATATTTTTTGATTTCATATTATCTTTTTTCAAGAATGCTAGAGTCCATTATGTGGACTCAGATGGTGCATATGGCGGGATTGCAACTTTTTGGAATACAATAATCAATAAAGGTACTATTATTTTTTCTTCCCCCAACCATATTGCTACTCATTTTGAACATATTAATGATGGCTCCTCTTGGGTGGTTTCCAAAAGATACGCCCCTAATAATACAGTTTCTAGAAGGGCCCTGTGCAACTCTCTGAATTCTTTTAGATCTTCTTTAGGTAATGAGAGTTGGATTATTATTAGGTATTTTAAAACTCATATTTATAGCATTAATAAGAAAGGGGCGGGCCCTATTGATATGGATAGTAGTCAATATTTGTTGGATTTCATTTTAATACTCATGGATTATTGGGTATGGATTTTCATGGGGTTGCGTATAATTGGTCTAACAAGAGAATAAGAATAGATCCCATTCAGGTCAGATTGGATAAAGATTTAGTCTCCCCTAACTGCCTAAATCATTTTGATTGTAGAATTGTCTCTTTAGCCCATATTGGATCAGACCATTCCCCATTTCACTTTCAGCTGATAAAGTTTGCAGATAAAATAATTTTTCTTTAAGAATTGAGAAAATGTAGACCCTTAATCCATATTTTCTAAGAAAGATCAAAGAGTGGTGGTAATTTTATGTCCAGTGAAAAACTATGTATAAAATGGTTAAGAGTATTTCCACAATTAAGTCAAATATTCAAAAACCGAACAAATCCTCCTTTGGTCACATCTTTGATAATAAGAAAAACTGGAAAAGGGATCTTGATAGTGTTGGTATTTGATGAAGATGATCTAAATTTTGATCAAAACATTGTACTGTGGTGTTTTCATTTCTAGAAACATGATCTATTTAAGGTAAGAGATCTATTTTACCGATAGTGTTAAAAGATCAAATTGGAGAATTGACTAAGTGTTAAGTCAACCGAGAATAAGAAAATATGCAAGGTATAGGTGACTAGATTTGGAGTTTTAAATTGAGTTAAGGTGTGTGGTCATGAATTTATCATCTACAGAGGCATTTCTATCTATATCTAGGACCAGATTAGTTATATTGAAGAATTGAGCAAGTTCTTGAGAATTGTAGTGACACTAGCAGGAAGAACACGAGTCATGCAAAGTGAGTTTTATTAGATCAGCCAACCAGTCAATTTAGTGTTAGAAAATGTTTTATTTACATCTTGTTTAATGTTATTTTGAATTTATTGAGTTGACCAAAGCATTTTGGCACAATCTAATTTAATTTTTATGTTGGTGGGTAAATCATTTTTTTTGGAAAAGGCCGACTTGGACAGGTTATAAAAGAAGGATGAAATCAAGTTTTAGGGCAGTGGTGATGATCTTACATGTGATTATGATTATTTAAACTAAAGAAAGGAAACTAGTATGTGTAAGGTAGTGTTGTGATTATAACTAGAGTGGATCTGTCAGATAGGAATTGTGATAGTCAGATCATTCATTCTCGACTCTATCTCAAGGCAAGCCCTAACAAGTTTGTAGGTTAAATCCTTTAACATGGTCACTCGTAATAGGGTGATAAGGATATCTAATAGGATTGAAATTATAAATAATCTAACAAGGTCACTCTTAGAAGGATTTTGAAATCCCTTAATATGGTAGTTCTTAACAGGACTTGTATTAGCTCCTAACCGGGCTAAAGATACTCTTAATCAGGTATACCCTTAGAAAGGTGTTTGTAATCGCTCCTAATAGGGAAATTTTTAGTGGTGCAGTAGTGAAATTTGTGGGTATCATTCCCACACATGGTTTTCTCCCTCTAAAAAAGGTTTCCACAGGAAAGCTCTTGTGTCTTGAATTTACTTTGTGTGAATATTTTGTTTGCAAATATTCTATGTAGTATTTCCTTTTGCATGTTGGTAATTGTGGAAGCTATTTGAGAAGTGTTTCATTTTTGTGGTTGCATTTCTTTAACCCCCATCTCAATGCCTTTAAATACTAACAATTGGTATTAGAGCTTGGTTTCCTTGAAGAATCCTAACAGCTAGAGCAGGATCCTTAAGGCGATTATGGAGATTTTTTTGAAGCACAAGAAGTAACTCAAAGAAGTTGAAATGATCATTGAGGAATTGAAGAATCAACTAAAGTTGTCAAGAGCAAAAAGACAAGAGCTTGTTAAACAATTTAATGAGAGTCAAGAATACATTGAGGAATTTTATGAAGAAAGTGGATTTGAGGAATTTGAAGCAGCCCTAGAAGCCATGGCATGGAGAATGAATAATTCCACAAAGAAAAGAGAAACCTTAGGAGAGAGATTTGAAGCCCAATAAATCAGAATGTGTGAAGAGTCAGAATCAAAGAGATTTGTAGAAATGCAAGGAAAGTTACAAAATATTCTTGAAAGGCCAACGATGAAGCACTAAAATATGTAGAGGATGAACTTTAAAAGTCAAGACAAGAATTTTTCACATTGCATGAACATTTGTATGATATAAGTGAAGAAAATGGAAAATCCCAATAGAGAATAAGAATATAAGAATATAAGAAATAAGAATGATTAATTAAAAGGATAGTTGAAGATTGATAATGATCTCTTGAAGAAATTCAATGAGAGTACTGCAAAACTTTATGAACAACTAAGGAATCAAAGATGGAGAAAACAGACCATAGGACTTGGATATACCGATCATTCTACTTTTGAATTTGGTGAATCTTCTAGAACAAAGGAGAGAAAGCAAGAAGGAAAGGCTTCACCAAAGATAACAAAAAGAAATTATGGTAAGAAAACTTAGAAACCTATATGTTTCAATTGACATAAGGTAGGTCATAGTGTTAATGTATGTAGAAGATGGTCTAAAAATAGACCTAGCACTTTTGATGGATATAACTAGAATTGTAATAAGTATGGAAATATTGCTCATGATTTTAGATCTAGATCTATTTGTAGATCTAGTATATTTGATTTTTATTATTACAACTACAAAAAAAATGGTCACAAAGCCATTGAGTGCAGGTCAAGAGTGAAAAATCAAAGTTCACCTGTGAACCGCGAAATAAATTACCAAAGGGAGAGGCAATTAAATGTCACATGCTCAATTTATGGTAACTATGGACACATGGATATGAATTACATAATGAGGTATGCAAGAGGTAATGGTTGACCATGGAGATCAACTGGTATGGAAGGTTTTCATTGTTACAAGATTGTACATCTAGCAAGGAACTACATGTAAAGGAACCAAACACTAAAATAGTCAAGCAATCAGAAAGAAAAGAAAATTATGAATGTAGAAGAGACCAAGAAAGATATGAACAAGAAATGGAAGAAGAAGGATGACAGTAAGACAACAGAGAATTCCATATCTCCATCGGGTATGGAAACTTCATCATCAAACTAAGCCTTCATGTGGCTTAGTGGGAGAAAGTATTTTTGAATCCATCTTTTGACCCCCTATAGGTGTATGGTAAGATCTATTATCATTTTAAGATACAATAAGGTCTTTTGGATTATATTATGAAGCCTTGATAAATTACATGGTTTTTTTATCATTGGTAATGAGTTTTTGGGTCGATTGGTAAAAAGGTAAGTTTCATCCGGAAGTGCATTTAATATAAGCATGTGAAGGTAAATAAAAGGGCTATTTTGAATTTTATTTTCTCCTTGCACATTTTCAAATTTTTTGTGAAGTGAAAGTAGCATTGTTCAAGCCATTTGGAGATATCCAAGCAATAAGGAGAGATTGTTTGTGTTGATCTGGTAGAGAAAATCAATCGGTTGTTTTCGTGTTCTTCAACATGAACCCTAGCTATGAACTATTTTGAGGTATTTATCTGATATCCACATTTGTGGTTGAAAATTTGAGATGACTACTCCTAAGTTAATCAATATTACTGAGAGGCCACAACCGAAGTTTAATAAACATCCATTCAAATAAATGGAAGATGACCCTGGGGGTGCCCTAACTAGTGTGCCCTCTAATGTTATGCATATAGAGGATGTTAGAGCATTTATTCAGTACAAGATAGAAGACCTAGGATCAAGGGAAATATATGAACAATATAAGAAATAATCTGATGATAACTTAGTGTTGAAGGATGACCATAAATGCATCATTGATAAAGGTTTTTATGACACAGTCAATTAACCTTATAAATTTGAAGATGATAAGGTTAGCTATGTTCTAAGAAGAATTCATGATCAGTTCATGTAGCTAGATCAACCACATTAAATCAAAAAGGAAGCAATCTGTGTTATAATTGGTCTAAGTGGAACTGGTGATGTGCACATTCTTTGCACCATTCCTAAAGAAGAAGTGATCAGATTGACAGAACCAAAGTGGGATGGTTGTACGATGACTATGAATGATATTATAGACAAAGAGGTAAAGTATGAATCTATAGTTATTGTATACAAGGAGTATCACTCTAGTCAGATGAATAGTATAGGTGGTGGTGCTATTCATACAACGTATATGATGATCAAGGAAAATGAAGACTATTATTTGGCACACGCTATGAGAGAGAAGCTACTAATGAATTAGGGAAATATTAAAAAAAAAGGACAAGAGACAAAATTTAAAGTATGGTTAGGTGATCATATTTTTTTTTCTCCTTTCAAAACATTTTCCTCGGTATCGGTAAAATTACATGGTCAATGAATAATCCACCTTTCATTCAAATCAATAACATTATCAAAATCTTAGGAAATGATTTCCCTGGCAAGGTATGGGGTTACTTTAAAGAATTACAGAAGAAGATGCATAAAAATGAAAGAATACTATATGAGATATTTGAAAGGTATAATGATACTATTTGCTTCATGGAAGATACTAAAACTTGTTTGATGGAAACAGTTGATCCAAGGACCTCATGGGTGATGCCTATGGGTTGTGAAGTGGATGGACACATTTTGACTGTGTATGCAAAGAATTTATTGGCTTAACCAATAGATCCCAAGAGTAAAAGGTTTGGCACATATCAAGAGAAGTCTCTTAAAGTACACATTGATTTGATGGAACCTGTTAATTAAAGAAAGGTGAGAAAGGAAGTTTAGCGATTCATGATTCAGAAAGGTTTCACAAAAGAAAAGATTGAGAAAGCAAGAGATAAACATGATGTAGATAAAGCTAGTACATATGATGCATCAAAAGATGATGATGATGATGTTGAAGTTGGTGGTGCAACTGGTTGTACCCTAATCAACTGAAAAACTAGAAGTGCCACAAAATCCAAGAAGAAGAAACCTTCTCCTCCTATCAAGACACAAAGCGCATAAAAGGTGATAGGTAAAAGGAAGAAAAAAAAATTAAAGAGGGTTAAGAAAGTTGTTGATGAAGAGAATTAAGGGAAAAAATCTGACAAAGAGAAGAAGGAACTCAAAGAAAAAGGAAAGAAATCCAAGGTGGTACCTTCTCCCCCACTACTAAAACTATTAAGTCTCAATTGTTTAAGGTAGCTTGTGTCAATGCAATCATTTTAAATGTTAGTAAATATGGGATAATTTTTGAGTTAATAAGTATTACAACTTACTTTATGAGGGAGATTAGAGAAAAATTGAGGATTCTCTAATTGAGATCAAGAATAGGCTAAGTCAAGTTCCTAATGCCTTATATGATAAAATTGATGCAAGACGGAAGGAAACACTTATAAAGGATAAGGAGCTAGTAAAGTATGTTCTGCTAAGTATATTACCCGACTCATCTGAGGAAGAAATAAAGTATATGATTAAATAGATAAGACCTTTATTTAGGACTAGAACAAGAGTTACAAATTTGTTAGTTGGGGAGATCCAATTGGTGCAGGATGAAATAGAGAAGATTCTGAGAAGGCATTTAGATCTGGTGATGGATAAAAGGGAAGAAATTCAAATTAAAATTTAAGAGGAACTACTGAAACAAAAAGAAAGTGATCCAGTTGTGACTTAAACTAATGAGGGATTTACTATTGATGTTGTGAAGATCACACTCAAGGAAATCCTAGATGAGATGGACAATATAGGTGATATCCCTACCATGGAGAGAGAAGATGACAACATGGATACAGAAGATCAATAGGAATCACATGAGAAACAAGATGTACGTAAGGAACAAAAGTAAGAGGAGCCAATAAACATGGGTATCGGTCAGGTTATGGTCGATGATACACAAGATAAAGTTTCTGTAACCACCTGAATTTGGTCTGTTGCAAATATGGACCCTATTTTCCTTGAGTGTGATCATACCCTCGATTATGTCCAAACAACCCTATTACTACTTGGCATAATTCTTCAAATCTATTTATTGTTCTAGGTGATTTTTATCACTGAATTATATTAACTATTATAGCCATACAATTCAAATCAATTCAAACCAATTAAATCAAATCAAATTCAAACATGGCTATAGTATTTAATTATAAAGGAATTAAATAAATCCCTAAATCAATTACCCACTTGCAAATAACCCATTCCCCTAGCCTATTTAATTTAATTAAAATGGCTATAGTCCCCTAATTATTAAAAAGCAATTAAATTATTTAAATAATTAAATTCCTATATTTAAATGAATTAAATAAGTTTAATTCATTTAATTAATATTCTCCTAAACCCCAACCTAACCTATCTCAACCACTTCTACCCTGGGTTCTAACCCTTCTCAACCCATTCACCCTTGCAAATCTAATCCTAATCCTAATTCTACTCCTAACCCACTTCCTAATGTTGTCACATTCCATTAAGGAATGCTTAACAACTCCACCCACTTGAGAAAGTCATGGAATCTCAAGATTCCTTTCTCAAGTCCACCTTCTCAAGCCACCCTCTTACACCCTTCCCTTGCTTCTTTAAGGCTTTCATTAATATTTTATTAATGAAGATGCCTTAAGACTATGTCTCTTCCATGCCTTATTAATGCCTAAGCCATTAATGGTTCTTACACCACCATTAATGAGTCCCTCTACTCATTAATCCACCTTGTCTCCCTTCTCTCTCTCATTCTTCTATAAATAGAAGCCATTTTTGAGAGCTAATAGGCCTTCATCTATTATTGTAAATGCATTGTTATGCTGTTAGATTAATCTTAGAACTCATATTTCACTTCATAGTTCATGCTTTTACATTGTTCTTATTTCCATTCTTAGAGCTAGAATGCATGTTTGCTCATCATTTATCTTCTTTTAAACTAAAATCCTTCATGCTAAGTCATATACATCACTGATTGTAGCATAATCTGAGGGCTATTATGTTACTAATCACACTTTTCTTAGTTAGGAGGCAATAGGTCAATATTAGTTGGTTTTGTATGCTTATCTAACCTTTTTGAGCTAATGCAATGAATTATTGATGTGTTGTGTCTCTCTTATCAGGTACAAAATATACACACACATTTTTGGCACCCACCGTGGGGCAGAATTTCTAACTTGACCTCATTTTATAACATTTTTTTTCTAATTTGCATGCTCATAATACTGTCACAGGATCATTTTTAACCTTTCAAGATCGTATCTGGGATACGCCCTCGCACCATGGAGAACGAGGTTCACATCCAGGATTTCCTAGGTTATTTTGAATTTAGGCTCACATCTGGTAAGCATGGGATCACATCTAGTAAGGAAGCTCACATATAGCATGCTACATCACATTCAGTAAAATTTTAGGCTCGCATCTGGTTAGAAAGCTTGTGCATTTTGTTTTCCTAATCCTAACATTTGGACAAGTTGTGCTTTTGGTATCTTGCAGCTTAAAAAGTGTTTGCAGGTTGTTTTTGGAGGTTTTCGTGGGAGTTGAACTAAACAAATACTAACTCAGTTTTACAGGTTGCCAACCCCCCATCTTGACCTCTATTTACTTTCTTTCAAACTTAAAGTACATATTCCAATTTATCACTAAATTGACTAGAGGATTATGCTCTTTACCTTTTAAGGAAAATTAGAAACTCATACATTAGTTTATGGATTGAATGGAATTTGGAGTTAACTGAACAAGAAAACACATTGTTTAATTCAATTTGGAACAGTAAATGAAGAACACAAATCACTAAATATGTGGAATCAAAGAACAAGTTCAATCGTATAATTTATTTTGGGTTAGTAATTGAACAAGAAACTCACTAAAATTTGTGGTTAATTGAACAAGGCAAACTTTCCTTTTCAAGCATCCTATTTTCTTTAAAATAGGAACAACTAAATCGAGCTCAACATAGCTTGAAGGAATGAACTTTGCTTTGAGTGTTTTGGGAGAAAACGGCTTAGATTGGGAGAGTATGCTCTTCTTCTTTGGAAGAATAAAAAATCCAGACATCCAAAGCTCACCAATCCTTGTTACATACATTTAAACAGTAGAGGGCCTGCCGGTTAAGGAAAAAATCTCCTGGGAACGACCCAAGTGAGGACAGGTTTTATGCCAACCCTTCCAACTCACTATAAATAGTTTCTTCCTCGTAGGCCAAATCCTCAGAAGATGGAACTGGTTTTGTTCTTGGAACTTTGACATCATTCCTTGAACATATCTGGGTATATGTAGAGCAGAGCCACTTGAATCTTGCTTGCAAGACTACATATATTTGGGTACTCATAGGGCTATACACCTTAATTTTGCCTTGTGCAATTCTATGAGGGACAGTTTCGAACGGATTGCCCAATAATCTACAACTTCAACTGAAAGAATTCCTGATTCATCCCCGGAAGGGTGATAATCTTTGTGCAAGGAAAAAAGTAATTTCCCCAAGACACTCATCATATTGTGCCCTCACTTGCGTTTGGAGTCAGCTAATACAATATCATGACAGGAGCCATTGCGTGGTTGGTGATGGCTATATTCTCATTAGCATTTGAGTGTGTACTTGAGTCAATGAGTAAATATTTTCATCCTCCACCTAGAGGATAGGAAAAGATGAGTGTTTGTTTCACCCTCCTAACAATGCAAAACAGTTTGACATGTTCAAAAGATCATTAAAAAGATAAGCTCCTCAAAACAATCAACAAATTTCAAACCCTAGAGTACAAGTGTTTTTCACACCTTACGACACCTCTTAATGCAATCTAGAAACAAGGAACTTCATGCACTTCAAAAACCAATTTTTCAAGACTGACCAAAACTGACAAAGACATCATAAGATCACATCCTATATTTCCCAAGTCGCATGTAGTGTTTAGGATTTCACTTGGTATTCTGGATCGCATCTAGTCAGCACACAGTCACATCCAGATTCTAGGATCGCATCTGGTACCATCAGAGGCTCACATCTAGGGGCTCGCATTCAAGATAGTGGGTACTTATAGACATTTTTCTTAGGAAGTCTTAGTTGATTAGGATACCCTTTTAGTTCTTTATCTATTTCATGTTGTCTCTTCTGGTCTCCCTATTGTAATTTCAAACACTTTCAAAACATCCACCTTGCATGCTTAGTCAGTCTTTCACGATTGGTTCAATACATGTGGTCTACCCATTTTCTACCAACAACTTGGTTCCCAGCTCACTATCAGGGAATTCTAACCCTTTGACGCTGGAATCATTTACATCCACCAAAAAACAGTTACTTTTACCTAGACACGCCCACTTGAACGATCTGAAATCCTTACTTTCACTATTGGGAAATGTTAACAAAGTTTAGAAGCAACTTCATGGTTAACACAAGATGTAACAAGTACACATCTAAAGGATCGAAAGTGCCTCCTAAAACATCACACTTTCAAGGAGAAACTTATCATAGTTCCCTTCTTGATCTAGATTCCCCTCAAATGGATAGCGAAACTCACAGATGGAGTAAGGCTTTTGAGAATTATAATGATGACAAACACAAAAAATTTGAAGGCACAGAGGAGGAAGAAAGACCCAAGTTTGAATGTGATCCATTTGGATCAGACAGTGAAGGGGAGATTCCTGAAGATGAATACTAAAAACTTAAACAGAGTAAAAGGTTCCACAAAATATTGGAACGGATAATTGATGATGATAAAGAAAAATACTTCCTCCATCTAGCATCCACAGGTGTCAAGTTACCCAAGGATTATAATGTAGAAAATATCAAAGAAAAGGAGGTACCAAACCCAATATCTATTCTCACCAAACAACTCAATCTGATGCAAACAGAGCTCACAAACCTCAAACAAGAGAAGGAGAAACCCAAAACACAATACTCTTTGGATGCCATTTTACCATTTCCTTTTGACAAGAGTATCACTCTGGTCCCATTTCCCCCCAATGTGGCAAGGCCAAAGTATGAAAAATATACTGGAGAAATTGACCTCCACAATCATGTAAGAGAATTTTGTGCTCTAAGCATCAAGTACATGCACAAACCTACATACCTCATGTGACTGTTTCTAGGAAGTCTAGGAGGTAATGCCATGGAGTGGTTCTCAAAACTAAAACCTAAGGTCAAAAAATTTGAGGAGTTAATCCAACAATTTATTCAACATTACTCCTACAAAATCCAACATGATGTAACTATGATGGACCTATGTAACACCAAACAATGAACTAGAGAATCATTCACACACTTCCTACAAAGATGGAGGAAGATTTTTGCACGATATTCAAGGGCCATTCCTGAAATGGAGAAGATAGAAATCTTCGTTAATAACCTAGTGCCTGAATTGAACTATGCTCTACAAATGAAAGACTCTCCTAGCTTAGATAGAATGATTAAAAATTCCCTCTGTATTGAGGAAGTCATGGTTAAAATGGGAGAGATCACCCTTCAAAATGAAAACAAAACCAACAACTCCAACTCCAACTCCAAGCATAAATGGTGGAAACAAAACAAGAATTTTGTTAATGATGGAGTAGTTGATGCCTCTAACATTAATCCTAAACCCAAGGCATTTAATCTAACCAATGGCATGGAAGCAAGAAAAGATGCTAAAGTAACACCTCCCGTTCCCAAAGTGAACAATGATAACAACAAGGAAAGAACATGGACTTTGAAACCCCAAAGAACATTCACTCCTTTGGGGGAGCTTCTTGAGACTTTTCTAAAAACACTGTTGGATAAAAAAGTTCTTACAATTCCCGATTCTAAGCCATGGGAACCAATGGTCAAACCCAGGTGGTGGGATGATAATTCCTATTGTGTCTTCCACAAAAACAAGGGACACAAGACTAATAATTTTGTCAAACTTAAGCATGTCATCCAAGACCTCATCGAAGGAGGTAAGATCAAAGTAGATAGACATACTACCAATGAGGATCATACAACATTCAACAAACCCTTTCCTAATTACAATCAAGGGGAGACATCTAAAGGGAAGGGTAATGAGGTAAACTACACCTATCCCAAAAATTGCAATGTGATTAATATGCCTGACATTAAAACTGAATCCATCAATATGGTCACAATTAAAGGTGTCTCATTCCACTCAAATGCTATAACATGGATCCAAGCATAGGTTATAATCAAAGGACCTCCAAAAGTGACATCCACATCCAAGGTTCCTATTGTAACTATTCCTAAACCAGCAGCAAGACACATAGTCACTATCCCCGGAGAAAAATATGACTTGGTAGACCAATTGCAATGAACCTCTGCCAAAATTTCTATTTTTGAATTGCTCAAAATATCCACAGTACATAGGGAAATCCTAGAACAAGCCCTACATGCTGCTAATGTTCCAAAAGATATTGATATAGAAAAGTTTCAAGCGATGGTCAATCACATCTCAGCGCTGCACTACCTCTCCTTTTCTGAAGAGGATGATAAGTCATTGACACATCCACATAATCAACCCCTCCATATTAAAGTCTTTATTCTTAAATCTCATGTTAGACGCATGTTGATAGATGGAGGTGTAGGATTGAATATATGTACACTAGATCTAATAAGGAGGCTATGTCTCTCAGAAAAAAAATTGACTATAGAAACAAGATAACCATCAAAGCTTATGATGAGGAAGAAAGATCCTCCAGAGGTCTTATTGTTCTACCTATCAGGGTCAAACCGATTGAGACAAACATCATATGTCAAGTTCTGGATCTACCATTGGCCTACAATATCCTACTAGGGAGACCATGGATTCACAAAATGCAAGATGTACCGTCCACTTACCACCAATGTATAAAATTCCCACATAATGGGGTGGAAGTGACGATTCCTGCAGATGCTAACTACACTTGCAACAATATCAAAGTAGGTAGCATGATCCCACACAAAAAAGAGGCTATGGATGCAAATACTCCTAAAACTACCAAGGACATGGTTATGAAGAGTTTAGCAAAACCTTGAAACTTGAAGAAATAGGTATGGGAGAGTACAAGCTGGACCTAACTCCCTCATTGACAAAACTTCTGGTGTCATCGAGATCCTACAGAAAAACTTCATTGACATTCACACTTGCAACATCCAAAGAGCCAGAAGTACACAAGGAAACTGGAATGATAAAGGCATCCAAATCTTCTTTAGATAACATAGAAGAACAGGCAGTCTTGGACTGGTTTTACAAGGGAGAACTAGCGCAATCTGAGGTCAAACATGTGAAGATATCCCCTGAACAGTATGGAAAGGGATATGATTTCATCACACAAATGGGATAAAAAGGAAAGGGACCTCTAAATGACACAGGAAAAGGGATCATTGAACCTATACCCATGGAGTTCCGCAACACCAGAGATAAAATAGGACTGGGTTTTAATACTAAAATTGATAAACTTGCTACCAAAGAGATTCCACCTTCTGAAATGGGGAGTGATGAAACATATGAGATAGTACTAGAACCATGGCCTTATGAAAGATTATTACATGTTGGTATGGAGAATCCTACATATCAAGGAGAATGCTATGTACCTAGCTTTGAGGTACCACAAGATCTTCACACCCCTTTGCTAGCACAACCTCCCATTCAAGAGGTAGGAGACACCATAACAATAGTCACTCAAGAGATACCCCAGCCACATAATTTACATCCTAATTGGGGGTAATTGGTCACAATTTCACATATCCTTGATCTACCCCACTTTGATCTACAAGTAGCTAATCAAGTACATCAAATAACCATTGCTGAATACTTAAACAGATCTAATGATAATGTCATGAACTCTCATGACTATGAATGGGATCAGCTATCTATTGCCTCTGAAGATATTGGAGTAGATACCATTCACATGTTTGTAGCTCCCTCAGCTCCTAGAAAATGATCTCACACTCCTCTCAATGATACTGATCCTCCTAAATTAGAAGAAGAGTTCCTTCCCCCGATCATTGATGAAGACACAGGTGAATACGTAAGTTTGCAAGAATTTCATAGGCCACAAGCAAGAAATCTCCATTTACAGAGAGATTATGATGAGATTTATATTGAGTCGCTAGATTTTGATCCACATATGACTTACAATGACCCTTTTTACAACAATCTCACTCTTATTGATCTAAATATTGAAGAAATTGACTTAACAGATCATGTCATGTCAGTTAATGGTCTTGATGCTAACACGATGTTGTCCTTCCGAGACTCTGACTCCCTAACATTGGTACTTTCTGACCTAATTGATTGGACTGAAACAAATCCTACTCCTATCCTCGACTTTCCTAATGACCACTCCCTAGCTTGTTATCTCAATGTTTGTGAACCTTACCGTTCTTCCACTAATGCAATGAGCGAGAACATGTCATTGGAGGATATCAAGTTTCATAGTCACAAACTAAAAAATCAAAAGAAAAAGTGGACTAATGGTGAAATCCACTCTGTGGCAGTATCAGATCCCAAAATAGTAAAGAAAAAAGATGTATCCAATGGTGAAAACCTCTCTGAGGCACCAAAGGATGAGACTCTTTATGTCCTCCTGGAACACTTTCAGGAAAGATCTTCGGTATTGATTGAACCAACATAGCCAATAAACTTGGGCACTGTTGAAAACCCTCAAATAGTTCATCTGGCACAATCTTTATCAGAGGAAGAGAAGGTACAGTACACAGAGTTCCTGAAAAAGAAGAAGATTAACTTTGCATGGTCTTATACTGATATGCTAGGGCTAGATCCTAATCTCATCATGCACCACTTGTCTATAGCTCCTGGGATCAATCCCATAAAACAAAAACTTAGAAAAATGCATACTCATGTTGCATTATTGGTAAAAGCAGAGCTAGAAAAGTTGTTAAAATCTGGATTTATTCGAGTCATTGCCTATGCAGGGTGGATCTCCAATGTGGTCCCCATTTCTAAATATGATAAATCTATCAAGATCTATATGGACTTCAGAGACCTAAACAAAGCATGTATGAAAGATGACTTCCCTCTACCAAACATTGACATGATCATAGATCTTACAGCAGGCTTTCAGATGTATTCATTAATGGATGGATTCTTGAGCTATAATCAAATCAAGATCGCCCCTGAGGATCAAGAGAAAACCACATTCGCATGCACATGGGGCATCTTTTTCTGGAATGTCATTCCTTTCGGGTTAAAGAATGTCATTGCAACATATCAAAGAGATACGACAACAATATTCCATGACATGATGCACAAAAAAATGGAGGATTATTTAGATGACACATTGGCTAAGTCCAAAGAAAGAGGTACTCACATTGCTGACCTAAGAAAGATATTAGATCAAATGGAGCAGTTCCAACTTAGGCTCAACCCAAAGAAATGTGCCTTTGGGGTCCAATCACGGAAGCTCCTAGGATTCATAGTATCGGCAAAGGGAATCAAGGTAGATCGTGCAAAGGTAAAGGCTATTCTAGAGATGGCTCCTCCTCATAACATCAGTCAAATGAGGATGCTACAAGTGAGACTCTAGTCTATCAGGAGATTCATGTCCCAACTTGTCAGATAGGGCACAACCCTTTACTAAGCTACTAAATAAAGGGGTTACCTTCAAATGGGATGAACACTGTGAAGCAAACTTTAGAGAATTGAAGGGGTACCTGGCTGCTCCACCTATTCTTATGGCACCTATTCATGGAAAACCTTTACTCCTATACATTTCAGCTACAACTACATCCCTAGGAGTATTACTGGTGCAAGAAGATGAAAGAAAGAAAGAACGAGCTATCTACTACATTAGTAGAACACTAGTCACTTATGAGCTCAATTATACCATTATTGAAAAAGCATGCTTAGCAGTCATCTTCGCATCACAAAAATTGAGACACTACATGCTCTCTCATATAGTAAAGCTCATTTCTAAGATCGATCCTCTAAAGTATCTTTTGAGCAGAACAACATTAATGAGCCGTTTGGAAAAATGGGTCCTAATTCTAAGTGAGTTTGACATTGAATATGTAGAATGGAGAGCTATCAAAGGATGGGTACTTGCAGATCAATTGGCTAATTCACCACTCCAAGATGATGAACCTTTACTAATTGAATTCCCTGATGAAACAATCATGCATCTCATTGAACATCCCTGGAAGATGTACTTTGATGGTTCATTCACTCAACGAGGGTCTGGGGCAGGGGTCCTCTTCATAACTCCACAAGGCTACAAGATTCCCAAATCTTACAAATTGATGTTTCCATGCAACAACAATATTTCAGAATATGAAGCATTGATCAATGGCCTCAAGCTATCTATGGAATGGAAGATCATAGAGTTACACATATATGGTGACTCCCAACTAATTATCAATCAAGTCAATGGGGAGTATCAAACAAAAGATGAAAATTTGATGCCCTACAAGAAACTAGTTGATGATCTGAAGAAGTACTTTGTCTTCATCACCTTCCAACAGATACCATGATTAGAGAACAAAGCTACAGATGCTATGGCTACCTTGGCATCCATGTTACAACTGGAGGAGCATCAGTTCCTCTATGACTTCTTGGTGGAATAAATATCCTATCCTGCCTTTGATACCCTGTAATACCAGGTAATATGTACCTTGAATACCCCAGATCAATATTTCTATGCCAGTATCATTGATTACCTTTCTGACCAAACCATTCCCGCCAATCTATCCATAAATGAGAAAAGATCCCTCATTAGGACAACATTGTGTTACATCCTCATAACTAACAAACTATATCAACGCAGTCTCGATGGTACACTTCTTCGGTGTTTAGAACTTGAAGAGTCTGCTCTAGCATTAAAATATGTCCACGAAGGTGTATGTGGATCACACTCAAATGGCTTTTCATTAGCCAAGAAACTACTTAGATTAGGCTATTATTGGCCTACCATGGAGAGAGATGCTGTTCAATTTTCAAAAGCATGTCTTAAATGCCAGACACATGGAAACCTTATCCATGCTCCTGCCAGAGAACTTATACCTTTCATAACACATTGGCCATTTCAGCAATGGGCCTTTGACTTGGTTGGACAAATATATCCCAACTCTTCAAATGGACACAAGTTTATCATTATGGCCACTGAGTATTTCATGAAGTGGGTCGAAGCTGTGTCGCTAATCAAAGCCACTGGAAAACAAGTGGCTATGTTCATTCTGAACTACATTATTTGTAGATATGGGATACCCTCTTCAATTGTGAGAGACAATGGGGGCCAATATAAAAATCAAGACATTGATGACCTTTATTAATAGTTCCATATCACTCAACATTGCTCCACAATATATTACCCTCAAGGTAACATATAGGCTGAGGCATCAAACAAAAATATTCTCAAGATTCTAGACAGAACTATGAGTAAGTCTGGCAGAGACTGGCATCTACAACTGAATCTGACACTATGGGCCTATAGAAAAAGCATAATAACACCAACTGGAGCCACGCCATTTTCTCTAGTCTATGGCGCTGAAGTATTATTACCTATTGAGGTTGAAATCTCATCTTTGCAGATATCTTTACAAGGACTAGTTACTGACGAGCAGTACTGCATAGATAGGGTAAATTATTTGGACTTGCTAGATGAGCGTAGACAACAAGTGTTTGATCATCTCAAGGTATATCAAGAATGTACGTCCAAAGGGTACAATAAAAAGGTTAAACCATGCAAATTTGAAGTAGGAGATGTCATCCTCAAGGAGAATCCTAAGAACCTGCCTAAGAGGGAGCAGAAAGGAAAGTTTGAACCTAACTGGCTGGGACCTTATGTTATCACTACTACTTTTGGGACTGGAGCTTATCAGTTAGCTACACCTAAGGGAGATGTTCTTCCAGATCCTATCAACACTCTACATTTAAGCGGTTCTACGCTTGATGTTCAGCTAGCAGAGCCTGTACAGCAAATAGTTCTTACAAAATAACAAAAACATTCAGAAAAATTGATCCTGAAGAAATCCAAAAATAGTGGAAAAGATCCTACAAAAAGGGTATCCTTGGTGAAAACCTAGTCAACATGTGCCTTGATACTACAAAAACATTCAAAAAAGAAAAAAATAGCTAAAAAAATTGAAAAAGAGAAAAGTGCCTTGATGAGCGCCTGGTAAAATAGGCATCTTGGTAGCAAAAAGAAAGAAAAAGGTCTTGCCATGTGGTGAAAACCTGGCAATTAGGCCTCACTTGTGTTCTACACTCCATCTATCAATACACTACTGATACTAGGCCTTCATAATTTTGCCTATGCTCGTACGCTGACTTCATCTTCCTAAATGACTATCTTATCCTCGCTTGGGATTTGTCTATCCTTACATCTTAGGAATAAGTCATTCTGCACTGGGGGCATCTTTGTTGGCATAGTCAGTTGCGGTTGCTAGGTTGCTCTAGGATGGTTTGCCTCATGGACACAATGTTTCTTGATACATGCAAAATAATGTCACTTTTCAAAACAAGGGTGTCTTTTCAAGCATCACATATACATGCATGACATTTACATTAACGGAGTTCCTACAAGGCCGTATTGGATCGCAAGCAGAAATGTATTATCCTATCAATGCACAGACATGGAACACCATATTGCTTGTATTACAATTTTTTGATTGATGAATCTCTACTGTGTTTGACATATGAATGAACAAGTACTACTTAAACACACAGTTTGATATTGGTTTGGTTATGATTCTTTTATGTCCTGATGATGTTTTCAACTAGGGGCATCTAGGTAATTATAAATTTTATTTGATTGAATCTCAATTGATGATTTATTATGTCTTCTTAGTTACTCAATGATGTCTGCACAAAGACAAAGAGTCACAAGGATAGGAGGCATAGTGTTTTCTTGATTTTTTGTGTATGGTGATTGTTCTAAATGATCCTATAAATTTCACCTAACTTGGATGTTTATGGTAAGAGCTGCCACTATGGGTGGATAGCCGCATATATCTCGATCTTCGTTATGTGTAAAGTACGGTGAGGTTGAAATAATTTCCTTGTGTGTTTTCTGATCTAGATTTTCACTAAGGTATACGAATCATAACATACCCAAGGATATGAATTTTCAAGGTCATTATGGGTCCAATATCTTGCCTTAATCAGAATCTGGTATATTAAAAGGAAGGTGACTATTTTTGTTATCCTGGCTTCTATGCCTTGATGCCTAAGTCTATTTCTGACATTTCAATAAAACATAGTATTGATATTATCATAATATCAGTGGGTATTAGTGATGATTATACTATCAGGTGGTATCCATTCCAGAAAATGTCCAATGATGATAAAAATGTTGCAATATTTGCTAATCAGTGACAAATCCTAAGAGTCTGCATATAGCTGCATTTAGAGATTGTATGATGCATTTATAAATGAAGTAACAACATAATGAATTTTGTACTCAAAATGATTTTTATCTTCTTCTAACCATCAAGTTAATTACATCATCCATATTATTGATATCAAATATCATTGCACATCCATAGCATACATTTTGCATTCATTGAAAATCAGAAACAAGAAAATACAAAAATAAAGCATCCATGTATTGCATTTTTACTTTTTCATCCTAAAGTGCAATTTCCATAACTAAAAAATCAAAAGAAACATACATTTGCATTTTCACATGAGTACCATTTAAAACATATTCATATCAGTAATGACTCATCACATCCAATCATAAAATGGTGTTATCATCTAAAAACTAACTCATCAAGAGACCAAGATATCATCACATGTGCAAAGATACATTTACCACCTCTATGAAAGAAAAAAGAACTCACGAAATATGTCAGAATCAAGAAGATGCATCAGATATATATCATCATAACATGGTATAGATCAAATATGGAACAGTATGCATAAAGAGTATCAGTGTATCAGTGAGCTAAAATGAATCAGATATACATGTATGATTGTCATCTACAAAAATAGATCTCAGAACGATCCAGATATACAAAAGAGGAGATCTCAGTAGGATCCAGATATACAAATATGATCTCAAGGATATACATGTCATAAAAATGATACAAAATGTCAACTTTGTCCTGCCTCCTCTCCCTGGTCAAGAGGAGGAGGAGGAGGTGGTACAAAAGGAGATACTAGAGGAGGCATGGCCCCCTCTGACTGCTGAGTCACTCGAGAGAATGAAGGTGCTTTCTGACCCTCTAGAACTACTGCATGATACAAGGCATAATAATATGTATCCGTCTATCCCTGATGGACCACTGTCCAAGCCTGTGCATCCCTCTCTTCTCTCAACTGCTCAAGCTATGTATCCCTTTCTACCAGTAAGGCATCAATAGTAGTCACTCTAGCCTCTAATGTTGTAATCCTGGCTCAGAGATGCTCTCTCTCCCGCTCACATCTAGACAGTGGATCTCCATCTCTGCCTGCATCCTACTCCTAGGACCTGTCCTGTCCTCTATCCTGCGGTCTATCCTGCTGTCTCTGTCTCTGCTGGTCCCTAGTAAGGAATGAACCAGGATCTCTCCGGGGAGCTACAAATCTGAATTGGGTATGCTAACCCTCTCCACTGCCACTGGCTACACTTGTATCCACTACCTCACTGCCACCACCCCTATCATCTCCATTATGCCCATCATCGAGAGGAGGACACCTAACATCTCTACCATCCCTACAACCATCATAGCCTCCATGCCTGCTAGGAGCCCTGTCTCTTTGCGCGCCTCCCCTCCCCCTAACTAGTCGATCATCAGGATCATAATCTAAGGGCTCCTCTATGTGAGGAATAATCTCCTCAGGAATAGTGAACTGAGGAAAGGGGTACTGAAGCCTCTCAACAGCATAACCATCTGACACACTTGCATCCTCTACATCAGGCCAGAGATCCCAGTCTACTACCACCATGTCCCAGATCTCCTGGTGTACTGTCTCATATGTCAACTGTGCACCCCATAATGGTGTCTCGTCTCTAGTCCGGGCATATATTGCAATATCCTCTATCCTACCCTGTCGCCGACCATACTGCCTCAGCACTTTGGTAATGACAAACCACTCTATAATGTATCTAGTCCTGCTAATAAGATATTGGCTTTGGCACAAGTAAGGTAGCTACCAGGCATCTGAGGTCCACACCTCACAATCTAAGTATGGTCACCAAATGACCTTTGTCATATCATCAAATAAACGACACCAGTACTCAATCTTGCCCAGATAGGGCTGCTGAAGAAGGCCTGCATACATGTATACGTAAGGCTGCTCAGGTGCCCTCTGTCTATCTACAATCGGCCGTGTAATAGGGATGTTCTCCCAGGCGCAGATCTGAAGAATAAGGATACCCACAGTCATACTACGGGTATAATGGTTTACTATCTCGTGTAGCTCTCTATACATGTGAGCTAAAATACATCTACCCCAAGAAAATCACTGATGGTGGATGACCATGTCCTCTATCATACCCACCCAACCGAGCATAAATCCATGCTGGCCCCTATCTAGCATGAGGATGTCACCTACCAGACCTGCTAAATAAATAGATAATCGATCGTAATGATCGACCATGTAGTCCCATGACAAATATCTCTGGTCAATGGTATCATCCTAGAAGAATTTGCATGCAGCAATAGCCACACCAGCTCTCAACTCAAAGAAAACCTCCTGTCTGATCATCAGCGCACGCAGTATCCTCCAGACGTCCTCCAGAGTCACAATGATCTCTCTAGTCGGTACATGGAAGGTGTTATGCTTTGAGTGCCATCTCTCGGTAAAAGCAGTCAACAACCCATGGTTTACCCCAATCTCGGGTAAACCTATCAAGGAATGTAATCCGCATTGGATCACAGTCTTCTACTCATCATCTTACAATCATCCCGACAAAGCAAGTATGCGCACATGGTAAGTGCCACAAAATGAAACTACCTCAAACTGGGCCTATTTTGGGACAAAAATGATAATACATCAATATCCTATCTACAAAGGGGTAGACTCCTAATCAGCTAAATAATTCTACGTTTGCAAGATGCAAACAAGTTAGAAAGATTGAAATTCTAAGTCTCTTGACCATATACAATTTTGAAATAGCAAGATATGATCCATTCTGCCAGATGTGATCCTGGAAATACAGGATGCAACTGCGTTTACAAGATGTGATCCCCGACATACGGGATGCGATCCTAAATGCAAGGTGCGATCCTAAGCACACTGCATGTGACATGCTGATGGATTCCCCTCAAAACATGACAAAAATGATGAAACTAGATGCAATCTAGGAAATACTAGATGCGATGTAGGAATCTGAAAAAACTAGATGCGATCTGGGAAAAATTAGACACGACACGGGATTCACAGGTTGCGATCTAGAATCTTGGATATGATTCTAAATTGCAAGGGCTATAACTACTACAAAAAAGCATGAATTTGAAAATTACAAAATTGACAGGGTAGTTTATCGAGCACTTACCAGCGGTGGGTAGTCAGCTGGACACTGATGTCGATGGCTCATCTCAAAAGAGTGCTTCCTCACAGGGACTACCATATTCTCTGCAGAGCACTCTGAATTTCTATGGAAGAAAGTGAAAATAAATAGTTAAATGGTAATTTTGGAGTCTTATATGGGTCTTTTGAGACATTTAGGAGTTCTGAAACTCCTCCTAGATATCTACAAATTCATTTATGTTCTCTTTCTGATAAATTGGGAACCAAATCGAAGGTACCTAAGATGTTTTCAATAGCACAGTGCCATTTCTACGGTAATTCTAAAAATTGCAAATTTGCTTCATTCATTATGAACATCAGTCAATACTACATACTTTATCATACATCTTGGTCTAATATCATTTTATCAATTTTATCACTCACATTTTCACGTAATTAACTTGGTAATCATGTGTTGATTTTTAAACACATCTTATTTTCCCACTTCTTCTACTCCATTCTTTCTTGACCTAACCGCTTCATGCAAGTGATATGTTCTTCAACTGAGGGATTTTATTCTTTTCCTTCGATTTCATTCCTGAGGGGGCATGATCACACTATCATCAATTAATTTTTTTCTCAAAACAACATCAAAATGACTTTGTTATCAAACAAACTAGGGGCATGACAGTTTCCTTGACTAAGTCGAAACTGTTGGATAAAAAGCTTTGGTTCTCATAAGCTAGATATCTTATGTTTCCTCATTTTAGAAGATTTTTATTAAAAGCTCCTGGCAGCTTCATACTGACTTTTTGGACGATAACCAAGTTTACAATCAATATTATCAATTTTTGGACGACAACCAAGTTCAAAATTGGTATCTTTAAAATATTTTATTGATCTTGGAACGACAACCAAGTTCAAAATCAATTTTATTAGTTTGGTTTGATCAAGTGCAAGACTAATCTCATCAACATTTCATTGGACAACCAAGAACGGAATTCTCAATCTTTTTGAAGTCAAAATCAAAAACTTTCTTTGAATCAATGCGCTGCCCGCACATCAATTCAAAGAGGGGCAAATGTAACCACCTGAATTTGGTCTGTTGCAACTATGGACCTTATTTTCCCTAAGTGTGATCATACCCTCGATTATGTCCAAATGACCCTATTGCTGCTTGGCATAATTCTTCAAATCTATTTAATGTCCTATGTGATTTTTATCACTGAATTATATTAACTATTATAGCCATACAATTCAAATCAATTCAAACCAATTAAATCAAATCAAATTCAAACATGGCTAAAGTATTTAATTATAAAGGAATTAAATAAATCCCTAAATCAATTACCCACTTGCAAATAACCCATTCCCCTAGCCTATTTAATTTAATTAAAATGGCTATAGTCCCCTATTTATTAAAAAGCAATTAAATTGTTTAAATAATTAAATTTCTATTTTAAATGAATTAAATAAGTTTAATTCATTTAATTAATATTCTTCTAAACCCCAACCTAACCTATCTCAACCACTTCTACCCTGGGTTCTAGCCCTTCTCAACCCATTCACCCTTGCTAATCTAATCCTAATCCTAATTCTACTCCTAACCCACTTCCTAATGTTGTCACATTCCATTAAGGAATTCTTAACAACTCCACCCACTTGAGAAAGTCATGGAATATCAAGATTCCTTTCTCAAGTCCACCTTCTCAAGCCACCCTCTTACACCCTTCCCTTACTTCTTTAAGGCTTTCATTAATATTTTATTAATGAAGATGCATTAAGCCTATGTCTCTTCCATGCCTTATTAATGCCCAAGACATTAATGGTTTTTACACCACCATTAATGAGTCCCTCAACTCATTAATCCACCTTGTCTCCCCTCTCTCTCTCTTTCATTCTTCTATAAATAGAAGCCATTTTTGAGAGAAAATAGGCCTTCATCTATTATTGTAAATGCATTGTCATGCTGTTAGATTAATCTTATAACTCATATTTCATGTCATAGTTCATGCTTTTATATTTTTCTTATTTCCATTCTTAGAGCTAGAATGCATGTTTTCTCATCATTTAGCTTCTTTTAAACTAAAATCCTTCATGCTAAGTCATATACATCACTGATTGTAGCATAATCTGAGGGATATTATGTTACTAATCACACTCTTCTTAGTTAGAAGGTAATAGGTTGATATTAGTTGGTTTTGTATGTTTATCTAACCTTTTTGAGCTAATGCAATGACTTATTGATGTGTTGTGTCTCTCTTATCAGGTACAAAATATACACACATAGTTTCTACAAATGATCAGCAACAAGATCAAGTAAAAGAAAAGGAGGTTAGAGATGATTTTATGCAAGAAATAGAGGAGGAAACTATAGAGATGGAACAAGATCAAGAAAATTTAACACCTTCCTCATAGTCCAAGGTGAGCATTGATGAAGATGATATACTAATTAAGGGACATATAGACTTGAGAACTATGAGCCCCAAGGAAATGATAGACATTGTGGGGGAGATCAAGTAAAAGGATAAAAAGGAAAGGATGAAGAAAGAAGAATAGCTGATTCTCACTACCAGATATATATTTTTAGATTTACTAAGAAATGTCAAATATGATGAGACTACTACACTGATAGATCAACTAGCCCAATTGGTCATGCGGTGAGGAAATGAAGAGTTTAGAGGATGCTTCAAATTTTGAAGAAGAGAAGGAATCTGAGAAGATGATATCATAGAGGTCAGCATAGTCAACCGTTCAAGACAAAAACATACTTAATTTAGTTGTCAATCGGGTAAAGGATGCATTAAATGAAGGAGGTAAGATACTTAAATCTATCTCTGAATTTTTCTAGTTCTCGAAAGATTTAGAGAGGAATAGATGTGAAGATCAGAAGGATCTTAGATTGCTTGTTGCAAATTTTGATCCTATACATGAGCATTCTACTACCTCTAGTGTGAAGGTTAGCAATGTAAATCACAAGTTTAAATCATATAGGAAGGAGAAAGTCAAGGGGTAAAAGTATGAAGTTGTGTCGCACTTGAGGGCCATTTTCATAGTTCCAGCCAAAATTGTTTCGGCTGGAATATTTTCGGCCGTACATATGTGGCACAAATGTGGCACCATGTGGCGTTGATGTGGAAAATGATTTTTGACCAAAACAGGTTCAGCCGAACCAATTCCGGCCAAAAATTCATGAGTAAATATAAGCCAACTATGTTCTATCGATGAAGAATTGGCAGATATTTATATATGGGGATTTTGGTCGAAAATGGTTCGGCCGAACCAGTTCTGACCGAAACTGTCTATGTGTCATCCAATTAGGCAAAAATTTCAAAATTATAGAGCTTCTCACTTATAAAACTCATTTCTTCATCAACACTCAACTATTTTTAAAATCTATAATTACCGTTTTGTAGAGCTCAGAGTCTAGATTATGGTCATAATTTTTTATTTTTTTAATTACATATAATATATTATAAGTTGAAAAAACTCCAAGTAGGTATTTTAACATTGAAGAACATGCTCGTTTGAAAAAAGAAAAAAATAGCAAATCATTTCATAAAATTTTAAAACTTATATTTAACACTATAGGAGAGAGTCCTCTTCAATAATATATAATTTGATTTGTATTTGGTGTAGATTTGCTAGGGAAAATTAGGCGGGAGACAAAAATCTATTAATTTTGGGTACCTCCAACTTTGAATAGTTATAACAGACAAAATATATACTGAAAACCAATCTTTCTTTTTTTTTGCACTAGCTGTCCATGTCATCTAAAACATATCTGAAATTAGAGGAAAACAAGATTTTTTAAATATTTTTTTTTGGTTGGAACTAGACCCTCAATTTTTTGCGTTTTTCAACAATTAAAAAATGGACTTCAAAAATTAAAAAACTATGTCAATTATTATTCAATTTTTATAAAACAAATTATAGGCATAAACTACATCCAATTTTACATATTTCATTAGTTTACATTATTTTGAAATTCTAAACACAAATGTCATTTTTATGTTGTTAAAGTTTAACAAATTTGCATGTCGTGGTCCTCTTCCTTTGTAAATGTGTGACACAGGTTTGTACTTTTACCCCAAGAGGATAACTAACTTAATGGAGTTGCAAAGTTTGTTGATTCAAAAGTTAGACATTTTGCAAAATGGTGTGAAGGAGGCTGAGAAGGCTCTAGTGTTCCCAAATGTGTGCACAGTTGATGGTTTAGAAGAATTAGCATTTTTTCTAAAAGGACATATTTCCATTGTGGAGAACTTACTGAAGACTTGGGACAGTAATCTATAGACTTTGAAGGGTAACTACAATGATGTTTTCAGTAGAATGTAACTATGTTTTTATACTCTTACTTAAATAAAAGTTTTACACTTTTTGTAATACCTTGTTCATTGTTGTCAAAGGGGGAGTAGTATAAATAAGGATGAAATTTGGTTGTCCATGAAAAATGAAATTTAATGATTAAGGGGAGTAGAACACATGTTTGTAATTCCTAGGGGGAGCTTTTGAGCTATCAGTAATTAGTTTACTGTTTAGCAATGTAATATATTTTTCACTTATGCATTAGCTAGACACTTAGAAAAATTTCCAAGTGTTGCCATCAATGCCAAAGGGGGAGATTATTGTCATTTGATGAAGAGAATTTGAGTTTTTATCATGTGATTGTACTGTGGTGTAGTGATTACTAAAAACATGATTTATTGGACACACGAGATCCATTTTACCGATGGTGTTTAAGGATCAAATTAGAGAATTGAGTAAGTGTTCACTCAACTAGGAAGAAGAAAATATGCAACGTACGTGTGACAAGTTTTTGAGATGGATATCGATTTAAGGTGTATGGTCACGAATTTATCATCTATAGATTAATTTATAGCTATATCTATGACCGCATTAGTTAGACTGAAGAATTGAGAAATATACTGAGGATTGCAGTGACACTGGCAGGAAGAACAAGAGTTAGGCAGAGTGAGTTTGGTTAGATCAGCCAACCGGTCAATTTAATGTTAGAATTTTTTTATTTATGACTTGGTTAATGTTGTGTTAAATTTATTGAGTTGACCAATGCATTTTGGCATGATTGGATATAATTTTATGTCGATGGGTAAAACATTTTTTTTTGGAAAAGGCCAACTTGGAAAAGTTGTTATGAAAGAAGGATGAAATCAAGTTTTAGGGAAGTGGTGATGATGTGATAGGTGATTGTAATTGTGTAACTTGCAGAAAGGAGAGTTGGATGTTTAAGGCGGTGTTGTGATCAAAATCGAAGTGGATTTGTTAGATAGGAAGTGTCATAATCAGATCATTCATTCTTGGGTCTATCTCAAGGAAATCCCTAACAGGTTTGTAGGTAAAATATTTTAACAAGGTCACTCCTAATAGGGTGAGAAGTATATATAATAGGATCTGAAGTATAAATCCTCTAACAAGGTGACTCTCCAAAGGATTTTGAAATCCATTAATAGGGTATTTCTTAACAAGACTTTTATTAGCTCCTAACAAGGCTAAAGATACTTTTAATCAGGTATACCCTTAGCAGGGTATTTTTAATTTCTCCTAACAAGGAAGGTTTCAGTAGTGCACTAGTGAAATTTTTGGGTATCATTCCCACACATATTTTTCTCCTTCTAACAAGGGTTTACATGGATAAATCTTTTTTCTTGAGTTTACTTTGTGTGAATGTTTTATTTTCTAAAGTTCTATGTAGTTTTTCCTTTTGCATGTTGGTTATTATGGAAGCTATTTGAGAAGTGTTTCAATTTTTTGGTTGCACTAATTCACTCCCCTCTCAGTTCCTCTATAGAATAATAAATAGATTTTAGGATCAAATATAAGATCAGGGGACGCGTGGAGATCTTATTAACAAAAAAGGGAAGTCTTATCTAAACTTCATGACATCATTGCTAAAGAAGAGTTATGAAAACAAAGGTCAAGTTCTATTTGGTTGAAAAATGGAGACCACAACACTAAATGTTTCCACATGTCTACTCTCAAGAACATAGCTTCAAATAAAACCTACTCTATTAGTTGGAATGAAAAAACTTTTAGAAAGATGAAGAGATTATGCAGGCAGCTGTGGATTTTTTTTCATCTCTTTTATCTAAAGATAAAGTTTAGGATCGTTAGGGTTTGTAGGAAATTATTAATGAGATTCCTTCTCTTATTACTCTAGATATGAAATATGGTCTCACAAGGATCCCTTTTGAGAAGAAATTCTATGATATTTCTTTTTGATCCTTTGAAGGTAATAAAGCCCCTTCCTTGGAAATGTTTCCTATGTTCTTCTTCCAAATGTACTAGGATGTGGTGGATAAGCATTTAATTGTTGCTACTAGTTAATTTTTTGAATCTAAAACTCTTCTAAAGAAGAAAAATAAATTTTTTATTGTGCTTATCCTTACAACTCCTAGTGTAGATACTTTTTAGGATTTTAGACCTAGGTGATCCCACAATACTGTGTCCCACATTTTGGCCATGTTTGACACTAAAATGAACATTTTGAAAAAAAACCTTCACTTTCGGATACCTGTTACTTCAAAACCATTAATAATTGTAAACTAATGACTTTTAGAATTTGGTTTCTAGTTTCTATATATATTTATTTTTTAAAAATGATATTTATTTGTATCCATTTTTCCTTCTCCTTCAAAAAGTGATTTGTCTAAAAAGGACCAACATTTCTCAGAAGTGACACTCACTTTGATCAACATAACATTTTTTCTAAAAAATGATAAGAACATAATTATTTTGAAGATAGGTTTTTAATACCAATATCTAGGGAATCCAATTGGTTTTGTTCAATTTTGTTGAATATTTTATAGTTTATGTAGTTATGAAGTGACATTAACTATAATTTGGACATATGTTCATTTTGATCTCTCTAACTTGATATGTATATATCAAAATTCACTTTTTATTTTTTTGTAGAAAGGTAACATAAATACATATTTCCTAGATATTTTTCATAATTCATTTTCCTAATTTACTATTTTTCCAGAAGTGTCAAACAAAGAAGTTGTGAAACGGTCAGACAACCTACGTTTAGTAAAACTTAACAAAGTCATAATAAAATCAATATATAAAAAAAAAAAAATTATTAGAAAGATTTATCTCAATACTACCATCATGTATTTGGGTTTGTCAAATGAATTCATTTGATCCCCCGAAAATTTAATGTTAAAGTGTTTTTTTGTCACTATTTTGCTGGGTGCAAAGGAGACTCAATTATAGGCGTGACTGAGGAGTAGAGAGATTATGCCAAAGAGAGTTTGATCTAAGATGATTTTATCTAACCATTTTAAATTTACTTCTTTAAATGTGACCTCTAAAGGCTTAAATCATCTTATTTTCTTAAAAATATGTAATTTCAACAAAAATCAGGATGTTCAAAAAAGTGGGACACATTATTGTGGGACTACCCACCTATCAATTTATGTAATTATGTATATAAAATTTTATCTAAAATCCTTATTCTTAGATTTATGTAAGTTCTTCCTTTTCTTGTCTCTTATAAAAATAGATTTGTTCTAGGAAGACAAATCCTTGATTCTATTATGATAGTTCATGATAATATTCATTCTCTTTCTGTTAAAAAAGAAGATGGGTTTCTCCTTAATTTGGATCTTTTCAAGGCCTATGATAGGGTGAGCTAGAGATTCATTCTCATAGGTCTTAATACCTTAAGTTTTGATGGGCTTTTTACAAAAATTGTTAACTAGTTTATTTCCATAGCTAAATATGTTTTCATCATTAATGCATTTCCTACTGAATATTTTCTTCTTCCAGAGAAATGAGGATATGGGACCCTATTTTCCCCTTCCTTTTTCTTCTTATGGTTGAATCTTTGAGCATATTTTTAAATATATAGGTATGTATTGGTAATAATAAGGGCTTATTTCCATCCTTTACAGATGCCATGTTTTCTCATCAATAATTTTTTTATGATAGCATCCTAATGGGAGAGAGTTCTATTGCAGAGCCAAAAGTTTTAAAAGGGGTGATCAAACTTTACAAAAATTCTCCTCATCAAGAAGTTATTTTAACCAAAAGTTCAATCTTCTTCCTTAACACTCTAGAGACAAGGTAAATAAGGTTTTCTTAGATATTTAGATGTAAAATTGAGGGCCTCCCTTCTAATTATCTCTGCCTCCCTTTATGTTCTACATAAGGAGGTCCCAAACTCTTTTTAGGCCAAACTTATCGAAAGATTCGAGACGAAGTTGGCTGGATGGAAAGGAAATATACTTATTCAAGCTAGTAAGCCCCAATTAATCAAGGTCTCATTAAAGAATATGCCTACTATGAGTCTTTTTTGAGTTCTTGAAAAGTATCCGATGAAAATGGAGCAGATTCAAAGGATTTTCCAATGAACAGGAAATGAGAATAGAAATAGAATGTATCTTGTGGCTTGGGATCAAGTCTTTATTCCCAATAAATTAGGAGGATTAGCCATTGGGAAGATTAAGGAATTTAACAAGGCCCTTTTAGCTAAAAAACAATGGAGAAGTATAAAAAAATGATATGAATCAACAAAGATTGTTTGAAGTAAATATTTGAATGTGTATTCTAATGTCAGGGATTTACTTCATGGTAGTAGGTCCATTGATCTTTGTTCGGCCTTACAAAGATTCAGTGTGGGAACTAAATAAATCATATCAAAGAGTATTATATGGTCAGTTGGAAGTGAGAGAAAATTTCTTTTTTGGGATCACTGGTTGATGGGAGATGCTCCTCTATTTTTATTCACAAGGTTTTCTAAGTACAAAGAGGCTTGTATCAAGAGGTTTGGTTATTGGGTGGATAATTATATCTGTTATTTTAACTAGGTTAATTTAAGTATTTTTTATTCATCCTTGGGCTCCATTAATTCTTTGCTTTCCTAGGTACATATTTTGAGAGGCTTCTATATTGATTATTTCATTTAGACTTCCTCCCTAGATGATAACTTCTCTATTTATGGGGATTTACAAATGCAAGTCAGAGATTGTTTCCTTGGCCATTTGGGCTTTCTTTTGGAAACTGATGCTCATTCCTAAAGTTAACACATTTTTCTTGATACAAGTGCAGAATAAGATCTTAACCATTAATAATTTTTGTAAAATGGGTTTTTCTATTCCAAATAGGTTCTTTCTTTTTCTAGAGCATGCATTTCATATTTTTTTTCTATGCTCCTACACTAGATATGTCTAGTCCTTCTTCTTGTATTTGTGGTCTATCGATTGGTTTTCCCCTAATTCTTTTGTTGATTATTGTTTGTGGTAAAAGCCGCATACTTCAAACCATGCTTTATCTATTCTTTGGTCCGTAATGATGTTGCACATTGCTTGGTTGATATACTAAGAAAGGATTGACCACATCTTTAGGGATGTGGCATGTCCTATTTATATTGTGGCATGTAGGATTCAAGCATCTATCAAGGAAAACTTTGAAATGACATGTTGGCGTAGGGGAGGTGAACAACAAAGGTCAGGGCAAATGGCACGCCCAACTATCCAGCCACCCTACAAGTACACACAATAGAATTATACACCATAGAGAACAACACCAAAGAGACAAGAAACAACATAAACTCTTTTAGTGATTCACGCAATTACAACATACATGCCCAGTTGTGAGGCCTTCTGGGTTACAACCAACAAGATTTACAAAATCGTGACTTAATCTATCTTCTATGTTCTCATATCATTATTTGCTACTTGCTCTATTATTTGATCAATATTCTACTCTAAGAAATCCCTATTTATACTTGCCAAAGTGACTTACAAAAATGGAAGGCCGACCACTAACAGTCCACACACATCCGAAGGTAAGATCCAAATATTAAATGCGTAACAAGAAAGTAAATACAAAAGTTGGCTTTAATAGAAACCAAACACAGACAAGCTCGGTCAAGAAGAATCGAGCATCAGGTTCACTTGGCACAGGATGGAATGCTCGGCCAATGCTAGACCACTCGGGACAAACAACTCAACCAACACTGCATAGCTTGACAGACACTACAACTTGGCAAGAACTACATTTTGGCACTAACTAGAAAATTGAATATAGATGAGTAGGATAGAAATACAAATTAGGATGCTCCTACATTAGACAACCAGGGTTGAAAGAAATGATTCCCATGAATCATTGAGGTGCCACAACCTAAGCTGAATCCAAATCAGATTTAGAAATCCATGTAACATCTTCAACTAGTCTATTCTTCCATTTAACCAAATATTCATAGTAATCTTTTCGTCTTGTGCTTTTACGAATCCTCTGATCCAATATTTGTTCATCTTCTTCAATATTCTTCTTAGGATAATCATCTGGTATAACAACATCCTCATCTGAATCATGATACTTATACAAATCAGCAATATTGAATATAAGAGATATATCCATGTCATTAGGCACCTCAACTTGATAAGCATTACCACTACCAAAATTCCTTAGAATTCTACAAGGACCAAACTTCTTCATTTTTAGCTAATTGTATGTTCCAATAGGAAATCTTCCCATCTTCAAATGTACCATCAACTCATCACAAACTTCAAAAACATGATGTCTCCTAGACATGTCAGTATTTTCCTTATATTTATGATTACTTTGTTCCAACTTCAACCTCACCTCATGTAAAGACTTCATCAAAATAGAAAATACTTCCCCTTCATCACTTCTCTTTTCTTCACCAACAATATCCCTCAAATATGATACTCCTCTAGGCTGCATTCCTTTAACAATCTCAAAAGGTGTTTTTCTTGTACTCCTATTCACAAAATTGTTATATGAAAACTCAGCTTGTGCCAATATCATCTCCCAATTACTCGGCTTCTCCAACTAAACATCTCAGAAAATTACCCAAGCTTCTATTCACAACCTTTGTCTGTCCATCTAGTTGTGGATGGAATGTATAACTAAACCTCAACTTAGTATCCATCTTCTTCCACAAAGTCCTCCAAAAATAACCAACAAACTTTCTATCTTGGTCAAAGATAATACTTCTCAGAACACCATGCAATCGAACAACCTCTTTGAAAAAAATATCATAAACATGTGCAACATCTGATGTATTCTTACATGGTATGAATTTTATCATCTTAGAAAATATATCCATAGCAACAAATATGGAATCATACCCTTTTATTGTCTTAGGTAATCCAAGAACAAAATCCATACTAATGTCACTCCAAGGTTTCTCAGGAACAAAAATAGGTGTATACAATCCAGTATTCTGACTTACTCCTTTTGCAACTTGAAAAATTTGACAACTCCTTAGAAACTTGTAAACATCCTTATACATATGTGACCAATAATACTTTTCCTTAAGAAAACTCAATTTCTTATCAATACCAAAATGTGCAGCCAATCGACCACAATTATTTTCCTTAATCAAATTGATTCTCATGGAACTTCTTGGTATACATAACTGAATTCATTTAAACAACATACCTTCTTGAATGAAATACTCCTCAAACTTACTTGGTTGAGATTTGGGACTCTACACTCTCTCCATGCCTTAGAAAAATCAAGGTTAGTATCATACAAATCCTTCATCTCATCAAAACCAAGAATAGTAACCTTCATCTCAGTCAACAAAGAACATCTTTTGCTGAGTGCATCTACAACTCGGTGTTAGTAACTCCACTCTTTTTCTTGATAAAAAATGTGAAACTCTTTAAATATTCAACCCACTTCATATGTCTCTGATTCAACTTATGTTGACTTCCCAAATACTTTAAAGCTTTATGACAAATATACAACACAAACTCCTTAGGAATCAAATAATGTCTACACTTCTTCAAATCTTGAAAAATATCATAAAAATATTGATCATACACCAAATAATTCCTTTTAGCATCAATTAAATTCTCACTAAAGAAAGCAACAAGTTTACCTTTTTGACTCAATACAGCTTCTATTGCACTAACACTTGCATCACACTCAATTTGAAATACCTTATTGAAATCAGACAAAGCTAACAGAGGTAACTCATAAAACTTTCTTTTCAAAGTCTCAAAACTCTTGTGAGCTCCATGTGTCCACTTAAAATCCTATTTATCTCCTCTCATAGTCTTAGTCATAGCATTACAAATAGAACTGAAATTCTTAATGAACTTTATGTAGAAACTATCCAAACCATGAAATGATCTTACCTCACTCACATTCTCAGTGGTAGGCCATTCCATAATTTCTTTAACCTTCTTAGGGCCTATTTTCAAACCATCAGCTGAAATCACAAATCCTAAATACACAATCTCTTCTTGCATAAAGGAACACTTCTTCAGATTAATCAGTAGCTTCTCCTCCTTCAAGTTTTGCAACACTTGTCTAATATGCTCAAGGTGTTCTTCCTTAGTCTTATTGAATATCATAATATCATCCAAATAAACAATCACAAACTTACCCAAAGATCTCTTAATAACTTCATTCATCAACCTCATGAAAGTACTAGGTGCATTAGTCAAACCAAAATGCATAACCAACCACTCATATAATCCTTCTTTTTTTCTTGAAATCAGTCATCCATTTATCACCTTCTCTAACTCTGATATGATGATATCCACTCTTAAGATAAATTTTGGTAAAATACTTTCCTCCAATCCAACATTCCATTATGTCATCCATCCTCAGCATAGGAAAACTATACTTCATTGTTATCTTGTTGATAAATTTAGAATCAGTACATATTCTCCATTCTACATTCTTCTTAGGTGCCAATATAGTAGGTACAACACATGGAATCAAGCTTTCTCTGATCAAAACCTTTTGCAACAACTCCTTCACTTGTCTATTAAGTTCTTCATTCTTGGTAGGTATTAATCTATATGGTGCTTTACTCAGAGAACTATCTCCAGGAATCAGATCCATATAATGAATTATACTTCTCACTGGTGGTAAACCATTAGGAATATCCTCTGCATTAATCTCCTTGTATCCATTTACCAATTTCTAAATTTCTTCTGGTACTTGGTCTTCACTGTCTTCTATCGCTCAACATTTACTATTTCCTATCACTCGTCAATTACTATACCCTGTAACTGGGCATTTAGGAATTATGGAAAAACATACTTGATTCTTCTTCATTTCTTTCTCAAATTTCTTTCCATTAACCATACAAATTTTCATAGTAGTACAATTTATCTCATCTAGAACCTCAATCAAAGGTAACACTATTTTCTTCTTCCCATTCACCCAATGAGTATATTAATTCAAACTACCATCATGCACAACATGTCTATCATACTACCAAGGTCTATCCAACAAAATATGACAGCAACCCATAGGCATAAGATCACATAGAACTTCATCAAAGTAATTTCACATCTTTAATTTCACAACACATTGCTCACTTACCAACAATTTATGCTCATCCTTGATCCATGAAACATGATAGGGATTAGAGTGTCTCAAGCTATGCAGCTGCAAATTTGTAACTAGCTTCTTTGATGCCAAATTTTCTGAACTCCCATTCTCCACAATTACTTTGCAACATTTTCCTATCATCTTACATCTGGTCTTGAAAAGACTTCTCCTTAGAACAGGTTCTTCATCCACTCGGTTATTACACAAAGATCTCCTGACCATCAAGTTTTCTCTATCTTCAGGTCCACTTGGGGAACCTTCAAGATCCTCTTGTACCAAAACATTCCTATGAATTCATCCATTTCCATCAGAGATTATACACTCAAAAGATCTATGCCCTTCTTTACCACATCTGAAACAATTACCACTAAAACCACCACTACTTCATCCTCGGTAGGAACTACTACCTCCTCGGTAAGAACTACCACCTTTCCACTCGGTCTATCTTTTATCATCAGTTTTCAACTCAGATTTTCCCTTATCTTGCACAAAATTATCAGATCTACCACCTTCACCATAGGATCTACCTCTGCCTCTCTAGAATCTACCACCATGACCTCTTTGTCTTTATTCATACTTCTTTGTCAATATCTCCCCAGCTTTCAAGGCATATTGATATGCTTCTTCCACACTATCCAATTTCACAAAAATTATTTCATCTTGAATTCCACATATCATTCCATTCAGGTATATTGTAATTTTCTCAACCTCATCATCCACATGTCCATATCTGATTTCAAATCTATAGAATTCCTAAGTGTATTCCTTCATAGTCATGTCCTTTTGTCTAAGGTTCTGCATCTTTCTCAACAAGATAACTTGGTAATCAGTAGGAAGGAACTTCTTCTTCACCTTGTTCACCATTTTCAACCAAGTTTTGGTCTTCTCCTTTCCTCTCCTTTGTCTATCAGTTTGAAAATGTTCCCACCACAGTGAGGCATGACTCTTCAACCTAGTGACTACAATGTTCACCTTGCTATTATTAGGAGGTCTTTCAAAATAAAATAACTTCTCCATGTCATAGATCCAATCCAACACAAAATTAGTATCTAAATTTCCATCATTAGGAACATCTTCAACATCAGGCTTGGAATGTTCCCTAGACAATACTCTCAATAATATTTCCTCATCTTGATCTACTTTTGGCTCTGAATTTGGTTCCACTGCTTCATCATCACTCACATCAGCAAGATGTGCTCCTCTTCTCTAGAATGTCTCCACATCATCTAATATGGTTACAATTTGTCTCAGTATGTCCATTATGGTGTTATCAAAATTTCCTCTGCCTCGAACCATCTTGACGGTTCCTGCAAGATCATAACCCTTTGCAAGATATAGGTAAAATCTGTAGATCTACCACCCTACAACAAAATTAACATAGGGTTATACATGATCCAATCCACCAAGGAAAAAATTTTCTGTAATATCACCTGGTGTAGGGGTTGAATAGGGATGGTTGGGGAAAATGGCACACCCAACTATCCAACCACCCTGCAAGTACACACAATGGAAGCACACAAAACATAGAACACCACCAAATAGAGAAGAAACAATAGAAAGTCTTTTAATGATTTATGAAATTACAACATACATGCCTGAATTTGAGGCCTTCCAGGTTACAGCCAACAAGATTTAAAAAATCATGACTTAATCTGTCTTCTACCTTCTCATATCATTATTTGCTACTTTCTCTACTATATGATTCCTAATATACTCCTTGAAATCCCTATTTATAATTGCTAAAGTGGCCTACAAATATGCAAGGTCAACCACCAAAGGTTGTCACACATCCCAAGAAAAGATCCAAATATTAAATGCACAACCAAAAATTAAATACAAAAGTCAGCTTCAAAAGAAACCAAACACAAAAAAGCTTGGTCAAGAAGAATAGAGCATCAAGTTCACTTGCCACAAGAAGGAATGCTTGGCCAACACTGGACAACTTTGCACAATAAGCTCGGCCAATACTGGATAGCTCGGCACACACTGCAACTCAGCAAGAACTGCAACTCGACACTAACTAGAAAATGAAAAAATATGAGCAGGATATCAAGGCAACCCATGATGCTCATGCATCACATATTCTAAATATAAGACCAAGGGTATCCCTTTAAATACTTCTTTTGTTGAGAGATACATTCCTCAAAGGTGGAAAATTCATATGGATATCTCCTTTCCTCTCTTCAAACAAAAAAATCCCAGGACTAGTGTTTTGTGGCCTTCTCTACCTTGGCATTGGTTCAATATCAATATATATGGGACAAAAAAGGTAAATTTTTCCCTTCTAGATGTGGGGGAGAGGTTGATGATGATAATCTAAGGTTTGTCTCGATGGTGTCCCTCCCATTGGATACTTAGACAAAGTATTATGCCAAGGCATTTGCAACCTATATTGGTATAAAAATTGTGAAGGATAAAGTTATGAAAAAAATATGGCTTGAAAGTGATCCTTTAAATATTGTCTATTGTTTGAAAGGTGTTTCTACATCAAGTTGGATGATTAAGAATATCATTGAGCTGGATTGCAAACAAATGTTAGATTCTTTTGATTCATATAGAATTTACCATGTCTATCATTAGGGAAACCAAGTGGCTGAAAAACTACAAAATTGGGGAGTTAATTCCCCACATATGGTTAATTAAGAAGTAAATGATCATATCGTTATTGATATCCAAATTTTGTTGCAACATGATGTTGGGAAGTGATTTTTTCTCTCTGCCTTGGAAATGATGGCTTCCTACGTGAAAAAAGAGTTTTTGTATGCGAACCCCATTTATTAATTTGTGGAGTACTCTACAAGTCTGTATTGGGGTTTCTTTCCTCTTGAATATTGGGATAGTATGTTTTCATTATGCTACTAACATGGGAGGTGATCGAAACAGATTAGAGCCAATAGATTATGAGAAGTGGAAGAGCAAGGAATTATTTTCATCTGAGATATCTATGGGGGGTCTTATCGGGTATATGGAGAGATTCCATGGGGCTGATTCCTAGGTCACTAAGGCCTTCATCGTAGGCTAGAAGGAAGGAATTCTCTATGTTTATAGGATAAGAAGAGTGTGAATGAAGTAATAGACATTTCCTTCCTTCCAAGGGAAAGGAATAAGGCCAAAAATAATATAGATGGAGGGAAAGACTAGATTCCCTCAAGGATTCATGGTTGAATGTGGCTGAAGTAATAATCAGATACCTAAGCTTAGATGGAAAATTTACGAGAATCTTTAGTTATTATTTTGTTATTTTGAATCACTTTAGACATAATAAATATGTATCCTTCCTTTCTACTTTCTTTCATTTTTTGCATCATAGTTTAAGGGCCCATGCAAAAAAACCCATTTTTCCTATTCTTCACAAGGGTTTAATTTTATTGATAATGGAGCATGAAAAATATTTGCATGTGGAGAGAAACCCTTCACTAAAATTGGGAATAGATTTTACAAAGAATGTTTGAGTGCACTATGGTGAAATTTTATCTTAATAGAATTTGGTGGATTCAGGGGGGGTCAGGTGTTTCATATAGGAAAAAGGAAGAAACCATCGGATTCATCGTGCAAAAGAATTATGGTTTTGGATTAATATGGCTTGGATTATGTCCCTCATGGAAACTAAATTCTATGTTATCTTGACCCCAGTAGGGACAAGAAAGGAAAAAAGAGAAACCATTTTTGTTTCTTTGAAACCATTTGGGTCTCAATTGGTCAGAACTAGAAATTTGGCCTGTGAGAAGAATTATGTGCCTATGACATAAACAACCCCAAATGCCCCTATGTTGCCAAAGAATAATGATCCAATTGATTATCAGGGTATTCATGTTTATATTCCTCTCGATATTAGGAATGATACCCCTATCAAGAAGGGGTCCTCTAATTTGGAGACCCCTAGTATCAATAAAGATATCAAAGTTCTAACACTCAAACAAATTTTTGTCATTTATTAGATTATGGAAGAAATTAATAGCTTAAAAGACAACATACCCTCTTAAAAATGGAAAGTGGATAGCATTGAATAAATTACTAAAACCTTATCTAGGGGAATTAGTGAGTTGAAGGTGGATCACGAGTAGAGGATGAAGAGACTAGAGAACATACTAAAGATGATTCAAGATACATTTCGAGTTGTTGTTGCGGCTAGTAAATTTTCCATGGAAAATTCCATTGAAGGCCTTAAGAAGATAAATGACTAGGAAACTACTTTTAAAGGATTGCCTTAAGATGTTTCGACCTCCCCTTCTATGAGTGTGAAGTCGGGTAAAAATTCCCATTTCAAGGTCATGAGATCAACTAGGGATGTTGATGCTTCTATAGAAAAAGAAAAGAAAGATGCTTCTACTAGGATAAGAAGTAAGGATAAAGGGGGTTACCCCCATTGATAGTTTAGTCACAAAAGTTAGGAGTATTAATGTTGATTTTTTCAGAAGAATTTTGACTTAGGCAATACTTTGTAGGTGTTGTGGGGTGGTTCCCCATGGGTTTTTGGTCTCTTTTTCCTTGCATTGAACTTCCTATTTGTTTGTTGTTGGTTCTATTTATTTTTTGGCTTGTAATTGGGTTTTGGGTCCCTGTAAAACTAGTTTTCCCTTAATAAAAAAGTAAACTAATACAAGAGGGGAATAGATAAATAGATGGAGAGATAACATGAAATACTAGAGGGGAGTGGAAAGGGGAAGGGGTAATCATAGAGGTGGAGAGAGGTTGGTTTTATTGAGGTGGATCAAAAGGATTTGTTGGTACATGAAACTTAAATTCCAATCACTATCATGATTACTGTTAGAAGGTGATTGATACTTTTATTGATCCCTCTAACTCTTCTGTTAATGTAGTTGTTTACATATATGAAAAATATATGATTGTCTTCCAAAGAGGTTTGGTGTTTGGTCTTGGTAGAGTATTTTGAAAGGGTTTAATTAAATACCCACTGATGTCTTATGTTAGCACAATGCTCTTTGATTCTTATGCAAATAGAGAAACATGTTTAACCAATGTAGGGAAGGTCATAGGAAAAAGGAAATTTTTATACTCAAGAACTAAGATTGGGGTCAAGATGATCTTTTGAATAAGGGATGTGATTTCTTAGAATATAAATAGGCTTAAAGAAATATTGGAAATTTTGTTAGAGAGTCCTTTGACATTGGGGAGAGAGGAAAATTTGAGGGGAGATTAGAAAACAACCTAATGCTCAGAGACAGGTCTCTAAAATTATGTTTCAGGTAGGAAGCTCAATATATTTTTATTACTTAAAAATCTTGTAGCTTGATTATTCCTTTAATTACACCATTTAAAACTCAACCTAGGTGACACATTTTCCATCCATTCCTTAAACTATAGAATATAATTGTTTTTTACATAATATATTTATTCGTCAAATTTTAATATTTTTAAAAAATAATACATGTACTAAATTTTAAAAATACCAAATGGACTATGAATTCTAAAAAGAGAAACTTGCACATGATAATAATGAAACACATCTTTTACTAATCCACTATGCCGAGGCATATGTAACCTATATTGGTATGAAAATGTCTAAGGATCAAGGGGTAGGAAAATTTGGATTGATAGTGATTCCCTTTACATAATTAACTGTTTAAGAGCTAAAACCCCTCCAACATGGTCTATTAGAACATTTATTGAAGATTGTAGGCCTATGTTAAACAAGTTTGAGGATCATAAAATTACTCATGTTTTTTGGGAAGGCAACTTTGTGACAGATAGGTTGTCCAACTTGGGAATTACATCCGAACACATGGTGATTTGGGATATTAATGATAAAATCCCAAGATATATTTAGATGTTAATCCAAAATGATGTGGAGACAAGTTATTCTCTACTTTATCTTGGTAATGATGGTAATTTGTGTGTGAATGGGTGTTCAGACTAGGGACTCATTAATGTTTATTTGGTCAAAGTATGTGTTTGTGTTAAGTATGGGTTTTCATTGTTTATGACTTATTTTTTGGTGTTTTGAAGCTCAATTTGGTGCAGATAGAATTTGGGGAGATCGTAATAGGCCTAAACCTGTAGTTTATGATAAGTGGAAGAAGAAAGAGGCAGTCTGGTCAGAGCTCTTTATTGGAGGTCTAAGTTCCTATATGGAAGAGATCCATGTGGAAGATATCTAAGTTACTAAATCCTTTGTTGAAGGTTGGGATGAAGGAAATTTGAAAGTTTATGGGATAGAGTTGGAAATCAATGAATATTTGATTGTGAAGGTCTCTTATAGCCTTTTTGAAGGTATAAATTTCTACCTTGATAGGAAGAGTGCTAATGATTCTATGGATGTATTCTTCTTGCCAGGGAAAAGAGAGAAGGTGTTTAAAAATTTAGATGGGGGTTATGACATGGCTTCCATCAGGTTCCAATGGGTAGAAGTTGCAAAGTTAATTATGCGATACCTAACCCTTGATGGTAAATTTAGTAGAATTTTTAGTTATCATATCATGATACTTAATCACTTTTGTCACAACAAATGCATTTTTCTACAATATTTGTTTTTTATCAATTAAGGGCCGAGACCAAGAGATTTATATTAAAACTGGAAAATATAAAGACAGTAAACAACATGCAAAATATAGTAGCTGGTTAAAAACCCAATCCAACCGAGAGGATTGTGAACCCATCTGAGCACCAAGGCTCAACAAAAATTCAAGAAACAAGAGTTTTTAAACAAAACCTATAAAATGATATAAATGTTTGCAAAAAAAATGCAACACAACACAACAACATAGGTGGCCTTATCTAAGTCGGAAGGAGACGTAGAGTCATTCTCTGTGGTGGGAGTAGATTGTGATTTTGGAATCCCCACTAGAATTGAAGAGCCATTGTTTCCCTCATGATCTTCCCCTATTGAGATGTCCACCAATTCATTGTCTACATCCTCTACATCTTCATCATCATTTTCTGCCATGCTCGGTTCCTCATCATCGCGGGTTTCCTCTGAATCTTCCTCTGAGGCACTCTCCATTTCTTCTACTTCTTCATCTTTATTTGAATACTTAGGGCTTCCCAATCCATCCATCCTTTCATTGTACTTGTAATGATAAACCCATGGAAGGTTTTCATCTAAATTTTCCCCATAAGAGGCATTCAAGCCCTCCTCAATGCCAAGGAGTTGGGAAAGGAATTTTATTCTTTTTTCCATCATACTCTTGTGCAGCTGGTGGTCTTCCCACTCCCATCCTAAGAGAATGAAAAGATTCCTCAGAGGACCAGCATATATGTTCCTTCTTTGTCCAATCGCAAAACTAGGAAATGGTTTCCCCACAATCACTATCATTGCCAAATCCCATGGAAATGGAGTGGTGAGATTAAATTCAATGTTCATCATTGTATTGTGGAGGCCCACTATGAAATTACCTGAGAAAATTTGGTCATAGAGGTCTTCAGCTAAAGTTCTGGAGGCCCTAGGGACCAAGATGTTGGCGAGGAAACCATAATAGATGTCTGAAAGGACTCTATATATGATGTTGGTGTGGAGGAAGTTGTACCCTAACACCTTCCGAATAGCATGGATGACCAAAGGATGTTGAAATTTGCAAGCTTCTCTGATGTGATTCTAATTTATGGGAGTATCAAAGGAAATTTTCTCAAGATCCAAGTGTAGCTTAATTGGAGTTTCCATTCCTTAGACTCTGAAAATGCAACTCTATTTCTAGAGGGAAATGTGGGCAACCTAGAACTTCAACCGTAGGCAAAGAGAGTGATGTAATCTTCTAGCAGTGAAACAGTTTTAACACTTTGAATCTTTAGTGTAGTGACATACGAGATGGAGTGTGTCTCTCATCAAACACCATGGATCGATAAAATCTTGTAGAGTGTAGTACCCGGCCTAAAATAATATGAGTATTCCCCACCTAGACATACTGTAAATGGTTCCAAGAGAGAGATATCAATTTTGCAAAAAATAGAAGTGACAGCTTTTAATACTCTCATATGCCTGAGGACAAGCTCTCCCGGGTGATGGGATGTGTAGTTAATACAACTTCTCTACAGAAATGAAGGCCAGTTGTCAAGGACATAAACAAACATCACCTCCCAGCTAACCAATATGCCTGTTATGCATTAGACATTAATGATGATGGGAATTGGGATGATCTATGTTCCACTTCAAATTAAAGATCAATCCAGATTAGACCTCCCACATGCTGATGATGAAGTGACTGCATTCCGACTCATTAGCATGGAAAATGAATGTACTCCCCCAAAGCTACCTTATTTGATAAATCATCAGCTAAGTAATTTCCTTCCTGGTAAATGTGGTTAGCCATTGTGGATTCAAATTTTTAAATTAAATTTAAAATAACCTCTAGAATGGCCTCCAATTTCCAGTTTGGAGAGCACTCTATTCTCACAGCATTTATAGTAATCATAGATTCCCCTTCAATTTCTAGTTTTTTAAGGCCAGGGTCCCATGCCAACAAAATTTCTAGAAGAAGACCTTTGAATTCTGCCACATTACTAGTATCATTTTCCAAAGGTTTTGCCATTTTGGTACTAAAAGATCCATTGCAGGAGTGAATGGTGCATCCTACCCCAGAAGGACCAGGATCCCCCTTAGAAGCTCCATCAAAATTCAATTTATGCCAACCTGGAGGAGGTTTTCATTTACAATTTTATCTGAGAATAGCATTTGCTTTCACACCAATGCTGATTGTTGGATGAACTTTTAGTCCAAACCATTTTTTGATCATGAGATCATCCCAACTAGTGTAAAAATTGTATCAACCACTTTGCATTTGAATTCTAGAATTCATGACTTCCATAAGTGAGGTTCAATTCAATTGAGAATAGAGGATTTATCCATTGAAGTCTCTTGGAATATTCTCCTATTCCTTTCTTTCCAAATTTCCTATATCAGAATGGAAGGAGTGATTAACCATAAGTTTCCACAAAGACTATCTGTGAATAATTGAGGCCAAGAGGAGAAGAGTGACAAAATGTCATTTGGAAGGGTAGAGGACCAACCCAACTTTGCACATAACCATTGGCAACAATTTGAGGCAAAGGGACATGAGAGTAATAGGTGATTTGTTTCTTCTTCAATTTTTAAGTAGAGAACACATCTGGATGGTCCATGGAATCCCATCTTCTTAAACCAATTAGCAGTAAGAATTTTGCCCTAGATTGCTACCTAGGAGAAGATGCCTACTTTGGGAAGACAAACTTTATTCCAACAAAGCTGCTGAAAGAATTGGGGTAGTTTGTGAGGTGAATTGTCTAAGAGGATTCTATATCATCCCTTTTCCTTATAATCCCCTATTTTGGAACCATTCCATATAACTTCATCTTTCCCTTTTTTAATAAAGAAGGATCTATTTTTCACTTTTTGAAGATCAATTGGATTAGTGTTCAGCTGATCGAATTGTTTCCAATGCCAAGATCCATCAGTCAAGTTCTGAGATCCTAGAGAAATATAATATTTAACAAGAGGGCCCCAATTTTGAATGCCAATATTGCCGATGTTGTTGGTTCTTAGCAGTTTATTAATGCTTGGGAATCCACCCCATGATTCATCCCAAAATCTGCCAATTGAACCATCTTTGATATTCCATGATAAGTTATTTTCAATTAATCCTTTTGAGTTGCATATAAAGTTCCAAATCTGGGAATGTTGAGGAAGGTTAGAAGTCCTAATTACCTATTCATCCTCTAAATGGTCAAAATATTTGCCTCTGAGAATTCTGACCCACTTGAGATTCTTTTCCATTAATATTTTCCAATATAGTTTTGCTCCAAGAGCCTGATTTTGCCACTGCAGATTTTTAATTCTAGTGCCTCCTTCCACCATTGGATTACAGATCATGTCCCATGAGATCAAAGTGAATTTTCTCATGGTGTCAGTTCCTTGCCAAAAAAATTTCCCCAGTCTTTTAACAATGTCCAAGTAGCTACCGGATGGGAGGGAGAGACAAGACAAAAGATAAATGGGGATAGCTGCCAGAGTTGCTTTAATGAGGACCACCCTCCCAACCCATGAAAGCCATTTTTCTTTCAAAGAATCCATCTTCCTGTCCAATTTCTCTCCAACTGATTTCCATGCATTTTCATTTCTTAGGACTTTATCAATAGGGATACCGAGGTAAATGCATGTGAAGGATCCAATCTTATATTTGAATATTTTAATTATATTCTATTGGGTCTTCATTGAAGTGTTTAGGAAGAAAATAGTTGATTTTTATTTGTTGGCCACTTCGCTCGAAGCCAAGGCATACTTGTCTAAGTTTTCCTTCAACATTGTATCCTCTATGAAGTTGCCATTTCCAAAAAGGAGAATATCATCCGCAAATTTCTGATGAGTGACAACCTGGACCAGAGATGTAATTCCCACCCCATCTATAGCTCCTTTATTTTGAAGACTAATTAATCTACGCCCAAATACTTCTGCCATGATAATAAAGAGAAAGGGGGAAAGTGGACCACCTTGCCTAATCTCATTAGATCCTTTTAAAAAGCCAATAGGATAACCATTCACCAGGATTGAGAATTTCATAGTAGAGATACAGTAATAAATGAGATTTATCCAGGCTTTTGAGAAGTTGAACCTCTCCATACATTTAGCAAGGAATCTCCAATTGACTTTTTCATGGCCATTTTTGATGTCTAATTTGATTATCATACTAGGTTGTTTATTACATTGAATTGAGTGAATGGTTTCTTGTGCAATAATGATACCATCAAGAATTGAACTCCCTGGTACAAAACCTATTTATTCCTCACCAATAATCTTACTGGGTACCAATTTTAGCCTATTGTCTAGAGCTTTAGATAATATTTTATATAATGTGTTACATAAATAAATTCATCTGAATTCATCCATGTAGGAGGCATTTTTTTTGAGGCATTTTTTTTCTTAGGAATTAAGCTATGAAAGTATTATTGATTTCAGTTAAGAATCTACCTGAAGCACATCCTCCCTCCAAGGCATCAGTGAGTTCCTTACCAAAAATGTGCCAGCAGTGCAGAAAAAAACAAGGAGGGAATCCATCCGGTCCAGGAGCTTTATCTAGGGCCATTTGTGAGAGAGTTCTCAATATTTCCTCCATCGATAATTTAGCAATGAGCAAAGAATTATCTACTTCTGAGATGAGTTTAGGAATGTCCCTAAGCAAATCGTCCTGTTCTACAAGGTGGGAGACATCAGAGTGATTGAATACTTATGATTAGAACTTGACAATTACCTTTTGAATCTCAATCTGATTCTGTATGAGAGGGCCATTCTCCCTGTTGATTTGGTGGATCCTATTAATGTTATGCCTTTTCTTAGTACTATTGTGAAAAAAATTAGTCTTTTTTCCCCTGTCTCTAACTAGTGCTCTCTGGATTTTTTCTTCCAAAAGTTTTCTTCCTTTGTTAGGATGTCTTCATGAGCCCTGAGAAGATCCTTTTCTAGTTCATATCTCTCCTTATTCATCCCCAATTGCATAATGGTTTCATTGAGATCCTTAATCTTACCTTCCACTTCCACCTTGGATTCAAAAATATTATTGAAATGATTTTTGTTCCAAGAAAGTAAATTCTGTTTGATGTATTTTAGTTTTGAAACAAATAAGAATAGCTTAGAACCTTTAATTATGCATTCCTTCCACCATTCTACAATTAGATTCAGAAAATTTTCATCTTTCATCCACATTTTTTCTAATTTAAAGCGACAATGTACTGGTTTGTGCTCTCCAAGGATTTCCAATTGAATAGGGAAATGATCTTATCCAGAGGTTGGAGAGATAGGAGCTTTGAGATCAAAAGGAAACAAAGAAAAATCCCCTTTGAAAAAGAATCTATCCAACTTCTCAGCTATGTTACTTGGGCTCAACCTTTTGTTGTTCCATGTAAATTTTCCATTCTCCAGCTTAATTTCCATCAACATTTCTTCTTGAAGCCACTCTTTGAAGTCGGATTGAGATTGGGAATCCCTTTGAGATCCACCCAGTTTTTCTGAGGAATGAACAATGGCATTAAAATCCCCTCCAATTACTATGTTTTCATTAATGTGTTCCAGAAAATGTTCACTCAATTGAATCCAAACTTCCTTTTTTCTCCTTCTCAAATTCGGCCCATATACGTCCGCTATATAAAATTGAAGATTAGATACTAAACTCCAAACTTCCCCACCAATCTAATTCTGGTTTTTACCTTTGCTGATGAATCTGGTATTCCTTGGATTGCATAGTATTGCAATACCACCAGAAGAGCCCACAAAATCATATCCCTCCACAGACCAATCCCCAAGTGTTTTGGCAAAGAAGGAGAGCTGGTCTATATTCATTTTTTTTTCCTGTAGAAGAACTTAATTTGGTTAGGCCAGAAGGATGCAGCGTTTAACTATCAGTTGCTTGTTAGGGGCACTGAGACCCCTAACATTCTAGGAGAGGACCTTGATTGTGATTTGGGAAGGAACTTCCCCTTCCCTACATTCAAATAATTAGTTATTTTGTCTTGTTCTAGATCCTCACCATCCTCTGATCTTAGTGAGATCATGGATTTTCTGCCTTTATTATTCCTTTTGACTGTCCCATAATTATAAGTTCCACTGTTGGTATATGATTTTTGAATTCCAATAGTTTGTGGAAGAACATTAGAACCTTATCTATAAAAGAGACTCCACCTAATTCCTTGTCCACCCCAGGAACTTTTTGGGAAGCTAATATGGTATTATCCTTGTAATATACCAAACCTTCAGTATTTCTCCATCTATCTTCCTCTCCAACATAATTAATTTCTAGTAATCTTTCAAATAAAGAAAAGGAGTTGTTCTCCTTACCTAAATCATCATGTTGAATAGCTCAAAAGAGGTCATAGATCGCTTGAATTCTGGGAGAGATGGGAGATTGACTTCCTTTATCTACTGAAGCTGACTCCTTTACCTTTCCTACCTTCTAAAATCTGTGTGAGAGGCCCCTTTTATTCCCAAACTTCCTCTCCTTTTCTTTTGTTCCAACAGGTGACAATGGTATAATTCCTCCCATAATTTTTGACCTACCTCTAGAATTATTTTCAGAATCAGTAAGCTTGACAGGATCAGTAATCTCTTCTTTCAATTCTCTTAATTCTCTTAATTCTTTAGCTCTAAGTCTGGATGATTTCCTGGATCTTGTGCTATTAATGGGGAAATAATATTCAGGAGAAAATGCCAATGGATAGGAAGGACTGACACCATTTCTAATATCTTGAATCTCCTATTGCTTGTCTTTGTTAGAGTCAGAGTTCCTCTCAGTCTTCACAGAGGTCGATAAGTCCTTGATCTTGGTCTGTAAAATATCTTCCTCCGACATTTCCATAGGAGATGAGGAAGGAACATCGTCCATATAGGAGTTGACCAAAGGTGCGTTTACCCTGTCAGCCTCTAGTAAACCATTGCTACCACCCATGACCTCCAGGATATCCTTCTCTACCACTACTTGATCCGTGATTTGAGATATCATTTCTTCTTGGACTTCTCTGAACTAGTTCAGCAATAGTTGTTCGACCATCTTGTGATTAAAAAAAGGTTCAATGTTCTTGGATTTGTTGGACCATAATTGAAAATGTTGAGCCCCATCTTGAAATTCTAGGAATGGATGGCAGGGGCTTACTAGTATATGATTTCATCAGATGTATCTTATGTAGAAAATACTATTGTGTTTCCCACTACAATTCTACAATATTAGTTATTGGCATCTACGAATCATATTCTTAGGGACCATACAAAAAACCCTTCTTCACCTATTTTACATGAAGGAATAATCCTTCTTGCAATGGAATTCGCAAGAGATTTACACATTGAGAGGAATCCCCACCCCACAAAAATAGGTTTTGAGTTTTAAAAGGAATGTAAGGGTTCATTATGATGAGGAGGGTTCTTAAAATCAAGAGGACTTTGATTTAGATAGTGACAAGGTTTTTTATTTAAATACTAGAAAACATTCCTCTTCCAGTTCCTCATCACATAAAAGGGTGATTGTCTCTGATGATGAGGGGTCAAACTACGTGCCTTTTACCAAATGTATCAATGATCTCAAGGAAGACCATGAAAATATATATATATATATATATATATATATATATAGACTTTAGGATACCTTGAGAAACATCCAAGAAAAAATAAAAACAATGGTTTCTATAAATAAGACTGCTAAGGATAATTCTACAGAAGGTTTGGTGAAACTAAATGAACAAGTAGAGGCTCTTCAAGCCCTTAATAAAGGTACTCCAACTTCACCTTTAGTTAGAATCAAGTTGATCAAGATGGCTCACCACAAGGATTTAGTGTTTTTTAGGGAGGTGATTGATCTAAGTGAGAATATAGAAAAAGGAACTATTCTTGGGGCTTCTACAAGACTTAGAAGTAAGGATAAGGGTGTCACTCTTGTTGATAGCATTGTCAATAAGGTTAGGAGTATTAATGAGGAATTGATCTGTATGAATGAAGATCTAGTTAAGACAGTGTAGGTGTTTTGGGGCATTTTCCCCCTATTTAAGTCTTTTTTGTTAGTGTTCATTTAGTGTCTATTTTTCTATTGGTTGGGGTGCCAAAAAGAAGTTGAGTCCACTTTGTGGCCAAAATGTCACTTTTCCCTACTTTTTCAAATTTGACCTAGTTGACCTAAAAATTTGAAGCACTTAGAGATTGAACCTCACAAAAGTCAGCAATAGGAATTTTAATACTGAAATTATTCTTTCCAAATATGTAATTTATTTGAAGACTAAGATGATACAAATAAATTTTCAATAGGCATTACTAAAAACCACATTTTAAAAGTTACTTTTGAAGGACCATACCATGCTCGTGTATGACAAACATAATTTGATCGAAATGAAATTATTTCTCTAAATCCTTTTGGGAAATGGTATGTAACACAGTCGAGATTGATGACAATATTTTTTGTAATTTTTTCATAATATTTTTTTATTATTAAATTTTACTAGGCATAATTGTTTTTTAAACCCCTCATGTACAAAAAGCATAATTTGACCTTAACTTATCAATTTATTATTATTTTGTAAAGTGTATATTATTGTTGATAGTTTGATGTCATATAATTTATTTTTCAAAAAAAGTAGAAACAAAAAATTTATTAAAATAAGAAGAAAGCCTCTTATTTCAAGTTTCTGGACCTATTTTAGTATAAATTAATTTAAAAACATTAATCATATTAGAAACAAAATACATATTTGGAATCTACATTGTCTCATCTATTATAGGTTTTTTTCGTCAAAATATTTTGCACAAAATGTATTCAGATATTTGTCCAAAGTGTGTATTTTGTCTGAACATTGAGATGACCTCCAAGGTGCAGGTCAAACCTGATCTAAGGCTCTGGTTCGATTTACCAAGGATTTTCCCAAACCAAAAATTGATACTTTTCTTGGGTTTGTAATTCAAATTTTATAAAATAGGGATGCATTTATAGAATCAGGTCATGTTTAGAATGGGTTCATGTTCTATTTTTGAAATTTTATAATATTTTATGGAATGGGATCACATTTTGTAGAAAAGGATCATGTTTTGTAGAATGGTGTCATGTTTTTTAGAATGGGGTCAAGTTCTATTTTTCTAGAACATGAACCTATTCCGGCAAGTTTTAGGCTCCACACCCCAAACCTAAATGTGATCCTATTCTATTTTTGCGAGGCCCCATTTTGTATAGCTAGTTTTTGGAAAATGACTAAATATAAAAGTTCCACATAAGTGGGCTCAACTTCTTGCACTTACCTGTTGATGATTGGCTCTTCTTTTCTTTGCTGGTGTATCTGTGTCTTGGGTTTTTGGTCCATATAAAACCTGTTTACCTTTAATAAAAAAAACCCCTTTTACTAATAAATCTGCATTGATGTATGTTTTTTTTATTAAAATCAGCAACACAACAATTGTGTTGGCCCTTACACAACCACATCCCAAATACAACAAAAGTGTTCAAAACATTAACAAAAATGGTGCTGGCAAATATAAAATACAAAAATAAACATCACACTAGCATAAAGGCTAGTAGCTCACCTCAAAAGTGGGAAGAAAACTCACCCACAACACGTGGAGAAGAATTGGAGGTTAGAGAACTACTTTTTCGGTGCTCTCAAACAATTGTCCAGGTGGTGTTTTCATTAGGATCCCCACCACAAGGGGGAGTAACTATTGAAACTCTATTTAAAAAATTGTTAGGATAAGGTGTTTAGTGCTGAGGAAGCTGTACATTGTTTGTCAACAATTGGAGCAAAGAAGGAGCATCAAGAGAAGAAGGGTTTCCATAACCATAGGAGACTACACCAGTAGGAGAAGGATTGGTATTCGCGTCATTGACCATATTTACAATAGGATCACCACCTAGATTTATGTTACTACATCAATAATGGTGGACATTGTTTTGTCTAGTTTAATGTATTAATAATAATTAAATAATATAATATAATATCCACTTGATAATGATATTATCTTTATCCAAACGGAAAATAATTGTATTTTACTCAAGAAACCACATTAGCAATAGTAATTGCGACAAACCCCATTGTGAATTTCTTCTCAATTGATATCTTTAGATTTCACATAACTTGTCTCATTTTTCAACGATAGAAAAATTTTCTGCCAAGTAGAAAGTTGCAAAACTATTTTAGTTTTAATGATAATTATCCTATCAATTTTAAATCGTCTAGCTAGTATCTATAATGGAATGATTGTAGAGGAGCAACATTAGTTACTATTCATGTTTCAATTATCTTTCATTAATTAAAAGTTCATTAAAAAATCATATAGTGGACCAATAGTTGCCTTTTTTATGAAGAAAAAATAATTAGTAATTAGATCAATTGTGCAACTTTATTGATACTAATAATAGATGACTACTTGGGTAATTGTGCATAAATATTGGATCAATTGTATAGAAAATTTTGGATTTATTTGAACCAATGTCAACAAATAATAGAATTATTGGTACAGAGAGAACAGGTAAATATTGTATTTGTGCATAAATATTGGAGTTTTTGGTACCAAAGGAAACAAGTAAAGGGGCACTTTGAAATAATAATATTTTACCCTTACACACACAATGGATCCCACACCATACTTCTTTACTACCTGGAAACAAATGAAATAGTTATAAGCAATTAAGTTGCATTCTAAGTGATGAAGGGGACTCCCCTCAATACCACAAGTACACGACAAAAACAAAGAGAAACAACAGAAATTTGCAAGAACAGAAAATTGGCTTCTTATTGGCTCCACAAATGTGGAATTACAAACTTCAGAATTACAATATCAAAAGCCACATGGGCATCCCTTACAATAAT